>JALPQD010000599.1:600000-1093809 GCA_023101885.1 Typhlomys cinereus
TTTCATCAGGGATTTCCATCTTGTTTTTTGAAATGTTTTTCTCATTAAATGTGGGGCTTGCCAACTTAGCCAGCCTGGTGGCTAGTGAGTCCAGAATCTTCCTGTCTCTTTACCTTCCCTACTGGGGTGACAAGTGGTACCTGATCTCTCTCTCTCTCTCTTTGCGTGTGTGTGTGTGTTGTGTATTAGAGGATGCTGTGTGTGTCTGTGGAGGCCCAAGGGTGTCATCAGGAATCATACTAGATTGATCTACCTCCTTATTACTTTGCTCTGGGGTTCCCTAGGCTTCTCTTTCGAGGACCATTTCTGCTGGTGTTTTCACATGGGATCTGGAACCTGAACTCAGGTCTTTTCAGTGTGCAAGGCAAAGACTTAACCCCTGAGACATTTCTCTACCCCACATCTGGCTTTAAAAAAATAGATTCTGGGGATTAAATTCAGGTCCTCAGGCTTGTGTCCCATCCCCAGCCCCAGCAAACCCTTCTAGAAATCTGATTATCCTGGTCACTCCTCAGTGGCTGATATAAATATATGATCAAAACAGTTTTGGGGACAAGGGTTCTATTCATTCTCGTAGCTTCAGAAGAGTCCATACCAGCACCAGGAGCCAAGAGGACTGGCCACACTATCGCCAGAGGAACAACTGAGAGAGAACATACTCTCCAGCCCCACGGTCTGCCAAGGTCAACCAGTTCTCTCTCCATCTTATTTACTTATCTAGGGATGATCAGTAATCATCAATTGGATCATTTCTTGAAGGCTGGCATGCCATAACTAGATAATTCCTCATAGGTGTGCCTAAAGGCTCAGTTCTCGATTGTCAAATTGACACTTAAAGCTAACTGCCATGCTGATTCTGTAAGGGATAAGGAATGGGAAGCAGTATCACCCATTCTGCTGCTATAGGAGTCCCAGGTCAAGATAGGGTCAAACATATAAATAAAAGACTGCTTAGGTTTGAGAATGTTGTGGAGGCTGCTAACCCTGACCTCCATTGTAGCCTTCTGAGAAAATTCCCAAGGTGCCACGAAGGGAAACTCTGCTTCAATCACTCTTGACAACTGTGCTTGGGTAGTGAGTAGAGATGAAGACACTGTCAGGCTTCCTGAAGCTGCCACTGTAGCCCCTGCACTGTTGCAGGGCGCTACAAATGGGAGCTTGCTGGGAGAAGAGGTGGTACTGCAAGGAGACCCACTCACACCTCGAGAAACTCAGGCACAGGAGGTGACAGCCAGCGTGTAAAGTTGTAGAGCCAAGATCTTAATTCGGGTCACCTGACTCTGAGACCGCTGTCCAGAGAGACACTCGCAGATCTGCTTCTCAGGGGATACAAGAACCCCAGGACCCCAAATCTAAGCCTGTGGGGGGAATGGGGGTGCTTACCTGTGTCACGTGTATGGAAGGCCAGAAGTTGAGATAGTCACCTTTCTCTATTCCTCTTCGCCTGGTGTTTTGAGACAGAGTCTCTCAATGAACCTAGCATGTCTTATTGGCTAAGATGACTTTGCTCTACCACCCGGCCCTGGGATGACAGGTGTGGTTTAGGGATCTGAACTCAAAAAGTCCTTATGCTTGCACAGCAAGTGCTTTACCCATCTTCCCAGACCCAGTTCTGATTCCTGCCTGATCCTAATTCTTTCTTGCTTTAGAAATTTGACAGACATATACATTTCAGGCCCATTGGATGCTCTGAAGCAATAGAACCAGAAGAGGCCTCTCCAGAACCGCTGGGCTTGGCTCTGACAGAAGTCAGCGCAGGAGCTTAAACTCAGGGACTTGGAAAAGAGGGAATTCAGTTGTTTCTGGGGAAAAGAGTAAGGACCTTGGTCTTTTCATGAGCGCAGAAATGGAAACTTGGGCAGGGCTCAGTCAGTACAGTGATTGTACTGAAAGCCTGAGGACTTCAGTTCCCCTAAAGTCACATTGAAAAAACAAACAAGCAAGCAAACAAATACATTGAGAATGTATACTTGTAATCCCAGTGTTTTGGAGGCACAGACAGGTGTGTCCCTAGGACTGCTGGTCATTCAGGCTAAACTACCTGAAGTGCCCCAAGCCAACAAGAGACCCTGTCTCAATAAATAAATAATAAATAAATAAACAAATAAATAAATAAATAAAATGGATGGTACCAGAGGAATGACAGCTGAGGTTGTCTTCTGGCCTCCACACACATGCAACTTGCACAGTTGTACCCACACATACGAAGCAAGGGAGAATTTGCCACTGTGAGTACATAAACAGCATCCACCTGGTTGGGCAAGCTGTGAACTACCATGAAGACCCAGCCTCCCAGCTGCCTTGGAGCCTTCAGGGCTTTGCAACAGGGAGTGCTGGTAAGACCCCTCTCTGTCCTATGGACATCACCCCAGCATGTAGTCCAGATGGTCTGCAGCTCATGCCTTAGCCTCTCAAGTGCTAGGATTACAGCTCTTGCTTGGCATCATATGGCTTTCAGGGCACTCCCTAGGGACTCTGAGGCCCCCTTCCAGTCAGTGCTGCAGGCACCAACGCCCCAGCAACTTCCCTGCACTGCTCATTTCTTCTTCACTGGGGCTGGATCACATCCCTGGTGCACAGATCGCTTCCTGCCGCTGACAGCGTTTCTCAAAGCCTCTTGACTTCTGATGAGACGGTTCCTCGCCATGTTCCGAGTAAGGATTCGCCACAGCAAACTTTCCTTGTTCTGGTAACTGTGGGGCTTCAGTTTCCTGTTTGGAAACTGATGTGTAACCCCAAGGAATTACCTCACGGCTGGCTCTTATCTAGGCCTTTTCCCATTAATTCATTTCACTAACATGGTACTATGGAGCCTGTCTGTAATTCCCGCCCTGAAGGTAGAACCTTGGAATTCCCCCGGCAAGCTAGTCAGCCAGACTAGCCTTAATGGTGTGCTCTGGGTTTAATTAGAGACCCAGGTTCACAACAGTGAGGTGGAAGAGTGATCAAGGAAGATTCTTGGTATCACTATGGTCTTATGTACATGCACTTGCACGCACGCGCACACACACACACACACACACACACACACACACGTGCACACACCCCTCTGCATACATACAAAAACAAACAAAATCCCTCTTAATGTCATGTTAAGAGAACAGATGTCAGAGCCAGGCTGTAAAGGTTTAAGTCCCACTTTGGCACTGGCTTGTGAAGGTCACTCAAATCCCTAATACTTCTGTCTCCTCCCACGTAAAATGGAGATGTCTCAGTCCCTTTGTTCTATTACCACAGAATACACGAGGCTGGGCACTTGGTAAAGACCATGATCAGGAGTGCCCCAGATTAGATGTCTGTGAGGGCCTGCTTCTCCTTGGGGGGCCCTTCAGTGGGTTTGAACTTGGTAGAATGGGCAAGTCAGCTCCTTGGGTGGTCGATAAGGATAATTCTATTCTGCCCTCAGGGTCTAATCTCCTCCCCAAGAGCTTTACTGCTTAATATTACCAGATAGGGGATTAGGTTTTAATGACTGAATTTAGGGTCTGGTGAGATGGTTCAGAGGGCACCTGCTTGCATACCTGGGAACCTGAGCTCAATTCTAGAAAGGGTGGAAGGAGAGAACTAACTTTCAAAGTTGTGTTTTGACCACTCGTGGGCCATGACATGCATGCTTGTTCCCTTTCTCTCTCTTATTCCCTCCCTTTCTCTCAAATAAAAATACATATGATGCCTGAAATTTTTTTGGGGGGAGGGGGCACAGGCCTAATATAATGATGGGAGTTAACGTGTCACACAAAAATCTGGTATTATTAGCATGACTTCCTTAGGTTCACTTTCAGGGTTTCGGCAAGCAAGGCACCTCTCCTGGGAAGTCTTCCCTGACCCTCATCCCAGGTGTCGTGGCTTGAAATGTGTCCCCCACAGTCTCACGTGTTTGGGAAGGTCATGGCACCTTTGGGAGGTGGAGACTTGCTGGAGGCAGGTGATCACAAGAGGTAGGCCTTGAGGTGGATTAGTCCCACCCTACCTCCAGGAGGAGTCTGCCTTCTAACAAGCAGTCAAGTAGCTCTCAGCCTCTCCGATGGGTGTGACATAGCCTGTCTTCAGCTTTGGCCAGCCAGTCAACCGTACCGCCTCTGCCATGAAAGACTGTATCTTCCCTTTGGAACCTAAGCTGAACAAATCTCCCTTTGTCCCTTAAGTTGCTTGACTTTGACTGTTCTCTCAGAGCAATGCACAAGAATTAACTATTACACCAGGGTTAGATACTATCATGTTCATTGTGCGTGTTATTTTGTGTTGTTGCTGATAAAATCACCATCAAATAGCTTAAGAAAACAAGGGGTATATTCTCTTATAATAGTCCATGTAGCAGATAGCCCGCATGGTTGCTGATTAATGACCATCAAATGGCTTAAGGGAACAAGGGATTTATTTTCTTACTGATAGTCTGGTTAGTCTGTAGTCCAGCTTGATGGAGAACATGCACCCACGCCAGGGCTGTGGGAACTGGCCACACTATATCTATGTAACAGCCGAGAGAGGGATGATCCTTATTTATCAGATCAACATGTCTGGCCAAATATACACAAGGATGCCCACTTTCTCAAACGGTTCCCTCCATTTTATTCATCTGCCTGGGGACTACTAGTCCCACTCACCATGGGCCCTCCCCATCCACTAAACAATCTCCTGCAGGTTCACTCTGGGCTTAACTCAACTACTAGTTCTCTACAAATGTACCCAGAGCTCACACCTTCAACCGTCAAGCTGATACCCGTGTCCATCTTCCCTGCAGCCCTGCTGGTCAGACAGTCTCCTGGCAGGGGAGGGGGTTCTTAGGAGCTCACCATGCTAGCACAGAACCGCTCAGATACCAAGACAGGAGTACACACTGAGAGTTACCCTGGGCTGGCTCTTACTGGGCTGGCAGGATTGGGGTCGGAGGAGATGTTTGCACAGGACCAAGGAGAGAGTGGACAAGGGCAAGTGGGGGATCATTGTGTGGTCTTGTGTGCAGGCCCACACATGTATGTATACATGTGGAGGCCACAGGACAAACTCAGGTGTCTTCCTCACTCTCTCTCTCCAGACAGGGTCTCTCCCTTTGCCTGGAACTGGCTGGCCTGCCAGGGAGCTCAAGGGATCGTCATTCTGCTTTCCTGGAGCTGGATTTCCAGCACCTACCACCTGGCTTTGTTCCATGGACAGAACCTAAGACTTGAACTCAGATCTACATGTTTGCAAGGCAAGCAAGCACTTTACCAACTGAGTCATCTTCCCAGACCCAGAAATCCTTCTGACAGGTTCACAAAAGAGGGAAGGAAGGGCCCAACGCCAGAGTTCCATGAAAAGCTTGCCTGGGCCACAGCAGGGGTGGGGTCCAGACACTGTCTCCCGTAGAAGGAGACCAGGCCCTAGATGAAAGCAGTGCATAGAGGCACGGGCCCCTGCGACTGTGGTGATGGATCAGCTTCCACAGCTACAGACAGATCCAAAAGACCGCAAAGTGCCACCTGTACACGACTACAGTCATGTAAACACGGTAAGACAGAAGGCTGGCCACATCCTGGGAACACAGGGGTGGAGCGGAAATCCCAAACCTTGTTACCGGATGCAGAAAGAGGTCCAGGGCCCTCTGTGCATGCCTTCACAGATACGCACACACATGTACACACACACCCCTCAGCATGCCTTCACAGATAAGCACACACACGCACACACCAACATATACAGTTCACCCTCTACTACTGAACTCCACCATAACACACATAACCTTCAACTTGATAAATTCTCCCATCTTACCATGTTCACATGACTGTAGCTACTATAGAGGTCATATTTTTGGAATATTAAGATCTGATAAAGATTTGGCCAATCGAGTAAGTATTTTCCCACATTCTAGCCAGCTTTCATAATTATTTATTTGCCCATTTTTCTGAGACAGGATTTCAGGGAGGCTGGCTTCAATTTGCCCTGTATGGGAGGGCGACCTTGAACTTCTGATCTCCTGCTCTACCTCTCATGTGTAGAGATTATAGGTGTGAGCCAACTCGATGACTTATGGGTTTTTTTTGACAGTCTTGTAATGTACCCGAGGTTGGTCTTAAACTAGCAACCCTCCTGCCTGTGCCTCCCAAGTGTTGGGTTCCCAGGCATGTCCCCCCCCATCCTGTATCAACTCTGCTCCTCTACATCTGGTGATGGGTGGTGGCACACTCCTGCAGGTCCAGCTACCTTGAGGCTGATATGGCAGGACTCTGTAATCCCTGAGTCTGAGACCATCTTGGATAAACAGTATACCCTTTCTTAGAAAGACAAAATCAAACCAAAGCCAAAATAGTTACTTGTTCTTGCCAGAATTCACTTTCCAAGACCAACATCAGCCGGTTCTGAGGATGATGCCCAGTGAACTAATAACTTCCCGTGGGCCTGTCTCATCGCATAAAGGTTTCACTAATTTTGTTTTTGGTGTGTTTACACATGTGTCTGAGGGATGGATGTGCATGTGTGGGTGCACACCTTCCTGTGGAGACCAGAGGACACTGGGCTTCTTCCTCAATGGCTGTCTCATTCCTGAGGGACAGAATTCTCACTGAAATTGAAGCTAGGGTGGCAGACAGCAACTCCGGGGATCTTCAGGCTTGCTTAGCCATGCTTTTTATATGTGTCCTGGGGATCCGAACACAGGCCATTATGCTTGCGTAGTGCTTTTAACCACTGAGCCACCTCTGGGCTTGGTTCCACTACTTCTAAGCTTTCCCTTGTAAACCCCAGCATTTATTTTACTGCTTCGGTGGATCAGCAGAAACACACAGATGTCACCATCTTGGTTATGAGCAGGTGGGGAATGGTGAGATGGAGCTTATGGCATCACCTTTGCTGCCCATGAACTACATGGTCAACGTGAACTTTAGCATGTGACGGGTATGTGGGAGTTTGCCAGGGAGCCCTGAGGTGTCTGCCAGGATGGACAGTCCCCAGTAACTAACTCACCTGTCCATTTATCAAGCTCATACCTTATGTTGTCCAAGATCTAGGGATCTGTGAGAAGTGAAGTCCCCTGTCCTCAAGAGCTTAGCCTGCCCAGGTCTGCTGGGAGGCCCTGCAAGCTGGCACCGCAAGCTGAGCTGAGGCTGAGCAATCTCAGCAGGAGTGCCTTCCCCCACTCTCCCGCTTAAGCTCTTCTCATGGTCTCTTGCCAGGGACTCTCTACCACCACCTGGATAAGGCTAACATCCTTTCCCCGAGTGACAGTGGCACTAGGCCTTTCTCAAGCTCTCCCAGGGAAAGCACGATGTCAGGGAGGAGGTGAGAGGAATGGTCATTAGCTCTGCCTTTCTCCTTGTCATACTGAGTCCCCTAGGCCAAGCAAGTAGGCAAGACTGGCATCTGCTCTACTCACCACGAGAGGGCCCCACCGTACAAGCAGGAGAAGGTGCAAGGACCAAGGGGCTCAAGTGTAACACCCAATCCAGTCTGCTGCCTTTTGAGCCAAACTTCTTCAGGTCCAGGCTCTCCTGGTGCCCTACGAACCCCCATAGCTCCCCCCTTCTATATGCCATTTGCACCCAGAGGACTGACTCTACACCATGCCCAATGACCCCTTGCTAGCTCCATGCCTTGACCTCTCCAATCTCGTAGCCTTTCCCTCAGGGGTCAGGGTTTTGCATCGGGCACATGGGCTGCACTGAAGAAAGGAAGACTTGTTACAAGCTCTTCTGGTGGCAACATATAACCTAATATCCACAGCTTACTTGAATTTGAAGACCACGAAGAAATGAGGTCCCATTTATTTCTGGTGCTCTCTCTCTCAGGCCCTCAGATTCCCAAGCTCCCACAACTCTCCTCGCCCTCCAGTCCTGAAAAGCAACACGCATCGTTCCCATCTGCAGGCAAGGGAAGCAGGCTCAGATTGATAACAGGACTCGGCCCAAACCACCACAGTCCATAGTGGGAAGAGAATCTAGGTTGGGTAATGGAAGATAGTCACTGTTCTGACCTTGGATTGTGGGTGTCAAGGTGCCAAGAGATGCTTCTGTACTCCACAGCAGTGAGGCGCCTGCTCCAGCTGGAATGTTCTGGTCATGTGGCCCTCAGGAGTGGCCTGAGCTGAGCATCTGCCTCCACATCTGCAGCACAGCATCCCGGCGGCTGGTGTAGGTTAAGTGTTGGAAACGGAACCAACTTACAGAGGCGAGGTTCCCACATGTTGTGTACAGCTTCTCCCCTTTCCTGCCCAAGAGGCTGCGCAGGGCCACATTGCCACACAGAACCTTCTCGTAGAATTCCACCCCGCCTTGGGCGTAGGCTGAAGACAGGGAGGCAGCGCGCCGGTCCAGCCAGCCTTCCAGGGCAAGAGAGAGGGAGTCCGTGAAGAGGGCATAGACCACATATCCTGCCAAGGCAGCCACCAAGTTGAAGGCTGCTCGCAAACTCATGGGGCCGCTGTAGAGGCCGAGGGCATGCTTGGCACTCACACTTAGCACCCAGGTTCCTGCCAGACAAGCTGGGGCTGGCAGAGCCTGCAGGGCAGCCATGCCACTCTCCAAGTACACTACTTCCTTAGCCAGGGAGAATTTCTGGGCCTCGCGGGACAAAATCAGGGAATCCCTCAGCTGGGTGCCCGCTGGGCTCTGCCAGTCCACTTTTTGCCCATGTATTACCACGGGGTGGTCAGTGTTGATTACTTCACCACCCAGGAAGATGGCAGGGATTCCCACTACAGCTCCCGCTGGAAATTTTGGGAGGCCGGCGCTCAAAGGCTGGAAGGTGAAGGCGGTGAAGGGCTTGTAGCGGTGGCCTAAGGGGACATCCACGTCATGGAGCACCTCCTGGAAGAGGATCTGCAGCTCTGGAGCGAGAAGAGCTGGCTGGCCCTCAGGCCAGTACTGGTACAGCAGCCGGACCATGGGATCCGGGAAGAGGTGGTAGGAGATCTGAACTCCGAACAAGACTGCACAGGAACCCACCAAGAGGTGGGTCCTGTTTCTCTGTATAAAGACTGCAGTCCTCCAAAGGGCGCCAGCCATGAGTACTGCCACTGGCGACAACCTGGCCCAGAAAAAAAAAATGTCAGCTAAAGGTTCCCAGGGTAGCATGCAGGCTGAGCATCCCCAGGGGCCACATCCTTGACTGAAGCAGGACTGCACTTTGGGTAAGAGCACAGGTTCCAGAGCAGACCTGCTTTACTGGCCAAACATGTGGCGCAAGGCATGTGGCATGGGGAAGTAGCCTGAGGGGTGGCTGTGCCTAGTAAACCAACACGCAGAGATCTCTGAGTCTCACACATAGAACCAGACATCCCTCTGACAGTGATTAAAATGATGATTTCAAACTCCCATGGCTGAGCACAATGCCAAGCTCTCAATTGGCTCACGCCACCTGCCATTCATCATACACAGAAGCTCCGTGGCCACTGATTTATGACTGAACAGAGTACTTACCATATGCTAGTGAAATCCTCTCAGAGCTTTCTAGATACAGTTGACCTTCAGTGACTGCAAGGGTTTGGTACCAGAACCTAGGTAGATGTCAGCACCCAAAGATGGTCAAATTCTTTATATAAAGTAGTTCTTTATAAAAAAAATATTTGTATACGACCTATGCATAGCCTCTCATATACTTTATCTTTGATGTATGTGTGTGATGCATATACATTTGTGTGTGTCTGTGTCTGTGTATCTATGCATCCACATCAAGGCCAGAAAGGACATCAGGTGTCCTCCCTGTCACTCTGCACCTTAGTCCCTTGAAATGGGGTCTCTCACTGAACTTAAGAGTTAAGCTGGCAGTCAGTGAGCCCTGGTGATCTCCTGCCCCTCACAGTGCTGGGTACGGGCTTTTGATGTAGGTTCTGGGCATGTGACCTGGAGCACTCATGCTTGCACTATCTCCCCATCTCTTCTCATATACTGTAGACTAATTCAGACACCTAATGCGATGTACAGAGTTAGACTCTATACTGAAGAGTCTGCAGCCTTAGCACAGGCACCATTTTTCTTTTGAATTTTCAATTCTTGATTGACTATGGATGTGAATCTGCAGACATGGAAGTCTCACTGTATTAAGAAAAAAAATCTATAATATTAATAAAAAACAAGGAGATACTTAGACATACATGTATTCACAAACATGCAATATGTATACATACTCTCTAGGGATTGGTTCCAGGATCCCCAGACACCAACATCTTTAGAAGTTCAAGTGTCTTACATAAAATGGCTTAATATTTGTATATCACCTACACTTATCTTTCTGTACATTTTAAACCCTCTCTAGATTACTTACACTACTGTGGCAGTTAGTTTCAGGTGTCAACTTGACAATCAAAAGCTAAGCTAAGGAGATTATCTCATAGATTCTGGAAGACTCAATTCACAGTGTGAGGGACCATTCCCCAGGCTGGCAGATAAAAGAAATATGGTTGGAATTCAGCAGATCAGCAAGCTACAAAGTATGCCCCTCTCCACTTTTCCTGTGGTATGGTGTATCCAGTTCTTTTGGTTCCTGGTGTTGGCATGAACTCCCCTGTCATGCTGATGAACTGTAACTAGAAAACATAAAGCAATAAAACCACTGGTTCCTCTAAATTATTTTGGCTTCTGTATTTGTTACATCAACTGAAGAGTATATCAAGTTACAAATAAGTGCTATATATACATATTATTATATATGTAAGTATCGTATTGCTCAGGGAAAAATGAGAAAAAAATGAAGTTTGCATATGTTTAGTACAGATAGAAACAAATTTCCCAAATATTTCTGATTTGTGTCTGGTTGAATCCCCACATATGAAATCTGAAGACATCTGATTGACTGAATACATACAGTCAGTCTAGGGGCTTTGAGACTTCTATTACCATTGTTCCTATTTTAAAATTCTGATAACCAGGGGCATGGAGAAGTTCAATGACAAAAATTCCAATACAGTAAGGCGGTGGTGTTATGGGCTGAGCTGTAACTGCCCCCACCTCCTGATTCCTTTGTTGCAGGGCAATTTCTCAAGATGTGGCTGTATTTGCAACTAAGGTCTATAAAATGGACAAAAAGTGAGCTTGTGAGAGTCGTCTCTAATCCCACTGATTGCTGTTTTTATAAAGGTAGTGCACACAAGGTAAGATCCAATGAGGACTGAGGGAAAAGACTGCCACCCACTAGCTAAGCAGAAAGGAATCTGCCCATATCCTAATTCTGAACCTCCTGAACTAAAGAAACTACAACTTCTGCCAGTTAGGCCGTCTAGCCCAACTACTAACAATTCAGTCACAGGATGACAGAGGTTAACGTAAACTCATTTTAGAGAACCTGCTGTCTTACAAACTTACACGCAAGTTGACAATGCTGCCCTCATTATCAAAGCTGACTCCGTCCTACCGACACCCCCATACGGCTATCACTTCATCTGTGAATACATCGACCAATTATTACAGTTATTTAACTCGGCAAAAAACACTTCATAAGTAGTGAAATATCTGCAAACAAGAACGCGGGATTCTACTTGACTACTAGCGGTAACGTCATTTAAACCGTTCTTCCCAAAGAGGAAACTGAGGCTGGCAAAGGCAAGGCCTTGATCAAAACGCCAGCAGCGCCAAGGCCCACTGTCCCGCCGGCCGCGGAGACCGCGCCGCTCAGGACATCCGCTTCTAGAAGAGTTCCCATCCCGCTTCCGCCCTGCGTCCCCGCGGCTACTTGCTATCGGCGGAACCCGATACTACCTGGAAGCTGGTACCGGGGGTGCCTAACTCCGAGCCCACACCTACGTGGGCACAAGACCACCTCTCGCTCATCCGCCCTGGAGCCGGCAGCACCGTGATCACGCGGACGGCAGCCGCAAAGCATGCTGGGCCTGGGTCTAGGGGCGGGACCAGGGCGGGACCAGGGGAGGGACCAGGGGCGGGACCAGGGGCGGGGCCAGGGGCGAGACCTGGAGCGGGACCAGGGGCGGACCAGGGGCGGACCAGGGGCGGGGGGGGGTGTCTGTGAATGGGGCGGGGCCTGGGGCCGGGCCTGGGGCGGGGTATTCTGCTTGCTTGTAGGGATCTGAGCTTGCCCAGAGCTCTAGCACCGCAGCGTCGCGCGAGTTCACCCATCTTGCCAGAGATTCCCCCGCGATCCGAGCTCTCTGGGAGTCGGTGAAGGTGGCAGAAAATCTGGAAAAGATGGGCAGCCTTGCGTGTGTCCTGTGGGGGCCCTGGACAAAGCCCGCAGGACCTGTTCGCTCAGGACTTCTGAGGGCTTTGGGAATTTTGTTTCATTCCAGTTGCCGATCTTTCTCCTGGAGCTTTTTCAGCTTCTCCAAGTGTGCCCACTGCACAGTCAGTAAAGCAACGACCGGTTCCCAGGGGCACTGTAAGGTGGAGCCTGGGATTGCTAGTCTGTGAGTCGAACCCAGCTTTCCATTTTATCTTAACGTTTTTGAAAAATGTCTTTATTACTACACATTAGTTATGCATAATAATGAGTTTCACTATGACATTTTTGTTAGCCATACATAGCCCATTTTGTAAAACTCCTCTACTTTGTCTGGATTATGGCAATTCCTAGAATAGGCCATACAGCATTACAGACTAAATCCATGACACCCTAATGAATTTCAATCACCCCTACCTCCCCCTCCCTCTTTTCCACCCTATAATTCCCTTCATCTATCAGTGGCTGGGAGGCAGGAGGGTCTCTCTACAGATCCCCCCACTCCATGCTGTCCATGGCAACTCACTCCCTGTCCTCTCTAACCTTAAGCTCTTTCTTCTGTTCTAATGCTCTCCCACCTTAAGACTGAACCATGGTTCCCTTGGCCACCGGCTCTCAGCTCTAATAAAACTTGTATTTTTTAAGTTTCTCCCTCCTGTTACCTTCTCTTAGGAGGTCTCTAACAGATCTTTACATAGGTTGTAGAATCACTCAATTCCTTTTCCTCCACTAACCTAACCATTTTCATAATGTAGTTTCATACCTATATTTCAAATGTAAGATATTTCAATCATATTCACACCTTATCCTCTTTTACACCTCCCCTTCCTACTAATTCCCAACTAGCCATGTCTTTTCTTTTTTTAATGACCCAGTGTGTTTCATTAGGACTGTTTACAGGAGCGTGGGTGACAATCTGTGTCCAGGAGTCACGGACACATCATGCAACTCCAATACTGCAGCGCCTGTGCCTTCCCTACCACAAATGGTTCACTACAGCTCTTTAGAGAAGGGTTTGGTAAAGTTTTATTAAAAGGCAGCCATAGCCATTCCTTCACATAGTGAATGACTCACAACAGTTGTGTTCGATGTGGTCCAGAGAGGCCAAAAGGTCAGATCCCCCAACCATTTCCACCCTAATTATAGATGACCTCCTTTAAACAGTGTAATCCCATCACCTACCAGCTACTGTGCCAATACTTAGGTGTGTTCTGGTCCTGGCGCCTCACTTCATGTTCTTCAAGGGTGCCTGTCATTTTCTCCCCAGTCAATAATCTCGCCCATTTGCCTCATTCTGAAATTCTTTTGAGTTAAGAATCCCAGACTGGGAAGACAGCTCAGGGTGTGTGTACAAGAAAGCACTCAAGTGTGTGTGCCTGAGAAAGCCCGAGAGTGACACTGGGAATCATCCTGGATTGCTCTATCTCCTTATTGATTTGCTCTGGGGTTACCCCAGGCTCTGTCTTCCAGGATGCCTCCTGGAAGTCGATGCATTTTTACATGGGATCTGGGGATCTGAACTCAGGTCCTTTTGCTTGCAAGGCAAAGACATTAATTCTTGAACCAGCTCTCTAGCTGAGCTCAGAATTTGGAAAGCTTGCAAGCTATGCACGCTGGAGGAATAGCTGGGGAATTAGACTCTTCTGCTAACCAAACAGATAAAAATAAGTCTGAAGGTAACTCCTGAGCAGTGAATGAGTTTAGAAGAGACTGTTGATCAGCTAGCAGTCTAAAGAGGCCAGTGAACAGTAAAGAAGATGACTCTGGAGCAGTCAATTTGAAGAAACAAATATAATGGTGTTCCATTCCTGAGAGCACACATTAAAAAGCTGGGCATGGGAGTGTGTGTTTGTAATCTCAACAGATGGACACATGGGATTTGTGGTTGCCAGGTAAGTGTTTTGTTCTGAGATCTCCTGTCCATTCATCTGGCCCTCAATTACATCCATAATCCCCGAAGAACCTGTGTTGTTGATCCCAGAAGTCTCTAAGCATTATACTGCCAATAGGTTTCACTGAAGGATTTTTTTCCTGTGAGATTTATTACAGAAGAAAATACAGATGATCATCTCCTGTCTCTTTCTGCTGACTGGATGACCTGAAAAAGTAAGAAAGTTATAAGAATGAGGATTTGGAAATTGGTCTGGTTTATTTGGTCACAGCTGGGGAGTGTAGAGAGACATTCTCATAACCTCCACCAGGTGGCAGCAGTCTCCAGCACAGTGGATACAATCCACCCAAAAAATACTGTTGGGAAAAGGGTAGAGGTGGAGCAACAGAGATGGACATAAATATACACTGGACATGTAAACAAGCTTGAAGTCATGTAACAAGGTCACTGCTCTAGCTGGTTTTGAATAACTATCAAAATTATTGGTGGCTAACTTTGATTGTCAACTAGATGGACTTTAGAATCTCATACAACACAGACCTCTAGGCATGTCCTTGAGAGTTGGTTAATTAAAGTGAGAAGACCCACTCTAAATGTGGGTGTCACCATCCCATAGCTGGGGTCCTGGATTGAATCAAAAGGAGAAAGCGCATAGAGCACCAGGATTCATCTCTCTCTGCTTCCTGACCGCAGATGCCAGACCAGCTGCCTCACGCTCCTGCTGCCATGCCTTCCCCGCCGTAATGGCCTGCACCCTCAAAACGTGAGTCACCATAAACCTTCTCCAAATTGCTTTTGTCAGGTGTTTTGTCAAGGCAAGTAGAAAGGGAGCTAAAAGTTTCATGTGTGCATGTATGTGCAGGTGCAAATGGATATGTGTGTATATGCCTATAGAGGCCAGAGGAAAACTGGTGCCATTCTTTGGGTGGCTTCTACTTGCTTTTTTTTTTTTTTTTTTTTTTTTGAGACAAGTGCTTCACCTGCCTGGAACTTTCCAAGGCGGCTAGATTGAATGACAGATAAAGTCACAGTGATCTGCCTGTCTCCACCTCCCAGGAGAAATTACAAGAATGGCCCACTGTACTTGGCTTCTGATTATTGTATTTAAAAAACATAGGTCTGAGGAATCAAACTCAGGGCCTCATGACTTCTCCCAGAACCATTTGACCTCTGTCCTCTGGACCGCATACCACAAAAGATGCCTAGAAACAATTGTCAGTGCCTGGCCTATAGTCTCCCCTCCGCATGCGTGTGTGTGTGTGTGTGTGTGTGTGTGTGTGTGTGTGTGTATGTGTGTGTCTGTGTGTGTGTGTGTGTCTGTGTGTGTCTGTGTGTGTCTGTGTGTCTGTGTATACACGTGGAAGTCAGTGGTAAACCTCACTGTCATTCCTCAGGCACTATTCACCTTCTTTTTTGAGTTAGGCTCTGTCACTGGCTTGGAACTTGTTAGAAAAAGAGAAACTGGATATCCATGATAAAAGTCTATTAGAGCAGAGAGCTGTAGGAGGCATGACTTGACATAAGGTGGGAGAGCATCCAGACAGGAGGAGAAACTTAAAGTGGGGAGAGGTGAACCCCATGGCCAGTTAGCAGGGTTTTTTTGTTTTTCTGGAGACAGGGGAGATCTCTGCAGAAAGCCCACAGACAAAGGCAGCTCTGAGCTTTATTGTTTTTCCAGTGTGGTGAGAAGTTTTATATCTTGCGACACAGGTGCATGCCTGGGGTCAGGTAGATCCTGATCTGGGCAATGGGGAAAGAGGCTCCCAGATGCCACCAAGAGATCTGGTCTCTGTGAGACACAGCTGCAGGGGCTTCAGTTGAACAGAACTCTCCAAGTGGGCTAGACTGGTAGCCAGCGAGTGCCAGGGATCTGCCTGTTCCAGCCTCGCCAACACTAGAAGTCTAAGTGTATGTTGCCACACCAGATTTATTTACATGGGTTATAGGGTCATGAATGGCAGGTCCTCCTGCTTGCAAGACAAGCACCTTACCCATCCAGCCATGTCTTCAGCCCCTGATGGCCACCTTGCACCATAGCAATACTCATTTTGCTCACGCAAGTTCAGGAAGCAGAGACTCTCACACTAAGACACTTACAACGTTGCCATCTTACTAATGCTGTTAATTTTATTTTCAGAGGGAAAAGCGATCATTTATAAATAAGGCATTCACACTTCAGAAAACTTTAATTACAAAAATTGTCTGGAACAGAAATAGACTTGGCCCTCAGAGACCTGGGAGGGCAAGCAAGGGGAACAGTCCGCTGAGTGGGTTTTATTCTACAATCAAGTATGTGCTGAGTGCTTTGCACCGAAGACTCCGCATCTCCTCGAGCACCTTTTCTCCCACCTTCTCTGGTGACTGGGTTGCTTCCTTCACATCCCTGAATATCACAAAACACAAGGACACACAAAGGCACTTAATAAAACACATGAAGCACTGATGGCTTTGATTAGCACAGGCATAAAGTCTGATAGTTTTGTTTAGCATAGGCATAAAGCTTTAGTGATATGTATTAATCACTAACTGTGAGAGTCTTCAGCTTCCAAGTGAGGGCTTGGCTACACAGTTCCCTGCGGGTGGGCGAATTACCTAAATGTCAGTTTCCACCTCCTGCTGTGGCAATTCCTGTCAACCCACATCCGTGTGAGATAAGAAATAAGTCACAAAGACATCCTACTAGAATATTCCTAAATGCTTAGTCACTCTGTGTGTGTGTGTGTGTGTGTGTGTGTGTGTGTGTGTGTGTACATGTTTGTTGAAATTGGGTATCATCCTTTATCTCTCTTTCCTCCTCCTCTTCTTCATTTGTTTGTATGCATGTATGTATGTATGTGATGTGTAAGCTATAAAAGTTAGAAGCCCCCTCCTTGTCCTATGGGCTATGCAGATTTCCCTGTCACGCCATCATGGCA
This sequence comes from Typhlomys cinereus, assembly GCA_023101885.1. Taxonomy (NCBI): domain Eukaryota; kingdom Metazoa; phylum Chordata; class Mammalia; order Rodentia; family Platacanthomyidae; genus Typhlomys; species Typhlomys cinereus. The sequence continues at coordinate 616,945 of JALPQD010000599.1, forward strand.
GCTCTCTCCCTGCCATCTCTGATTTTAAGCTCTCTCTTCTGTTCTAATGCTTTCCTTCCTCAAGACTAAACTGTAGTTCTCCTGGCCACCAGGCCCTCAGCTCTAATCAAACTCATATTTCTTTTTTTAAGTGAAAGTCTCTTATCTATGTATCTAAGTGTCATCTATGTATCTATCTATGTATCTATCTATGTATCTATCTATGTATCTTTGTATCTATGTATCTATGTATCTATCTATCTATGTATCTATGTATCTATGTATCTATCTATCTATCTATCTATCTATCTATCTATCTATCTATCTATCTATCTATCTATCTATCGTACCTATGTATGTGTGTGTATACCAGAGGGCACTTGAGTATATGTGTCTGTGGAGGACCAAGGGTGACTTCAAGAATTGTTTTACCTCTGTATTGCTTTGCAGTGGGGTTTCTCAGGCTCTGCCCTCCAGGGCCAGAAGTATAGGCTGCCATCATATTTGCCTAGCATCTGGGATTTGAACTCAGGTCCTTCTTTTGAGGGGAAGACTTCAAGCTCTTGTGCCATCTCCCCAACCCAAAAGTTCTGTTTCTTAAGTCTTATCTTTGTGTTAGTTTCTCTTTATCAATGGATCTCCACATCAGCCTTACAATTATCTCTGCAGTATGGAGGCCTCAAAAATCACATCAGAGCAACTTGAACAGTACTGATTGGTACCCAGTTCAAGGACAAGGTATTCTGCATCCACCGGTGAGTTTGGATATTGAAGGAAACGGTTTTTATTTAAAGCCCTCAGTCAACTATTTGACACTCTAACCCAGTCCAAAGTGTAACTTTGTGTTCAGATACAAGAGGCTTTCTGCACAGGATAATATGTGGGGCTATTTTATTATGTAATAAGCTGACCCAAATAGAGGTTCACTGAAATCTCATTGAAAAATTTCATTTCCTCAATTTTCTTGGATTTCCCAAACTGTCAATTTACTTGTTTAAAGCACACTGGCTGCTGTAGTCCTCTGAGACTTTAACAGAAAAACCAGAGAGACCTTGATAATGCCCCCTCAGTCATAGGAGCGCATCTCCTGGAAGAGCCAAGGCCCTAGAACATTTTAAACAAAGTTAGAAGGTAAAGAAAAAAAACCATTGTGCAGCACACAGTAGTGATAATGTTGAATTAAATATGTGGTGGACTCTCATGAATAACTAGGAAATGGATAAAAGAGGCAAAAGGAACACCTCAGGGAGAAAAGTAGTTGGTGAATGTATGCAAAGTTTTATTTATCAAAATGGGATTGAATCATGCTCAGACAGCAAATACTTTCCCTACAGAACCATCTCTCCAGCCCTGGATTCAATTTTTAAAGAATAATTTATTATTATTATTATTATTATTTGAGCACATATAATTTGTGTGGGCACACATGCCATGGTGCACATGTGGAGGTCAGAGGGCAACTTTGTGGAGTCAGTTCTCTCCTTGCATCTTTACATGGGCTTTGGGGATTGAACTCAGGTCATCAGCCCTGCATGCAAGTGCTTCTACCCATTAAACTACCTCACTGGCCCTGGATTCAATTTGTAAAAGCTCACATGCTAGAAAATATCCAAAGGAACTATTTGTGCCTAGGTTATAATATACACGTACATAAATAGTTGAAGCATTGGGAATGTGTCTCTTTCAAAGCTTGAGACATGCGCCAGCGAGGTGGCTCAGCAGGTAGAAGTGCTTGGGTGCAAACCTGGTGACCTGAGTTTGATATATGGGGCTCACAAGGTGAAAGAGAAAATCAATTTCTTAAAAGTTGTCTTTTGACCCCCACACCAGTATCATATCACATGCATGTTTGCTCTATCTTTCTCTCTCTCATTAAGTTTTTTTTTTAAATACTCACTTGAGACACTTAGATTCAGACTTCACATAGGACAAATCCTGCCCAAAGCTGACTCTCATTAGGGCATGTACTTACTTCTCTTTCTTGGTCTCCTTCTGGTCGGGCATGGGGAATTCCATCTGGATCATTTCTGGAGTCAACACGATTTCTAAGCTGTGGTCACAGACCTCTCTGGAAGGAAGAAGACGTTTGGTGAGACAATGGTCTTTCCTTCCCAGCATCAGAACAGAACAAGGACTGGAGAGATGGTTCAGTGGGTAAGATGGATGCTTGTAAACTTGCCGCATCCTTATCCGACCAATTTGGTAGAATATGTCTCAGTTTGGAAAAGATGGATTCAAAGAAACATCTTTTGGGATAAGGACATGGCTTTATTTAAGAGAAATAAGGAAAAATATGGAAATTGTCAGGCCTTGGTGTTTTTTTCCCAGCTCAGGCCTAAAGCCTGTTCCCTGGTGAAGGTCACGTAACCCCATGGGCAGGTGTTAGGAATTTCTTGGAATGTCACAATACCGCCCATGGACAGGTGCTAAGTATTCCTCAGGTAATTTAAGTTGTGTCTCTGGCAAGAGGAATTCTTCTGGAAATTAGGAGTGCCTTTTACCTCCTCTTAGGTTTTTTGGAACTGGCTTCCTGCTCTCTGATTTAGAGAAGAAGCTTGCTTTTTAACTTTAAGTCAAATTCTAAATAGAGATTTCATGTCTAGTCACTTACAATAAGTAGACTTGTTAGCCAGAATGTGTGCACTGATTTTAAGGAAATTAGAGAATAACTTCTAGAGTCTTAAAACATAGGTGGGTAAAATTCCCACCTATGTACTAATTCAGAAATTCCAGAAGTATAAGACTATGCTATCATTCCACTAGAACCTTAAAAGAAACTGTGATACCCTCTTACCCTGGCTGAAGGCCAAGGAAGAGACCATCATGCCAGAAAGTCTAGATGTCAAGACTGCCCCTGGAGATGGTATTTGCAATCCAAACTGGGAGAATCCATGTTAGAAGCAAAGGGTCTTTCCTATCCCAAACAGCACTCTTATAAGAAATCACAGAGATGGACCATTCGAGTGCACTCCCACCAATGATCGCCTCCGCCCTGAAAGAGACACCCTTGGCATATGGGGCCTGACTGGACCCCAGGTTTGGAGAATGCATGGTTCACAAATGGGTCATCTAACTGATGGCAATACACTTCTGGAATTCCTCAAAGGAAGACGTAAGCAACCTTACTATTAAGGAATAGAAGGATGCTATTATAGGAGGAATTATTCTTTTAATAATTATATTTTTAAGTGTTTTCTTCAGTGCATATCTCAGTAGTGCTCCATCAACAGAACCACACTCTAGGTGCTTATGGCCTTGAATATCCAAGCCATGGTTCAAGCTTGGATTGCAGAGACTGCATGCGCTGCATGCAACTTCCCAAGTTAGAACCTGCTGCCATGCCTGGTGCCCATGTCAACCTGCCTGACTGAGAGGATCAACCTGGAGAGGACAACAGCAAAAGCTCATGCTGGGACTTATGGGGTGTTGGGGACTCCTATAGTTAATTGTAAAATATGTTCCTTACTGAAATCAAAAGGAGATCATTCCTCCTCTGTCTATTTTAAAAAAGCAGTCTCTGTTCAGATATGTCACTATGTAGGCTCAGCCCCATGGCTACCCGGTGAAGCATTATAGATTAGATAGGTTTGGAAATACTGAGAGAATGTTTCTGTTAAGTGTCTTTACTCTCAAGCAATGGGATAGGTTCTTGAAAAAATGTCCTACCCTGAAGGTGATTTTTGCTGACTAGAAAATTATATGTCTACTGTAGGTGCAACATTCCTTGCCCCAAAATTTTCTGTATAAAAGCTGTCACAAAAGTTTCAATAAATGAGTTCAGAATTCACTCGGCCTAAAGAGAGTTGCGTGTGTTCTGTGCTCCATCCACCTGTTCCGGGGGAGCCTTTGTCTCGAGGCCGCAACTCTGGTCTGCGGCATGAACCTGAGTTTGATCCCCAGAATCCCACATGGATGAAGGCGAGAGCAGACTTCTGATAGCTATCTTCTGACCTCCACTCATGTATCATGCCATGAATGTTTGTTCTCTCTCTCTCTAACAAATAAATAATACATATATAAATAAATAAAATATTAAAAAACCAGAATGAGACATTAGGATTGCTAAGGAGCTGCATATGCCTGGCAGCTTTCGATGTGAGTCCCACAGACAGTCAGTCTGCCTTCGGCTAGCAGACCGTGATGGGAGGATCTATTTATAACCAGAGGATAGAAAAGCAGTTAAAAAAAAAAACTGGGTCACAGACTTCCTGTTCCTTTCAAGTCCGCCTGGAACATTTACCAAAACAGACCATGCCCCAGGCCATGAAGAAAGCCTGGATGATTTCAAAGGGCTGAATCTATCTAGATGTTGGTCTTGGGGCACACAATGGATTAGAATGGAACTCAGAGGCTGTCAAATCAAACGGGATACTTCTAAAGAGTCTACACTGAGCGCTCCAAGGGATCTGGGTTCTTTTTATCCATTCGTTGTTTCCCTCAGAACAGAGACAATCTGGTTGCAGATGAAGTTTTCCCCTCAAAGGCTCTCGCATTGAAAGCTTGGTTCCCCAAACAACAATGTTCAGAAGTGGGTTTTTCAGAAGTGATTGGATCCCAAAGGCTGCACACACACACACACACACACACACACACACACACACACACACACAGAAATACCCTTGAAAACTTCCAGAGGCTGCTTGAGTCCCACACAATTGAACTAGCATTTATCTGGCATCTGCTGTATACAAGTCATCACCATGCTTGATCCTCCCGTGAGAGACATAATAATAATAAGATATCTACGGCTGGGGAGTGACTCAGGGGTTAAAGCCTTACCTCACAAGCAATATTGCCTGGAATTGGGTTCCCAGATCCCATGCAAAAATGCCTATTAGGTATGGCAATTCTAGCTCTGGAAAGAAAATCCTGGAAATCCCCAGAGCAAGCTGGCTAGCCAGACTGACCCTAATGGCGTGCTCTGGGTTTAATTAAAGACTCAGGTTCACAACAGTAGTGTGCAAGAGCGAAGCAGGATGATTCCTGGTATCACCCTTGGGCCTCCAGAGGCACACTCACTCAAGTGTACTCATGTACATAGCCCAAGCCACACACACACACACACACACACACACACACACACACACACACACAAACACACATACACACATAAACACACACAGACACACACACTCATATAAACACACACACACAAACACACACACACTCATATAAACACACACATACACACACAAACACACACACACACACACATAAACACACACAGACACACACACACTCATATAAACACACACACATATACACACACACACACACAAGAAAAAATAAGACCTCAGTGGGTAAAGGGACAAATCTGGTGATGTGAGCCCAAGCCCAAGAGCCCGCATGGTGGAAGGAGAAACTATCCTCTGATGATGGTGTATCCATCGCCTCAAACGCTTATTATTTCTTTGGGGTAAAACATTCAAAATCCTTTCCAAGGTTTTGTTTTCCCTGTTTATGTGCACATGTGTGTGCAGGCAGAGGTCAGCATTGACCTCTCAATGTTTCCTCAACCCCCCTCCCCGTCGTCTTATGTGCTTTGTGTGTCATATGTGTGAGCATGTACTTGTCATGCACATGTGTAGGAGGTATGGATACACTCAAGTATGCACGCAGAGGCCAGAGGTGACGACGAGTGTCCTTTTCAGTCACTTTCCCCCTTGTTTGTGAGACAGGGCCTCTCACTGAGCCTGGAGCTCACCGATTGGATAGACTGACTGCCAGTGAACTCCAGGGATCCAACTTTCTCTGGACCCACTAACAGTAGGTATACAGAGGCATGCCCCATGCCTGGCTTTTGTGTGGGTGCTGGGGATCCTGATTCAGATCCTTTGTTTGTGTGACAAGCACTTTACCCACTGAACCATCTTCCCAGCCCCACACTGCAGTTTTGGAGACACGGTCTCTCTCAGGTGCTGACAGGATCTATATGGCTGCATGTTATTAAAAGAAAGAAATGGTGATTGCATGTCTCGAGTACTTACTCCGTGTGTGTGTGTGTGTGTGTGTGTGTGTGTGTGTGTGTGTGTGTGTGAGGGACCTGAGTATGTGTGCCTATCTCGGAGGCCCACGGGTGATTTTGGAAATCACCTTTTTTGCTTTGCTCTGGGGTTTCCCAGGCTCTGTCTTCCAGGGCTACTGCCATTTCCACCTGATGTTTTCACATGGTATCTGGGATCTGAATTCAGGTCCTTCTGCTTGCAAGGCAGAAGCTTAACCCTAGCCATTTCTCTCAGTCCCCACAAATACTTATTTTTGACAATGCCTAGAATGAGTGATGCTGTGGTTTGGCAAGGAAAGAAACTATTTCCTGTGATCACAGCGTGCTGGCCAGGATCCCAGTCTTACTGTCACAATGATGAACGGTTTCCAGGGGTGGGCCTATTGGGATATCGTTGCTTTGTCATAACCAATGAAGTATTTAGAGTAGGAAAGCTTAGATTTATTAAGAAAAAGGACATAGCTCAGCTGGTAAAATGCTTGCTATGCAAGCATGAGGTAAGAACCTCAATTCCATCCCCAAAAGCCACAGACTGAAAAACAAAAAGTCAAGTATGGTGGTGCTTGCTTGAAATACCACTGCTGGGGAGGCAGAGACGGACAGATCTCTGGGGCTTACTGACCACCCAATCTAACCCAGTTGGGGAGCTCTGGACAGAGAGACTGTGTTTCAAACAAGTTAGAATGAGATTCACCTCTGGCCTTGATGTGTACACGTGGACCTACATACGCACATGCACACGCGCGCGCACACACACACACACACAGAAAAATGATGACTGTAATTGTCATAGTTAGATATAAGTGTCAGCTTGATGGTTGAGGGTTTGAGCTCTGGGTGCTCTGTAAAGAATCAGTGATTGAGTGAGTTAGCTCCTGAGCAAGCCTGCAGGAGATTGCCTAGTTGATGGGGAAGGCTCAGACCATGGTAGGCAGGACTTAGTCTCTGGGCAGGTTAATAAGATGTAGGGAACTGGTTGAGGAAATTGGCATCTTTGGCCAAATATACTGATCTGGAAAGAGAGAGTCGTCCCTGTGGATATGATGTGCAGTTCCTTGGCCCCCTGGTGTTGGTAAGGACTCTCTCATCAAAGCTAGACAAGAATCCTAAATCAGAGTAAAACCCCTTATTCCCTTAAACCATTTGGTCATGAATTTATTGGAACAATGCAGAGTAATTGCAACAGTAATCTGGAGCCAGCTACAAACTGGACAACACACGTGACTCAGTTGGAGACACATGTGCCAAAGTGTTGGGCATCACAAGTCAGGGCTAACAATGGAGACACTGCTCTGGGGCATGTGGACGTACTCTACTTGGCTCACACCTCCCACTCTGGAGTCGGCTGTTGGAGCTCCAGCAGATTCAAGGATGCACTCTCTAGCTGTTGGAGGCTGATTGGCAAAATGAAACGCAAGTCCTTTGTCTCTGGCTTATACTGTGTGTGTGTGTGTGTGTGTGTGAGAGAGAGAGAGAGAGAGAGAGAGAGAGAGCGAGCGCATGGAGACCAGAGGTCAGCATAGGGTGTCTTCCTCTACCACTCTCCATTTTATTATTATTGCGCATGCTTGTGTGTGTATGTACATGGGTGTACATGTGTGTACAAGAATATTTTTAAGTGTTTCTTTTTATATTATTTATTCAATTGCGCGCGTGCGTGCGTGTGTGTGTGTGTGTGTGTGTGTGTGTGTGTGTGTGTGTGTAGAACCACAGGTGAATTCGGGAACCACCATAGACCGCTTCCACCTCCTCCTTGTTTACTCTGTCCCGGGATTCACAGGCTCCACCCTACCAGGACCAGAACTGGGGTCCGAACTCAGGACCTTCCACCTGCAAGGCAGAGGCTTAACCCCTGAGCCACCTCTCCAGCCCCAGGAATATGTTTTAAAGTACACTTGAGTGTGTGTGCCTGTGGAGGCTCACATTAGCAATCATCCTGGATTGCTTTACCTCCTTATTGCTTTGCTCTGGGTTTTCCCAGGCTTCCAGGGCCAGAATTACAGGCTGCTGCCATAATCTACTTTGCATTTTTTCATGGGATCTGGGGATCTGAACTCAGGTCCTTTAGCTTGGGAGGCCTTAACAACTTGATTCATCTCCCCAGCCCTTCATCTTAGTCTTTGACACAGGGTTCTCACTTGAACTCATAGCTCATTGACTCAGTTGGACAGGCTGGTCAGCGAGGCCCCTACGGATCCTCCTGTCTCTGGCTCCACAGCAGAAGTTACTGCCATGCGTCACTGAACCAGGCTATTTATGTGGGGCCTGTGGCAGGCACTTTTTTGATTAAATCATTTCCTCAACCTCTGCCAAAATCCTATTGTGTTTTATGTACTAACTTAAGCCATGTGTGCTAGTTAGACATAGAGGTGTCAACTTAACAATTGAAGGCCGGGCTCTGGGCACATCTGTGAAGATTTAATAATGAAAAGAACCCATAAGTAAGCCCGCAGGAGAGAATGTAATTGATGTGGGAAGACCCAGCACACAGTTGTTGGGACTATTCCTGGGCGACTAGAGAAGATGGAGAGAACTGGTTTAATAGTTTGGCACATTTTGGCAGACTTGCAGTCTGGCAAGTGAGGTTTGTCCTTCTCTCAGCAATCCCGTGGATTTGGTGTGGCCAGTTCCCTCAGCTCTGATGTTGGTATGAACTCTCTGGCCAAGCTGGACTAAGAACTGTAATGCAGAATCATAAAGTGGTATGTGTCCTTCCTCGATCTCTTTTCCCATGAACTCCTGGAATGTCTTACAATCAGCGTGTCTCAGGGATCACCTATTCCCTATGAGCTGAGTGTCTTATCTCAATGGGGGCACAGCTGGAGCCCCCACCAGCCTCATCTTCTCCTTTGGACTGTGAACTAGGGTGCCATGTGCTTTTCAAGGCTTGACATATTTTTTGAAAACATACATTAATGATTGAGATAAAAATATCAAAAGTAGGGGCTGGAGAGATGGCTCAGGGGTTGTGACTCTGTCTCACAAGCAGAAGGTCTGAGTTCGGATCCCAGGTCCCACGTTAAAAAAAAAAAATTAAAAAATATCAAAAGTAGGGTGGGGAGATGGTTGGAGGATTAAAGCACTTGCCATATAAGCAAAAAGACCCAAGTTCAGATCTCCAGATCCCAAATCAAATACCGGCCTATCTGTAATTCCAGCCCTAAAAGGCAGACAGTAGGAACCTCCAGAGCCAGTCAACTAGCCAGACTAGCCCAGTGAGCTCTGGGTTTGATTAGAGACCCTGTTTCAGAAAGAATAAGGTGGAAGAGTGATTGAAAATGATTCCTTATTGTTAATACTGGACCTCTATACACACAGATGTACATGCACCCACATACACGTATTACATACATACACATAAAGATGACAAAGTAAAGGAAATACCGCTCAATGGTTTCCAGTCTGTCTTCTTCTGGTAAGGCATTCACAGGGGTAGGCACATCTATGGGCAGCATCACCGAATTGTAGGCATCACTTCTGCAGGGGGATCACAAGCAACCAGGATCAGTGATGACATCACAGAAGCAGCAGGATCAGTGATGACATCACAAAAGCAGCAGGGTCAGAGATGAAATCGGCAGGCAGAAAGACGGGGATAATGTCACACAAGCAGCATGATTGGAAATGACATCATATAAGCAGCAGGATTAGAGATGATGTCACACAAGTAGCCAGGATCAGTGATGTCACACCAGCCTACATGGGGTTTTCTTTTTATGTGCCACTACTACTTTTAATTGACATCTTTTTTCAATTTTTATTTATTTACCTTTTTTATTTTGTGCGTGCGTGCGTGCGTGCATGTGTGTGCGTGCGTGTTTGTGTGTGTGTGTATTTGTATGGAGAACCAAAGGTGACTTCAGGAATCATCCTGGATTGCTTCTACCTCCTTTTTGTTTTGTCTGGGATTCCCCAGACTCCACCCAGCAGGGCCAGAAGTGCAGGCCATTGCCTTTTCCGCCTGGCCTTTTTATATGGGACCTGGGATCAGAACTCAGGAATTTCTGCTTACAAGGCAGAGTCTTAACCCCTGAGCCATCTCTTCAGCCCTTAATCAACAATTTCTAATTTTATACATGTGTGAAGTCCAACGTAGTGTCCTTTAAAATGTTTTTATGGGATGGACACACACACACACACACACACACACACACTACACACACACACACACACACACACACACACACACACACACACACGAAGAAGCAAGGCATTTGCATTTCACTTTGTTAATCAAAATTAAATTAACTACCAATAGCTCTCTGGAAGGGTGGGGCTTGCTTATTTATTTATTTACTTATTTATTTATTTACTTATTTATTTATTTATCTGTTTGAGATAGTTCTCAAGTGGCCCAGACCAACCTTGAACTCTCTATGTAGCTGAAGAGGACCTTGTTTCTGATCCTCCTGTCTTCATCCTCGAGATAATAGGCAGGTGCTGGGAATGAACTCAGGGTTTCATGCACGCTAAGCCAGTGCTGTATCAAACGAGCCACATCCCCAGCCTCTACAACTATAACTTTTTATTTCAAATGCTCTGAGTATTAAGGACATTAAAATAATTAAGATAGAGAGAATTAAAGAAAAAAAGAGCCTTCTTTTTTGAAAGATGACAGCTGGCTTCTGTTTTACAACATAGAACAAGCCCTTGACTTTTTTGGGGGGTGGGCTTGGATTTCTTCCTTGTAAACCTTTAAGTGATGTTCATACATTAAAGCTGTACCCACAACAGCTAAAGACTGGGGGTTGGGGGGAAGGACAGTGGATAAACATGTCCAACAAATTTTTTTTTTTTTTTTAGCAGAAAGATCTAGATGTTGGCAAGAGTGCTGGATCACAAGGAGGAACAAAAAATGACTGAGGAGCACCCGTGGGGAGAAAGTGACCTTCTCCTAGATTTGGGAAGGGCAGCAATTGAAGGAAAGGCTGGAGTGGGGACAGAAACACAGTTACTGTGCTGCATGTATGCCTTTAGTGCAGGATCCTCAGGCTTGTTTCGCTCTTGTGTGCCATGTGTGGAGATGACCCTGTAACACTATAGCACAATAGCTTTTACAGATGGAAAAGAGAATAGGAAAGACCTCTGGGATGATTGATCTTAATTGAGTCTAGATGTGTCTCTGATGATTCTAGAAATTTCACTGAGCAGGGAAGAACCACCCTGAATGCAGGCAGCACCATCCCATGGGCTGGGGTCTTGACTGAATTAAAAGGAGACAGCGAACTGAGCACCAGCATTCATCTCTCTGCTTCCTGACTGTGGATGTCACGTGACCAGCTGCCTCATGCTCCTGTCACCATGCCTTCCCTGCCATGATGGGTTGTGAACTAGCATCGACTCTTTCTGACTTAAGATGCTTTCATCAGGTGTCTCATTTAAAGTAACTAAGTCTATGATCTGACAGCAGGGATTCCCAGGAGAAATCATTACATGAAAAGAGAAAAGTTAACTACAATGGTGTGTTTTGTCTGAGAAATATGGACAATGAGAAAACATGTGTTCTATTTAGTTTCACAATGCAAAAGGGAAGGAAGGATAACTTGGAAGACAAAATCTTGTTCATTTTCCTGGGAAGGAAAGGGTCGGAAGGGAAGTGGGAGGACATGATGCTTCCCTGAGCATGTCTCTTGGTGTGGTTCTGAATCTGGAAAACATAGGAGGGGGGAATTCTACATATTGAAAAAAATAAAATTGCATGGATAAGAAAGAGAAGTAAGACTGAGAAAGGACATGGAAACAGTTCATTTCCTGATTATAATTGAGGGAGGAGGAAAATGAGGAGGTGTGAGAGAGAGAGAACAGAAAGGAGAGAAGAATGAGAGACAGACAGATGAGAAGTGAGGGAGAGAGAGAGAGAGAGAACAGAAAGGAGAGAAAAAGTAAGAGTAAGAAGTAACCTAGTTAACTTACAAATATGATGTTGATTCCACCCAGATACCCAAGACCTTGAGTGGGACAAAGGAGAATTGTAAACAAACCTGAGCTTTATTATATTTTTCTTTAAGTTATTATTATTATTATTATTATTATTATTATTATTATTATTGGGGTGATGTGAGTATGGGTGCAAATGTTCTCCAGTGTATATGTGGAGGCCAGAGGACAACTCTTGTGGAATCAGTTCTCTCCTTCCACCTTTATGAGGATTCCAGGGATGGAACTCGGGTCGTCAGGATTGTGCAGAGAGCACCTTTATCCACTGGGCCTCTGAGCCATCTAACTGGTCCTTGAGCCTTGTGATTTTACTTATTGGTCAATATGCTTATGGGTAAAGGCAATTCTGGGATGATTTTGGATGTGTTACTAAGCAAAGGAGACTGGAAATGAGTTAGGGGCCAGGATTCCCTTGTGTTGAAAAAGGAGATAAGAATGTAAAACACTGGGCTAGAGACACAGTTCAGGGTTAAAGCACTTGAGTAGTTCTGCATGTGCCCCAAGTTCAAATCTACTGGTGTTGTAAATAAATAAAGAAAAAAAATTGCTAAAAAAGTATCATTGAGTGCTGTATCAGTTACTCTGCATAGTTGCTGATAAAATCACCATCAAGTGGCTTAAGAGAACAAGGAGTTTATTTTTCTCTTAAGTTCCTGGTTACAATTTGTCCATCTTAGCAGGAGAACTCACACCAGCATCAGGGCTGAGGAAACTGTCCACACCATCTCTACATAATGGCTGAGAGAGGGATGATCCTTACTTGCCAGACCAGCATGTCTGGCTAAGTGTACACAAGGATGCCAACTTCCTCAACCAGCTCTCTGTATTTTATTCCAGGGCTTAGTCCCACCCACCATGGGCTGGGCCTTCCCCATCAGCCAGCCAATCTCCTGTAGGTTTGCTCTGGGCTTAATTCAACCTCTAATTCTCTACAAATGTGCCCAGAGCTCAAACCCTCAACTGTCAAGTTGACACCTGTGCCCAACTATGACAAGAGTTTAGACGGCTCAGTAGGTCAAGTGCTTGCTGTGTTAGCTGGCCAGTGAGCTCCAGGAATCCACCTGTCTCCAGCACTGGGATTACAGATGCATGCTGCCACATCTGGCTTTTTATGTGAGTGCTATGGATGTGAACTTAGGGCCTCATGCTTGTGCAGCAAGCCCTTAACCATCTTTCCTGCTCTGCATTGATACTTTTAGGAAGACAGATGTGACTTGGAAAAAATAGGTCATCTCACATGGCTTACCAATACACAGATATATCTCAAGGTCAAAAGATACAAGGGCAAGGCTGGAGAGAGGCCTCAGTGGATGAGGCACTTGCCCCCAAGCAAGAGGACCAGAGGTGGGTCTTAGAGCTTATGTAGAAGTCACACGTAAGTGTGGTGGTCACATGTCATCCTTCCGCTCAGGAAGCAGAGACGGGGAATCCCCAGGGTGAGCTGGCTGGCTAGCCTAGCTGGTGAATGAGCTCTGAGTTCTACTGAGAGAGTCTGCCTTAATAATAAAAGTGGGAAACGAAAAGAGAGGCACCCAGTGTCAACTTCAGGGCCTCCACGTGCATGTGCACATGTGTGTATGTGAAGTTGCTCTCCTGTGTACTACACAAATGCAAACACACATACACCCAGGCATTCACCACCACATACACATGCAAAATAAAAAAGATACAAGGGACATGTCACAATAGAGGGGCATTTATTCAAGTAAAATAGCTGCAAAGTTGAAAGGTCATAAATGGATTTGTCATATGCAGACCGAAAGTGTCCCCTAGAAATTAAATTCATTTGTTGAAAGTTGTATGAAGAGAATGGGCTTCTTCTCCCTTCCTTCCTTCCTTATCTTCCTCCCTTCTTACTTTTCTTTTGACAGGGTTTCCTGTATCCCAGGTCACCCTCAAATTTACCATGTAGGATGACCTTTAACTTCTAGTCCTCCCAAGTGCTCTCACCCCTGGTTTATGGGGTGCTGGGATGATACTACCCACTCTTCACACTGAGTTGCATGCTCAGCCCTGCTCTTAATTTTTGAGCTGTTATAAAATGACACTTTACGTTGAAGCCAAACTGCCCAATGGAGCATTCAGGTAGGAAACTGAAGGGAAGAAATCATGGTGTGAATGGTTCCAATCCTCTGACAGTTGTGTGTAAGGAACTGTGTTCTGGCTGCTTCTTGAAAAAGAAAGGGGGCATCTAACAGCTTTCTGACTAGATTTAAGGCCCACTTTTCAGTGGGAATCATATTCCTGGTTTTGTAAACTAGAACATGAACCTATGAAAGGAGCCCAGACCATGAAGGCTTAACTGTAAAGACACTGTATCAAATTGCCTTTTAAACAACTGCTGTTATACTCTTAGATGGGAGGAGCACTCAACATTCAGTTAGAGGATTCTTTCTGTCCTGGAAGGTGTTTATCACAGAAAAATCATAACTGGAAGAAATGTAGAAAACAAGTGACCGTGGGCTGCTTGGCCCTGAACTGGTCATCTAAGTTACTCTTGCTCCCTCCACAAGGCTCAGGGGCAGAAATGGGAGAGGTAAAACAATCCAAAAGGCACTCAGCACCCAACCTAGAAAGACTCATGTGCAATGGAAGATGTGTAGTGCAGAGAACCACAAGTGGCCACAGTACAAAGTGAAAGCATCTGTTCAGGACATCCAAACCACCTCCCATGGCAAGACTCAGGGAATTTGTAGAAGAGAGAGCCGTAGGAATGTAAGAGCCAGAGTAACAGAATAATTTCTATTGGACAGCTAGTATAGTGTAGGAATGTCTGGTCCTCTGAGAATCATGCTCACCACCCCTCTAATCTTTACCTCACTGTCCCTAGTAATTCAGGGACACGCCTTAGCAACAACCAGGACCATAAAGGATTATAGCTCCACCCATCCTCCCTCCTCTTCCCGCTTTCCTGCCATGCCGTCGCACATGGCAGCTCTGTCCTCTCACAGCCGTGTGTTACAGCAGCTCCCACTGTTCTCTCTGACTTTAAACTATCTCCTCTGTTTCTAATGATCTCATACCTTGTGACTTCCTCTTTCCTTCTCCTGGACCAAGTATCCAAGAGTTTATTCTTCCCTTTTCAATAAATGCCTGGTTTAACCTCTCCACATATTCTGTTTCAATATTTGGTGCTGGAACACAAGAACCCCAAGAAATCCAGTTTCCGGAGGATGGAGAGAGCTCATGTCAGACAATAGCTTTTGTCCACATCAGGGCTGTGATGCCCAAGAACTCAACACAACATTGTCTACTTCCACCAGACTGCTGCAATAGCTGCTTAACACTTTGCAACGGAATGGAAAAGATCCCATCAGACACGACACTGCCCTGAGGGACTCTATGTTCTCTACAGTCTGTCCACTAGTGGACCATTTGCACCCTGACAGGTGTCCAAGCACAAACTAGTACAGGCATCCTAGATGTGATCCAGGTACTCATGTAGGGAGATGTGGGTGAGAGAGGAAAAAGGATGGAAGGGGAGAATAGGAGAGATGGAAAAGGATGAATGGCAGGGTAGATAACGGGTGATGAAAATCCATAAATTCTTGGTTAATACGATTTAAAAATAAGCAAAATTAATGTAAAATTATATATGTAATTATATGGCTTTGTGGCAGGTAGGGGGGTGAATATTTTTAATTCTTGGGATCCCTGTATGTTCTCAGTGAGTAAAGAAAAAATATAAAGCCTTCATCTTTCAGCAAGAGGAGTCCATCCAGGGATGACGGTGCCATCTAGTGGTGAGAGAGTAACTGCAATAGGGGAGGAGGTCAGAGGTAGGGCACAGGCATTTTATTTCAAAATTTGCAACAGTCCAGCGAGATACCAGCCCCATATCACAGTGAGAGAGATACCGTTCAGAAGGTTTCAGCAAGAGGTGACCTACAGTTTTGTACATCACTGTTCAGTTAACACAGTAATTCTTGGCAACCCTTTGAAGTTTGACAATGTGTGCTGAGTATCTCTCCAATGAATACGTCTGATTGCTGTCTGGAGAGATGGCTCAGAGATTAAAGCCTTTGCCTAGAAAGCAAAATGACCTGAGTTCAGATCCCCAGATCCCATATAAAAATGCGAGCAGCAATGGCAGTGGCCTGAATTTCTGACCCTGGAAGGTGGAGACTGGGAAACCCCAGAGCAAAGCAATAAGGCAGTAAAGCTATCCGGGATGATCCCCAGTGTCACCCTTCAGCCTCCACAAACACACACACTCAAGTGCCCCCCCATGTATACAGAAAAAGAAGCCATGCACAATGCATGTGCTATCCCAGTGATGGAATCTGTAGAGACAGGATTCCTGGGCTCTCTGGTTACCCAGCTTTGCCTAATTAGTGCACCCCAAGTTCCACTGTGACAGGTAAAAGACTCTGTTTTAAAAACCAAGTTGGGGAACATGAGATGGGCTCATTGGGTAAAGGTGGCCTTAGCTTCATCCCTGGAAGTCCACAAGTTGTCCTGTGACCTCTACATGCATGTCATGAAATATCATATTCTCTCTCTTTCTTAAATAAAATATTTTAAAAAATCTGTTCCTTAAAAACAAAAACAAGGGGGGCTGGAGAGGTGGCTCAGGGGTTAAGCTTCTGCCTTGCAGGCGGAAGGTCCTGAGTTAGGATCCTAGACCCCATGTATAGATGTCAGGTGGAAGCGGGGGCGGCCTGCGTTTCTGGTCCTGGTAGGGCACAGCCTGTGAATCCCTGGGCAGAGTAAACAAGGAGGAGGTGGAGGGGTCCATGGTGGTTCCCGAATTTGTCTGTGGTTCTACATACACACACATAACATACACACACACACGCACAATTGAATAAAATAATAATAAATTTTTTAAAAAAATTAAAAAAAATAAAAAGGTTTTTGATTTTTAAGGACACTGAAGATTGTCCTCTGATTTCCACATACATACACACACACACACATACACACACATACACACACACATACGTGTGCACACAACTTGACACCCACAAAAGAAAAATAAAACTAGCTATGACTATTCAGTAGCATTAAGAGGACCTGTAGGAAATCTTTGCCAATTGGTCAGATGACATCACTTCTTAAAAAGCATATCTTGATTCAGGGCAATTTGAAATGGAGAAATGGATGACTCATCATTGTGTCTCTCTGGCACGTGAACCTCCCTCAGGCTTGGAAAGTGTGACTGGACACAGGCCAGGTGTTAAGACTCTGCATTCCCACGGAGCAAACGAACGTCCTTGGGAGAGGCCAGCAGACACCACTGCTTACCTCTGGGTGTTCTCTGTCTTAGAGGATTCTGGCAAGGAGGAGAACACCAGGGGTTGGAACCTCTTCCAGTTCATGATTCCAGGAATAATGTCCTGGAATGGAAGTTGGTGTCGGGGCAGGACATGGGAAGAAACTGTTAGGCAGAAGGACCAGTGGTATGTAGGTCACCCCTCACCCCACAGGGTCACTTGTTTGAACACTTGGCTCCCAGGAGATGGCGCTGTTTGGGAAGGTTGTGGAACCTTTAAGAGGTAGAGCCTTAACTGAAGGCAGTATATCACTGGGGGCGGAACTTTGAGGTTTGATAGCCTAGCTCTACACTTCCTCCTCTCTCCTACTTTCCATCCTCTCTTTCTCTTTCCTCTCTCTCTTTCTCTGCCTCTTAGTAGCTGCCATAACATGAACTGGATAATGGACTCAGAAACCAAAATAATTCAAACCTGCCTTCTTTAAGTTGCTTGGATCAGAATATTTTACCCCAGCGACAGAAGAGTAATTGGAACAGTGGGCATTATGGTTAATATTCACTATCCACTTGATGGGATCTGGAGTCACCTAGTGGACCCGGCTCTGGATATGTCATGAAGGGATTCCTAGATTGGGCTCATTGTGATAGGAAGATGCACCCTGAATGTGGGCAGCACCATCCCATGGGCTGGGGTCCTGCACTGAATCAGAAGGAGAAAGCGAGCTGAGCACCAGCATCCATCTCTCTGCTTCCTGCCTGTGTATGCCACGTGACCAGCGTCTCACGCTCCTGCTGTCATGCCTTCCTTGCTGCGATGGACTGTGTGTGCCCTTCCTTCATGAAGTTATTTAGTACTATGGAGTAAAGTTCAGGAGGAACTTCAGTTCATTCCACTGACTATTTTGAAGCTCCGCAATGATCCTTTCCTTAAGTTCCACTGATGTTTTCTGAAGCCAAGGGACCGGTGCTCCAGGGCATTAGGCAATGCTTTCTCGTGATGGAGGATGGACATGACCTTGGTATCTGTTCTGATGACCATGAAAGTTACTTGGAAGTGACATTCAAAGAGTGTGGACAGCAAGGAGGATATTGTGTGCAGATGTGCCCACAGTGTGCCATTAGGGCAGATGAGCCTTGGCTCCGTGGAGTGCAGGGCATGTGATGGTGGCTAGAGAAGCTGACAAGTCACCAGGGCCTCCAGGGCAGATTGGTGGAGCTGCTCTGTTGAAAGTCCGTGTGTGCACATGTATGCATGGGTGTGAATACTTGTGTGGTAGAGGTCAGAGGTCTATGTCATGGCTGCCAGCATGAAGGTTTTGGTCCTTATCTTTGTCCCCAGCGGTTGCTCCAGCCTTGTTTGCCTCCCCCCCCCCAGCCCTTGCCTTCTGTGTCCGAGTCCCCTGCTCCTCCCCACTGCCCAAATCAGGCCCTGCCAAGGCAGCCTGGTACTGACATTACCGTGTGGTGCAAGAACTGCTTCTGGGTAAGAGGAATGCTAGACCCTTGGTGGGTCTCGTGGACAAACTTGTACTTGGGGTGACAGCACAGGTGGTAGTCGATCAGAGTTTCTGCGTAAGTCAGGGGGTGCTTCACGGCAAACAGCCCTGGGTTGGGGTTCTGCGGGAGAGAGAAAGATGCAATTCTTTTGTTATTGTTGCCATTAACCCCTTTTGCATGACGGGTCCAGGCTTGAGAGCAGGATCCTCACGCACTGAGCCATCTCACCAGCCCCCAGAGACCTTCTCTAACTCAGGTCTCGTTTTCATCTTCATCTGGCCAGACAAGTTTGTTCCTTTCTCACTTGCTCTTCAGCCTACACCGATGAGTGTCTTAGAAGTAGAAGCAGTCATAAAGCCACTGCCGCCGTGAAGACAAATGGCAGAAATGTGGAGGGTGGAGGCTTTGACATTCTCCAAATCATGCGTATCACAAGCAAGTTTAAAGTGACATGCAGCTGGACGTTTGACATTTCAGGAGTGGGGAAGTAGCTTGGGAAAAGAGTGCTTGCTCATCAGGTATAAGACCCCGGGTTTGGTTCCCAGCACTGAAACAATAGTAACAGGCAAAACTAAACAGTTGAGGGGTTAGGAGGATGGCTTGGCAGTTAAAGTGTTTCATGTGCAAGCAAGAGGACCAGGATTCAGATCCCCAGATCCCACATTAAAAAAAAATGTGTGGCAGGACTAGAGATGGCTCAAGGGTTAAGACTCTGCCTTGCATGCAGAAGGACCTGAGTTCAGATCCTAGGTCCCACATAAAAATGCCAGCCAGAAATGGTAGCAGTCTGTACACTTCTGGCCTTGGTGAGAAGAGCCTGGGAAATCCCAGAGCAAAGCAAAAAGGAGGTAGAAGCAATCCAGAATGATTCCCAAAGTCACCTTTGATCCTCCACTGGGACACAAAGTTCTCTCTCTCTCTCTCTCTCTCTCTCTCTCTCTCTCTCACACACACACACACACACACACACACACACACACAGGAGTGTGTGACAGACCACAAATATTCCCAGCCCTGGAGAGCAGAACCTGGGAATCCCCAGAGCAAGCTGGCTAGTCACAGTGCTCTGGATTTAGAGACCCAGGCTTACAACAAGTTGGAATAGCTATTGAGGATGATTACTGATGTCCTCTTTATGTCTTCATATGTACATAACTCATATGCATATTTATGAATGCACCAGATACACATACCCATGTGTAAAAAAATCTCTTGAATTGCTGAAAAGCAAACATTATCCTAGTTACTGCTTTATTGTCAACTTAGTAAGATCTAGAATCACCATGGAAAAAAGACTGTGGGGATTTATGGATTAGAGTAATTTAGGTGGGAACACCCAGCACCATTGCATTTTATTCCTAGGCTGAATGGAAAGGAGAAAATGAGCTGAGCACGGTCATTCATCTCTCTCTGCTTCCTGTCTGTGGATGCCACGTGACCAGCTGCCTCCTGCTCTTGCTACCAGGCCTTCCCTGCATGATGGACTACATCCTCAAACTGTGAGCCAGGATAAACCTTCCTCCTTTAAGTTGTGTCTGTCAGGCACGTTGTCAGTCATGAGAAAAGTAATTAGTACAGTGCTTCTGTTTTCAGAGAGGATAACTGCTGAAACAAAAAACACACAGAACAGAGGCATCTGCCACTCGGTACTTACGAACACATACAGTGGATCGTATTGTACGGCTAAGCCCTCCGGTGGTTTCATACTCAAGATTGACGGCTTGCCTGAGAGTTCGACATCAGACTGTTTGGGGAGGGCTATGATGGTGACTTCATCCTGTGTGAAGACCCACAGTGACCCTGTCAGTTTGTGGGAGGGTTAGAGCTGGGAGGGGACAGCATTTCCTTAAGGCAGGTGTGTTGTTACCTCAGCTCCTTGCTTCAGGGCTCGAGTAAGCTTCTGAGATCTGTAACTGGTTGAAGCCTTGTTGACAGAGAATAATTGATAGCCCCTGATTTTGTACAGCTGGGGAACCTGAGGGGGAATGGAGACGATTGATTGGATACCCTGAAAGACCTGTGATGTAGAGGGATTTCTATGACTCCCTGTTGGAAGAAGCCTCCCTAAGATATCGGATAGAAACAGCATGGAAGGCAGAGGGAG
The DNA here is from genome assembly GCA_023101885.1 of Typhlomys cinereus. NCBI lineage: Eukaryota > Metazoa > Chordata > Mammalia > Rodentia > Platacanthomyidae > Typhlomys > Typhlomys cinereus. The sequence goes on from JALPQD010000599.1 coordinate 637,681, forward strand.
TTTCTGCAACTTACGAGTTCCACAAGGGCCCCTTCCCAAGGTCACAGAAGCAGGAACAGTTGCGGGGAGGAGACTCTCCGACCACCCCAGCTGCCTGCAAGTCATTCAGGGAGCTCCAGGGATGAGCTTTTGTGAGTCATCACCCAGGCTAGGGTTGGGCCTTCAGTGATGTCACCCATGCTCCTGTAATAACGCCTCACCATGTTCCTGTAGTGACCCCACAATATTCCTTTAGTGACCCCTCACCATGCTCTATAGTAACTCACCATGTTCTGTAGTGACCCTTTATCATGCTCCTGCAGTAACCCCTCAACACGCTCCTGTAGCAACCCCTCAACATGCTCCTTAGTAACCCCTCGCCATGCCCTTGTAGAAGAGACCATGATGTCCACATTCACATTTAGGAACAAGAATTGAGGGAGCCTCTAACATACCACCAAACCATAGAGCATAACAGGCAACACCTCATTCAGGGGAACTCACAGCAGCTCAAGGCTCATAAAATAACAATCTGAATTCGAGAATATTTCATTCGCTTCACAAGAAGCCCAGATGGCGAAAGGGTCTGACCTGCAGATTGAAGAAGGAATAGTTCTGCTTGATTTGAATATCTGTTGGCTTAATTGGGACCACTCCGAGGTTGCTGAGAGCCTGAATATGAAAATTAGAAGGGAAAAAATAGGAAAGGACAGGTAAGCATTTCTGAGCAGAAACATTTTCATTGTATATTTTTTATAAGAAGGAAATAAGTCAACATATATTGTATTAATATTTGTTTGTTGTGTCTCTGTGTGTTTCTGTGCATGCATGTGTACACATATGCCATGATATACATGTAGATGGTCAGAGGGCAACTTCTGGGAGTTGATTCCATCTCTTTTTTCTACCACACTTTTTATCCTCTGAGATTCCTAGTCCGTGAACTTCTGGAGAGTCTCCTGTCTTGTCTACTATCTCGCTATAGGAGTGTTAAAATTATAGATGTGAGTTTTGCAGCATATACTGTTTCATGTGTATGGGGTACGTGCATGTGTTTACATGTGGTGGGAGCGCTAGCATGTGTTTACATGTGTGTGCATTCATGCATGTGCATACATGTTTACATGTGATGGGAACACAAGCATATGTGTTTGTGTACATGTGTGTACACATGCATGTGCCATTGCTCATCCACTTTCCTGTTCTGAAGCTGGGTCTCTAAACCCAGCTATGTGTCCTATAGGACTAGGTAGCTAGCTCACTCTGGCGTTTCCTAGGTTCTGCCTTATACAGTTGGAGTTTACAAGTAGGCTGCTACACCCACCCTGCATTTTGGAATTTTTACACAAGATCTGGGAATTTGATGTTCATTCCTTTGACTTGCACAATAAGCATGATCTTTAATGCTGAATCAACTCCCCAGTCACTCACAGGAACCTGTAGATTGGCTGGCTATGGGTCCCAAGAATTTGCCTGTCTCTACTTGCCCAGTACTGGGATTATACCATCATGCATGACTTTTTTCTTTTTTAAAAAAATGTAGTTTCTGGGGCTTGAACTTAGGTCCTCATACTCACAAAGCAAGCACTTTATCGACTGAGCCATCTTCCCAGCCCAATGGTTTATTATTTTTATCATCATAGTCATAGGAAAGAAAGAGACAGAAAGAGAGAGAGAGAGAGAGAGAGAGAGAGAGAGAGAGAGAGAGAGAGAGAGAGAGAGAGTGCAATGGTGTTATATGTCTGATGTCACACCCTCCTTAGCAGGCTGGACCCATAGCTAGAGGCCATCTTTGTCTTGGGCCCCTAGCTGAGCACAGCCTGTGTCCCTGCGCCAGGTGGGTTCTTTGGCTCCTGCCTCCCACCTCCTCTGAGGCCCAGCTCCATGGTAGCCAGCAGAGCTTAGTGCCCTATGGGCTGCCCACAGGGAAGGATGCAAGCCGGGTTCCAGGGACGCCGGTGCAAGTCTAGTAGGTGCACCAGGTGGATTTCTAGTGCTCAGACTCCCTGGCCACAGTTTTCCATCAGAACCTCTTGGGGAAGGTAGGCTTTCCCAGCATCTTCCAGTCATGTGGTCATGCCTGACTGCACCCCACAGATGAGAGGTACCCACCAACTCATAGCCCTCAGGAGAGCTGTAGGCTGGGAAGGCGAAGGGCAGCACTTCCTTAGGCGACGGTGAGAAGCGGCATGGATAATCTTCTTGGCTTATTTTCGACTGAAGGAACTTGTAGGGATTCCTCTCTATGGTGAAAGACAAGACCAGCATCTTAGATCTGAGCATTTGAGCATCTGAGCATCTGAGGCATTTCCAAAAGAAACTAGCAACTTTAGCTGCATATTTACCCATTGCCACTTCCAAAAGGACGCTTGTGTGTATTTTCTTCAGTGGGGGAGTCACTGGTCAAGTGCCTGTGCTCCCGTACAGTCACCCCACTCCTACAGGCAGCTCTAAGGAAATTCACTGGTCAGCACACACACAGTGTCTGAACACACACATCATATACACATTGCCCATAGACACAGCACACACATACAGCACATACATAGACACAGTACACATACACATACAGAACATACACAATATTCATATTCATCACACACATATACAATACATATATACACAGAAAACACACACATATATATGCAATACAATATATATACAGAACATACACAATACATACACATACATATAGTACATGTATACACAGTACACATACACATACAGAACATACGCAACAGACATATATATACAACACAAATACATACACAATGCAGATACACAGAGAACACATACATATACATAGCACACACATATACATACACATATACACAAACACACCATATACATATACACACAAAATACACACAATGCACACACATATACACAGAACACATACAAATAAACATAGCACTTGCAATGCACACACATACACAAAATACACATGCATACACATATCTACATACAAACACAGAGCACATATGCACACACATATCTATAACACATATACATATACACATATATACACCCATACAGGTATACACAGAGCACATACATACTCATACACACACAGCACACACAGGCACATAGACACAAGTACACACACACACGCGCACACACACACACATAACCATGCAGAATGACTACTGCTGATTACCCAGCATCCTCATGAAACCATGGTGCTGGTGTGAGAGGCAAGAGATGAAGAGGATGCGAGCAAGAGGCAAAGAAAGTCCTGGCAGACTAGCCATGGCAGGTGGGAATGGTAGCAGCAGAGGTAAGGGTGCAGATGGGCCACAGCACCCCTAAGGAATCAGCCACCAGCACTTCGCTGTTGGGCATTCGAGCTCCAGAAACCGCGGCAAGAGGATGTGGAGTTCTCCTTAGCCACTGAGAGATTACAGCAGCAAGAAGGAGCCATATGTCAGGTTCATAAAGAGGTCTGGGGCCGGGGAAATCACTAGCTGGTAAAGCACTTGCCGCGCAAGCCAGCAGGAGGGCATGAGTTCAGTCTCCAGCACTTACTGCAGAGACAGAGACAGGAAATTCCTGGGGCTCTCTGGCTAGCATGGTGGAATCCATGAGCTCTGAGTGAGCCCAGTGAGAGAGACTGTGTCAACATGAAACGAACCAAGGTGGGAACTCCTGGGATTGCCATGCAGCTGACCTCTGGCCTCCACATTCATGGGCACATGTGAGACACACGGGTACATGCACTTATCCACATGGGCACTTGTGCTCATACAAACACCTGCACACAGCACACATGTAGAGAGAGAGAGAAACACACACATATACATATACACACACAATTATGCACATACATATACATAGACACACACACAAATACCTGCGTATAACACACACATGTATACCCAGAAACACATATACACAGACACATATATGCATACACACACACACATATACACACATACAAAAACACTTGCAATAACACACACAGATATAGGGAGACAGACACACACATACACATAGAGATACATGCATACGTACACACACAGACCCCACACACATTATACATGTATACACAGACACACACAGTTACACATATACACACATAAACATAGACACATATACAAACATCTGCACATAGCACACATATGCAACATATACAATGCATACACACAAAGATGCAGACATGCATATGCACATACAGAGATATATAAACACCTGACATGATACACATAGACCTACACATATGCACAGACTCATACACATGTACACAGAGACACACATACATGCATACATGTATACATATACACAGACACACATACAAACACTTGTACATAACACACATATGAAGACACACATATACAGAAATACACATGCACACATACATATATATATATATGCATGCTCTCGCTCTCTCTCTTTCTCTCTCTCTCTCTCTCTCTCTCTCTCTCTCTCTCTCACACACACACACACACACACACACACACACACACACACACACACACGAGTATCCAGAGCTAAGTTCTTTAACAAGAAACTTTGGGTTGGGAGACATCACAGGCTCTGGTGTTGCCTCGACTGGCTTTTACCTCCCACTAACAGTTGCTTGGCATGATGATCGTCGCCTTGGCTGGCCGTTACCTTGCGTTAAAGTTCGCCTGCTGTGGCTGATCTTCCTCATGATGCCTTCTTTGTCCATGTCACGGATAGCGCCCAGCATGAAGAGTAACCGTCGCTCCAGCATTATCTGGAACCCGAAAGAACAGCTTCAAGTTCAGAATGTTCCTGTGCGCATCCTGGCACTCAACATTTCCCAGTCACCACCTAGGACTGGCAGCAGCACTCTGTGTGGGAGGCCAAGGGACAAGGACATGCTAAACAACCAGGCTGTGGGGATTTGGCCACTGAGTACTCAATGTGTATAGAAATAAACAAATTCAGGTTGTCACGTGGCCTGGCCTGATTGTGTGTGTGTGTGTGTGTGTGTGTGTGTGTGTGTGTGTGTGTGTGTACAAGAAAGAAGGAACTTGAGTGTGTGCGCCCGTGGAGGCTCAAGGGTGATGTTGGGAATCATCCTGGATTGCTCTTCCCCCTTTATTGCTTTGCTCTGGGATTTCCCAAGCTCCACTTTCTAGGACTGGAAATGCAGGCTGCTGCCATTTCTGCCCTGTGTTTTCATGTGGGATCTGGAATCCAAGCTTAGATCTTTTTGCTTGTGAGACAAAGTCTTTGATCCCTGAGCCATCTCTCTGACCCACATCTGGTTTTCAGTTCTGGGGTTCAAATTCAGGTCCTTATGTTTGCATGGTGAGCATTATTTACCAACTGGTCCATCTCCCCAGACCTCTTTCTATCGTATTCTTTCCTTCCCTGAACATGGTGGCTATCCTGCTCTACACAGATGCAGAGAACAGAGGTTCAGACTGAACCACAGGTCCAGGCTTCACAGTCGCTTGGGAGTCTCTGATTGTTGTGACTTGAATGAGAAATGTTGCCGTGGGCTTATGTGTGTGAACACTTGGTCCCCAGCAGGTGGTGTGGTTTGGGAACATTGCAGAACCTTTACGTTCCACCTTTAGGAGGTGGAGCCTTGCTGGAGAGAGTATGTCATGGGGGGTGGGCCTTGAGAGCTGATGGCAGCCCTACGCCTGTTCTCTTTCTTTCTCTCTCCCCCTCCCTCCTGGATGTACTATGAATCTGACTCCTATTCCTGCCGCCATGCTTCCCTGACATGGTGGACACCATCCCTCTGATATGGTAAGCCAAAATAAACCCTTTGTCCCTAAATTGCTTCTTCTTAGAAACTTTGTCGTCGTTCACAAAGCCATTGGAACACTGCTATGCAGTACCTCACTTAATCATTACTCCAAGCCTAAGCGAAAAGTCTCACCATTATGCTCACAGTTCAGGTGAGATGGAGGCACAGAATTATGTCACTCATGCAAAACCAGAAAGCCCATTAGAATTAATAACAGGAGGGCTGGGGAGATGGCTCAGTCTGTGAAGTGCCTGCCTTGCAGGCCTGAGGACCCGAGTTCCATCCCTGGATCCCACGTAAAAAAGCCAGGTGTGGTGGTACACACTTGTAACACCAGCTCTGGGGAGGTGGACTCCCAGGGTGTGAAGATCGGCCAGCCCAGCCTACTACAGCAGACAAAATATGCAAAAGAATACCAAATGCACTGAAATGCTATTCAGTGGGATCTTTGCAGAGGAGATTTTTTATGACATGTGAATTACGTTTCAAGTATGTTACTTTTTTTTATTATTTATTCAATTGTGTGCATGTATGTGTGTGTGTGTGCATGTATGTGTGTGTGTGTACGTATGTATGTGTGTGTAGAACCACTGATGAACTCGGGAACCACCATGGACCGCCTCCTCCTTGTTTACTCTGTCCCGGGATTCACAGGCTCCGCCCTACCAGGACCGAAACGCAGGCCGCCCCCGTTTCCGCCTGGTGTCTATACGTGGGGTCTAGGATCCGAACTCAGGACCTTCTGCCTGCAAGGCAGAGGCTTAATCCCTGAGCCACCTCTCCAGGCCCTCAAGTATGTTACTTTTGAAAGTTGTAGTTTCATTTCTTTGTGCTGAAAGAAAATAAACCATAATGTCAATCTGGTGCTGGGACTTACCTTGCGCGCTGCTTGTTGGAACCGCCTCTGTACCCTGAATCTGCTAAACCACATGTTGTTAATAAGCGGATCGAAATTAGGATGGAATTCCTGGATTTTCTGTGGATATAAAAACAGGCACATCTTATGTGTAGAGTTTCTGGCATAAACATTTAATATAATCTTTCTTTTCCTTTCTTTCTTTCTTTCTTTCTTTCTTTCTTTCTTTCTTTCTTTCTTTCTTTCTTTCTTTCTTTCTTTCTTTTTTTTCTTTCCTTCCTTCCTTCCTTCCTTCCTTCCTTCCTTCCTTCCTTCCTTCCTTCCTTCCTTCCTTTCTCTCTCTCTTTCTCTCTCCCTTTCTTTCTTTCTTGTATATTTAGGTATTGTAGTTATTTTTCCTGTGCTACTGTGAGACAATACTCATATAACCAGTTTAGGGACGAAAAGGGAGATTTTTTTTGTCTTACCATTCCAGAGGGGAGATATAACCCGTTACAATGGAAGGACATAGTACATGGCAGAAGCTGGAGCAAGTTTAGGTCACTGCAGCAATCATGGAGGCAGAATGAGGGAGAGCAATTGCAAGAGCAGACTGCTAGCAGAAACCTCACAGCCCGCCCCCTGTGACATGCCTTCCTCTAATAGGGCTCCACCTCTTAAAGGTGCTATGCCTTCCCAAACATTAACTTAGCTAAGGATCAAACATGTGAGCCTGTGGGGAACAACTCACATTTAAACCATGATAGTATGTGTATGTGGGTATGTGTATGCATGTATGTGTATGTGTATATGGTGTCAAATGGTATATATGTGTGTTAATGTGTGTATGTGTGCATATGTATGTTTGTGTGACTGTGCATGTGTATGTTTGTACATATGTGGGCAGTAAGTGCATGTGTGTGAAGGCTATAGGTCAACCTCGGATGTCTTTCCTCAGAAGCTGTCCACCTTTGTTTTTCTGAGACAGGGTCTCTCATTGGCTTGGAGCTCCCCGATTGAGCCCAGGAGACCTCTGTCTCTTCCTCTCCAAGCTAGGATTACAAATGCATGTCACCATATTAAACAATTTTATGTGGGTCCTGGGGATTGAACTCAGGACCTTGTATTTGCATGGCAAACATTTTACCAACTGAGCTATCTTCCCACTTCGGTGAAACATTTTAGTTCATTAGAGTTAGTACCTAGCTGAGTGTGGTCCCTATAATCCCAGCATGGGAGACTGAAGCAGGAAGACCATTTAACAAGTGCTTATGAAGCATTTTGAGTATATGTGCTATTACAGCAATGTTTCTAGAGTTGGCATTCAAAGAATAAGACAAGATTTCACTTTTAATAGACATCTAGTTCAGTGTATCTCTAGCAAACTCATGCAACCAAAGAAAGACAAGGAAAACCACATGGAACAACCCTCCTCCCAGGGAAAACCAAGAAGAGCTGACCATGACAACCCTCCCCCCCAGGGAGAACCAAAAGGAGCTGACCATGAGGTCTTGGGTAGGGAAGGGCTGCTCTGCTCAGCCCTGTTAGTTTGGTACCAATGCTGCTGCACATTCTGGCACCTGTGTGCCCAGGCCAGAAAATGAGTGGGCAGAGAAGGGTGCCTGAGGTATGGTCAGACTAGAGCTGCTAGATTCTGTGGGTTCTTAATCAGGAAAGTGACATAGCCTAGTATAGAAGGCAGGTAAGAGCAGTTGTGAGAACAAGAAGTGTGAGATGGGACTGGGCCATAGCTTTCTGTCATAGTTAAGCACAGGTGTCAACTTGACGGTTGAGGGTTTGAGCTCTGGGCACAGTTGTAGGAGAGTTGATGGTTGAATTAAGCCCAGAGCAAACCTGAAGGAGATTGTCTGGCTAATGGGGAAGACCCAGCCCATGGTGGGTGGGATTAGGCCCTGGATAAATCATAGAGATCTGGTTGAGAGAGTTGGCATCCTTCTGTTCACTTGGCCAGATATGCTGGTATGGCAAGTAAGGATTGTCTATCTCTCAGTTGTTATGCAGTGATGTGCTGGCCAGTTCCCTTGGCCCTGGTGTTGGTGTGTGACTCTCCCATCAAGCTGGATTAAGAGCTGTAACCCAACTACCGTAAGAAAATAAACTCCTTGTTCCCTTAAGCCATTTGATGGTCATTTATCAGCAATGTTGCAGGCTGACTGCAACACCTTCTGAGGAGCTATTGGCAAGACTGTGGCTGGATGCAGTAAGGTGGAGGAAAAGAGAGGTCAGAACAATGCACATAGAGCAAATGCTGTAAAGAAAAGTGAAAGTGATAGAGGTAGGTGTGTGTGTGTGTGTCTGTGTGTGTGTCTGTGTGTCTGTGTTGTGTCTCTGTCTGTCTGTCTGTCAGATGTCCTAGTGCTAGGTTACAAGGTATGTGCCACTGCACTGACTTTCTGAAGCAGGATCCAACTCAGGTCCTCATGCTTGTGAATCATTTCCCCACCCTCCATTATAAATTTTATTTTTATTTATTTTTCCATATTCATATGTGTGTGTATGCAGTGTATTTGCAAAGGTTCGAGGTTGATAGCAGGGGTCATTCTTGCACATTCTTCCACCTTATTCTTTTTGAAACAGGATTCTTTAATCAAATTCAGAACTTGCTGATAGAGCTAGTCTGGCTCACCAACTTGCTCTGGGAATCTCCAGTCTCTGCCTTCCAAGGCTGTGATTATAGGTAGGTCACCACACCTATCTGGCATTTTATGTGGGATCTGAGGGTCTGAACTTCAGTCCTTTTGCTTGTGTGGCAAGTGCTTTAGCTGCTGTGCCATCTCTCCAGACTTAATTGCAGGTTTTAATGCTTTGTTTATGAATACCTAGTGTGATAGTTAATCCTGTGTGTCAACTTGACACACCCGGCATTAACTAAGATCAGCTGAGACCACCTGAAGAGATTCTCCAGATCAACACATTTACGATACAAAGACCAGCCCTAGAGCCCATCGGAACCTTCCCAGATCTCAGTGGAACTTCCCAGTAGTGGACCAGATAAAAGGAGCCACAGAACAGAAGACTAAGAGGAAGAGAGACTCTCCAGGAATACTCCAGCTATGTGGAGACTTAGCCTGCCAGCTTTAGCCACCAACCTTATCACCTCCGCCATGAAAGACTGTATCTCCCCTCTGGAACCCTAAGGTGAATAAATTTCCTTTTCTCTCTTATTTGACTTCGTGTGTTCTCTCACAGCAATAATTGAGAGTAACCGTTACACCTAGCACAACAATACTCAAAACTATCAGCACATTCAAAATTCCTTCTTGCTGACAGAATTCTGATGACATTCTTCAGCATCTTTCATAATGAACACTTCAAGAACTTAGAACACAGGGCTGGAGAGATGGCTCAGGAGTTAAGACTGTGCCTGCAAGCAGAAGGACCAGAGTTTGGATCACAGGTCGCACATAAAACAAATACTAGGTTTCGCTTTTGGTCGTGATGGGCAGGGCCTGGAAAATCCCAGAGAGAAGCAAAAAAGGGGGTAGAGGTCACCCTCAGTCCTCCATAGGGACACACAGCCCATGTTTGTGTACACGCACACACACACACACACACACACACACACACACACACACACACACACACACACACAACGAACCTGGGTTCCAAAGAGAGGCCACCCACCTCCTCCAGGTTACGAATGACACGCTTATTGCTTCCTTCTGTCTTGAGCCGCTGGTATTCCACATCTCGGATGGGATCTCCTCTGTCTAGCTAGGTGATGAAAAGATTAGATGTATTAACGTGGAAGGCAAATGCTAAAACAAGGAACCCACCCACCGGATGCTGGTTGCAGTGGTGAAATCTGAGGAATCTCAAAGCTCTCCCTCCTCCTCCTGGGCAGACTGTGGGAACTTTTGGGAACACACACACACAGAAGTCCTGGTCTCATGGACTGGCCTGTCTCATAGGCTGGCCTGGAACTCACGATGTAGTTGAGGATGATTTTGAATTTCTGGTCTTCCTGCCTCCACCTCCCGAGAGCTAGGATTAAAGTCATGCACCCCTACCACCTGGCTTCTACAGTGCTGAGGCTGAGAACCAGGGCTTCATGCATAAGAAGCCAGCACACTACCTCCTAAGCACATGGATTTGCAGAGAATCTGAAGAGGGCTGGGAAGATTTCCTTGCCTTGCCTTTTCCTTTTCCTTCCCCCTTCTCTGTCTTCCTTTCTTACTTTTCTTTTCTTTCTTTCTCTTTCTTTTTCTCTTTCTCTCTCTTTTTCTTTCTTTCTTTCTTTCTTTCTCTTTCTTTCTTTTTCTTTGTGTTCCTTCCTCTTTTTATCTGTCCTTCCCTCCATCTCTCTCCCTTTCTTTCTCTCTTTAGTTTCCTACCTCTCTCCCTTTCTCTCTCTTTAGTTTCCTCCCTCTCTCCCTCCCTCCATTCCTTTCTTCTTCCTCCATCCACCATTCCTCCCTCCCCTTCCTTTCCCTTCTTTCTTTTCCTTTCCTTCCTCCCTTCCCTCCCCTCTTCTCCTCTGTCCTTTCCTCTTCTTTTCCTCCTTCCTCCTACCAGATATTGAATATGGGGCCTCACGCATGCCAGACATCACACTTCCACTGAGCCCTGGCCCTAGCCCTTCCTGGGTTTTCCTCTCCTGATTTGACATCTCCCTAGAACAACACTTCATAAGCCTCAGAGTGAGGAATGATCTCGAATCCTCAATGGTTCTGACCTTGTATTTCTCCTGCATTCGTAGTCGATCCTCAGCCAGATCTTTTCTAAATTTAAAAGACATATGATCTTTACCACGGTGCACTTGCCTGTGGAGAGAAAAGCCAACTTCCAGAAGCCATCAGCGAGCATCCTCCACTCTATGAGGGAGTCTCTGCTACTCTCTACAGTTTTGGAGGGAGGGGGCTGCAGGAAGCTGTCTCTAGAGCAGACATGGTGTCCATGAGGCAAAGCATGTCTTCTAGGGACACAAGCTAAATTATCCATGAATTCCAAGACAAGAACCGGGGAGACAGCTCTTCCAGTACAGCGTGTGCCTTGCAAGCGTGAAGACACCCAGAACCCACACAAAATGCAGGAGTGGTGGTGTGCACTTGAAAGCCCAGTGGTGGGAAGACAGGTGGATCTTTGGGGCTTGCTAGCTAACAACGCCCAATGTTGTCTTCTGACCTCCACACCCATGCCTCTCCACACACTCACATACACTCTCACACATGAATGTACATACACACAACTTGGGAGAAATATTTAAGCTAAGATCAGAATGGGATTCAGGATGGGATCTTGAGTGTGTCACAAAACCTGCAGGATGAGGAGTGTTAACGGCAGCTGCTGATGAGTGGTGACTGTTTCAGTTACCTTTCTTTTATTTCCATGAGGCAATATTCGCATATGGGGCCTCACACTTAAGAGAGAAAGGGTTATTCGTCTGTCTTATGGTATCTGTGGGAGTCTACTCCACCACTAAGGGGGGAATCACACAGCAGAAGACATGGCTGGAGGCAGAAGCAGGAGGCTGGTTCAGGTCACTGCAGCTATCAGGAGGCAGAGAGAACAGGAGCAAACTGAGAGGAAGCAGGGCGGGGCTACCAAACCTCAAAATCTGACCCCTGTCATGTGTCTTTTCCACTGCTTAAAGGTGCCACAACTTTCCTTTGCTAAGGATGCAAACACATGAACCTATGGTGCGTGTGTGTGTGTGTGTGTGTGTGTGTGTGTGTGTGTGTGTGTGTGTGTGTGTGTATGTATGTGTGTGTGTGTGTATGTGTGGGGAGAATTCACACTCCTCAAACCACAACAGTGGTATTAGTGAATCTTCCTTCTCTAATTTTGAAGAGAAAGTTTTGGAGGTTTCACATACTGACACTATACGCATGTGCATGAAAAGGAAACTTGGGTATCAGACACAGGTTTGCCTGCGGGCTGGCAAACACTGTACTACTGAGCTAGATCCTGAAGTATAATAGGAGAATCTGCTTTCCGTTTTCATGTGTATATGTGTATGGGTTTTTGCATGTGGATGCACACATGTCTCTGTGTGTAGTTGCTGATGTTGATATCAGGAATCATCCTTGAGCACTCTTCTGCCTTATTCTTTTGAGACAGGGTCTTTAATCAAACCCAGAAGTTGTCAGTAGGACTAGTCTGTCCAGCCAACTAGCTCTGGGAATTCCCAATCTCTTTCTTTCGTGTCTGAAATTATAACAGGCTGTCATGCCTATCATCTTCCTAGCCTGAATAAGAGTATATCTTTTAAATAAAATCTTCGAATCTGGTGCTTGCCTGTAATCCCAGCTCTTGGGAGGCAGCAGAGCTCAACATCATCTCCAGCTACATAGTGAGTTTAAGGTCACACAAGGCTACATGAATTTCTACTTGAAAATAAATAAATACAGGCTGGGCAGTTGGCTTAGCTGGCGAAGTGTTTTCAGAGCAAGCATGAGGATCTAAGTTCAATCGTCATACCCATGTAAAAGCAGGTCTGGTTATGCATATCTGTAACCCTACAATGGAGAAGTGGAGGTGGGTGGAGTCCTGGGGCCCAGTCTAAGCCAATTGGTGAGCTTTGGGTTTAGTGAGAAACCCCGTCTTAACATATATGGTGAGAGCAATAGCAGAAGACACCCCAATGATGACCTGTGGCGTCCACATACATGTACACAAATAAATAAAGTGAAAAATATTATTTTGGTCACCTGGAATACTCCCCATTCAACCGAGGCCAAACCAAGAATACAGCCTTAAGTTAGAACAGAAGGATTTCTGTGGGTGTTTCCCCAGCCAAACACGGTGTTGGCAAAGTGGGCACCTCCTAGCCAGGGTGGACACCTTAGGAGACCTTTTGGATCCTACAGAGCGAGGTGAGGACAGAGAACTCAGTGATGCTCTGCTGAGTGTATTTCTCAGCTTAATTCAAGAGTTTCTGGTTTAAGGTCAAATACAGTGGTCTGCACCTGTTACGCTAGGTACTGTGGAGACTGAGGCAGGAAGGAGGCGTGAGTCCTGACGGCTGAGGGTTCATGCTCTGGGCACATTTGTAAAGAATTAGTAGTTAAGCCCTGAAAGAACCTGCAGGAGATTGTCCAGTTGATGGGGAAGACCCAGCTCATGGTGGGTGGGACTAGTCCCTGGGCAAGATGGAGGGAACTGGCTGAGAAAGTTGTCATGCTTTGGTATATCTGACCAGACATTCTGATTTGGCAAGTCAGGATTGTTACTCTGTCGGTGGTCCTGTGGACATTGTGTGGTCAGTTCCCTCGGTTTCCAGTGTTGATGTGGGTTGTCCTGCCCAGCTGGATAAGGAATTGTAGCCAGATGATTGCAAGAGAAAATTAAAATCCCTTGTTCCCCTATAAGCCATTTAGTTGTGAGTTTATTGGCAACCATGCAGAGTAACAATCTGTGTTCAGGGGTAGCCTGGGCAACTCGGTGAGGCCCTGCTTCAAAACAAAACAAAACAACGACCAATCAACAAAAACACAAAGGCAATAAAACAAACTTAAGAAAAAAAAAAAACCAGTTTGCTTATCCCATCCAGCACATGGTAGGCCTGGCATATTCTAGTTTAAACAAATGTAAAAGAAAAAAAATAAAACTACTTTGATCACAGAAGTGCAAGAAAGTTTAGACCCGAATCCTCTTCTCCCCAAACGAGGACTCTCTCTTTAGGTTTCTTGGAGACACAACATGGCAGTTGGGAGCTCATGGCACGGTGAGGGAAGACGGGGTGAGACATGAGATGTCTGCGTCACCTCAGATCTGTCTAGGAGTCAGTGGATTTCTCCCCCCACCCCTGCCCCAAGCCAATCCTCTCCCATAATCCACTGTGCTCTGCCATGTCTGATCACATTCAGAAAACAGCATGGTTTGGTCTGATTAATTCATTTCTACTAGAAGGTCATTTTGAAAAGTAACAGAAGGACCAGTGGCAGAGAGAGAAAGAATACTCAGATTCTCCAAAAGGTATAAAGATGATTACATTACCGCATGGCATAGGGATAAGCCTCTGTGATCTTATCACTGGCTAACAACAGTTCAATATTTACCACTTAAGATGATTCTGGCTCTCCTCCATGGTGTCTTGTCGGACTTTTTGCTCAAAGAGCGCCTCCTTCATCTGCTGCGTTTTGGAGATCTGGTTGCCTCGGTCCAGCACTGGAGGGACAAGTAAATGCGATGCAGATAATCAAGTCAGAGCATCTGCCCAGACAAAAACAGATTTGGAACGATGCGGTGGACTGGGGAATCTAACTGAATTTTGTTCATGAATAATAAATGTGACAGGAGATAATTCTGTCCCATTCTGCCCCGAGGGACTGATTCATGGCAGACTGAAGCTGGTTACCTTTTCTTAACTCTTTGATCTTCAATTTTCCTGGTTCTTGGATTAAAACACTTGCCACTGCGAATGGATTGGATAGATTGGCTGGAAACCGTAAATTCTCATACTCGATTTCCTGAGGACAGAATCCTTGGGCAGATGAGTTCTCTGGCTATGCCATCCTGCCCTCCTTTGCCCTGATGGAGTCCCCCTCCCCCAATGCTACCACCTTACCTTCGGTTTCTGAGGTTTTTTTTTCTCTGTGGGTTGTGGGAAGTTTACCCGAGACATTGTTTTTTCTACAGGAACACTGACTTTCTGGGAACGAGTATTGAGCCTTTTGAATTCATCTAATCTAGAAATTAAAACCGAGATTAGATTGGTGTACAACCCAAAATTCCAGGTTTTTTTTGTTTTAAAACGTGCTTTCTGGTAAAACCATAATTTGAAGTCCAATGTTATACCTAAACTGAAAGTAAATCTTTCAGAAGAGTGGCTTACTGGGGCAAAGACCTGGTTTGTATATTAGCACACAGTTGCACACACATATCAAATCAAACCCCTGTCAATGGCCACTTCCTTTCATAGTCTCAAAGGATCCAAGAGATGGAAAATATAGTCTGCTGCACGAATCCTCATGATATAGAAGAATTCATTTTTAGACTGAGGCAGGTGGATTACTGTGAGTTCTAGGCCAACCTGGGCTACATAGACACCTTGTGTCAAAAAATGGAAAGCAACCAACCAACCAAAATCATCCAGGCCTCTTAAAAGAACTCTAATGGCCAGTTAGTTATGGAACAGACGGTATCTAAGAAATGAATAAGCCAAAGAGTTACTCATTGGGATCTGGGGCCATAACTTGGTCAAAAAAGTATGTGCCTTGCAAGCATGAGGACCTGAGCTTCTGCCCCAGAACAGTCTCAAATACATGAAAGAAAAACAGGAATGGCCAGATGGCTTAGTGGATGAAGGCTTTTGATGGACAAGCCTCGCAACCTGATTTTGACACCTGGGACTCAAGTTTAAAACCACATGTGGTAGCTAGATTGCAGCACTCCACGGGGGAATGAGAGGTGGAGATAAGACCATGGAACCTCATTGGGAACATAGCATGGCAGCAGAAACGAGAGACTCTGCCTCAAAGTGGAAGGGGAGAATTGGTTCTTGAATGAAATGTCTGCATACCTCCACATGTGTGATGTGTGATGTACATACACATGTATGTGTGCATACACAGGAATAAATAAAATCTTTGAAAACAGAATATAAAACATGAAGAAGACATACGGTAAAGCAATGTTGGGGTAGCACGTTCCCGTGAACTCGCATTCATGTGGCTGGGAGTTGAACTGTGAGATCCACAGCTGCATTTTCATTTGCGCCACTCCATACTGGATGGGGGTGAACGTGACTGTCACTTTTGCCTTCCCATTGGCCGGGATTATGCCTGAGAGGAAAGAAAAGAGGAACCATGATAGCACTGGTTACTTTTCTCGCTGCTGTGAGAACCTACCTGATGGAGATAATGGGAGAAGGAAGGGCTGATTCTGGCTCATGGTCTGCGGGACAGTTTGTCATGGCCGGGAAGGCACAGCAGCAGGAGCGTGAGGCAGCTGGTCACGTGACATCCACAGTCAGGAAGCAGAGAGATGGATGCTGGTGCTCAGCTCGCTTTCTCCTTTTGATTCAGTGCAGGACACCAGCCCAGGTGGTAGCACTGCCCACATTCAGGGTGGTTCTTCTCATGGTTTCTAAACTACCTCTCCGACATGCCCAGAGACTTGGCTCCTAGGTAGTCCTAGGTCCTGTTCAAGTTGGTGTTAGAGATTAACCATCACAGTGACTCAGTCTTTTGGCGGCTTGCAGCTGAGCAGGTACGTGCACCAGTCTGACCTTCCCAGCCTGAGTGGGCGCAATGCTCTGCTCTCCGTGTTCCTTTTAGTAAATGCACATGAGTCAACCTCTGGATGTTTACATAGACCTTATTTATCAATGACTACATTAATCCTTTCTGACAAGTATCTGATTGCATCAGTTATATAAACATGAATATATCCATCTAATGAGATGGCTCAAACATGATTCCCAGAATGCCAGCCCTCAAGAAAATGACCAGAAGTCAGCGTTAGTACTGTGTATGAGAAAAAGCTAGGAACACATGGAAATTTGATCCAGATAACTCAGCTCCTTGTGTTTTCCTACAATTTGATTTATTCCTCCTCTACCTCATCCTTCTCCTTTTTTGCATGTGTGTGTGTGTGTGTGTGTGTGTGTGTGTGTGTGTGTGTGTGTACAAGAGTGCATTTGAGTGTGTGTGCCTATGGAGGCCCAAGGGTGGGAATTATCCTGGATTGCTCTCTCTCCTCATTGCTTTGCTTTGGAGTTTTCCGGGCTCTGCCTTCAGGATTTGGAAGTGCAAGCCACCTTCCTATCAGCTTGGCTTTTTTTTAACATGGAATCTGGAGATCTGAACTCAGGTCCTTTTGATTGTGAGGCAAAAGATTTAACTATTGAGCCATCTGTCCAACCTCTTGATTCTTTCTTCCTTTTTTTCCATTGTTGGGATGGGGCACAGGGCCTTCCTTACCCATGGGCTCTACTAGGCAAGCGCTCTACCACGGATGGAGCTGTGTCCCAGCTCTGCTTTTCCTTTCCAAATCTCAAGGATGAGTTGCTGTTCCTTTCACAGTCAAACAGTGCTCCGTGCTTCCTTTGTGTCTAAGGCATCATTCTGGCAACAAGTTGTATTGACTCTGTTACTGGAGTTGTTAAGAGTCAGAGCCCGCACCCTGGTAGTCGCACCCTGGTAGTCCCAACCACCTAGGCTTTGTGACAGCCCCAGCATACCAACCAAAGGGACGACACTGTAAGGCAGAGAAAGGAAAGTTGTTCAGTGTGGCTACATTGGAAAGACGTCCAGTGACCCCAACTTCAGGATCCTGGATGAGGTTCAGGTTTATATAGAGGTCACAAGTCTGCACGGCTCAGTAGTTCTGGTCAAGCTGTGGTCCCGTCCATCTCTGACCCATCAGTCAGGGATGGGTCCAGTCTCTCCTGCAAGGCGGGCTGAGAAGTTGTCAGCGCTGTGTGGAATCTCTTCTGGAGATAAGTTCCTCCTCTGGCTGGCACAAGCTCAGCCTGTTCCTTCTTCAGCAAGAGACTCCTGGGGAGATTCCAGTTCCTTAGCATTCATAGTCCCAGTGGACTGACAGCCAAAGGGAGGGCATGGCATCTCTTTAGAAGCTCCTCACTCCCACAGGGAGTCACTCAGCTGCTCCAGAATACAGGAGGGACAGTGGAAGGCCAGGATGATCCCCTGGCCAGGTGTTCTGACTAACAGGGAAGGCTCTTTGGTTTGCTTCCTTCAACTTTCAACCTTCAGCCCCTGAGTGGTCTTCCCACTGTTCCCACGGGAGAGGTTTTGCTCAGCTCTCCTCCCTACCTGACCTGCTCTCCTCCCTTCTGTTGCCCTCCTCTGAATCCTGCTTCAACTTCTCTCTGGCCATCCGAACAAGCAGAAACAGAAAGCTGCAAGTTCAATGAGAGACTATCTCAAGAAGTAAGGAAGATGGGGCTGGAGAGGTGGCTCAGGGGTTAAGCCTCTGCCTTGCAGCCGGAAGGCCCCGAGTTCGGATCCTAGACCCCATGTATAGACGCCAGGCTGAAGCGGGGGCGGCCTGCGTTTCTGGTCCTGGTAGGGCGGAGCCTGTGAATCCCGGGGCAGAGTAAACAAGGAGGAGGTGGAGGCAGTCCATAGTGGTTCCCGAATTCATCCGTGGTTCTACACATACACCACATACACACATACATGCACATACATACACACACATACATGCACACACATACATACACACACATACATACACACACATACATACACACACATGCATGCACACACACATGCATGCACACACACATGCATACCTGCACAATTGAATAAATAATAAATAATAATAAAAAAGTTGCCAAACTAAAAAAAAAAAAAAAGAAGTAAGGAAGAGAAGCATTGAGGAAGACATCTGGATGTCAATCACTGGACTCCACATGGGTCTGTGCACACGTGGGCAAGCACACCCACACCCACACCTGTATATGTGCATGCCACATCCACCCACATATGTGCACATAACACCCATACATATGCACATACAACACCCACACATACATACAACATATACATAGACACAACACTCACATGTGTACATATCACACATACATATACATACAATGCACACAAACATGCAACACATCACGTATAAATAGAAAACACACACGCCCAAATCCAAAAACAAATATACAACACACACACATGTACATAACACACACACACACACACAATATGCTGAGGTGGCTCAGCAGCCAAGAGCTTCCTATGTAAGCAAAAGGACCTCCAGATCACATATAAAAATGCCAGGTGGGCATGGTAGCTGGCTTGTAATTCCAGTCCCGGCATGTAGAGTCTGGGAATTAGCATGCTGGCCATCAAGACTAGCCCTAATGGAAAGTTCTGGGTTTATTTAGAGAGCCAGCCTCAAAAGAATAAGGTGGAAGAGCAATCAAGGATGAGTCCCAATATCAACTTTGGGTCTCCACATACATGTGCAGATAGGTGCTCACTCATCACACACACATGCAGGCATACATACATATGTGCCTTCCGCACCCAGACACAAGAAAATAAAAAGAAAATACAAGAAATATGCATTTGTCAATATCCCGAGCACAGAGGTCAGAACTATTAAACTATTGCCCTTCGAGCCAGGTCAGGAGGAACAAGTCAGCAAAGACCTCAGGGCTGTAGGCCAAGGGAAGGTCACCTGGGAAGAAACCCCTGGTTCAAGGGCTCAATCCTTGGACCACCCGCTTGGTCAGGAAATATTCCCTGTGTGACCAGGAACATCCTATTCCATCTGCTCTGTCAAGAGGACACTCTGGGTAAAGGACTAATGTTTGCCTCGACCTTGCTGATTTCTTGTTCCCAGCCCAGACCTAATAAATACAGCATTTGGTGAAGTGTCACCCGGGCAACCCCAGTAACCTGCCTTCTTTCCTTTCCGTTAGCAGGGATGCCAGGGGGCTGAGCTCTGCGGCGTCAGTGTTGACGGTGAATGTGTGCCAAGCCTCAGCAACTCCTGGTCAGTCCAGACTCCCAAGTGGCCCCGAAGGGAGATGCCTCATGGTTTAGGAGTGCGTGAGGGCCCCGCAACGTGCTGACTTCATTTTTAGATGGGGACACGGCTCAGCTGGTGCCGTATCTTGGTTTTATCTTCCCATTGCTGTAGTGACTATTAGCCCCACTTATGATTTTTCAGGTGACAGTCCCCTATGGCAGGGGGGCTACCAGTAGGGACTGAGGGACATGTCCACATCACATCCACAGGAAGCACTGAGAGACGGCATATCTTCTAGCTTGCCACTCTGCCAAAGCTAAACAGTTCTCTCTCTATTGTATTCACCTGCCCAGGAGATGGAACCACGTACAATGGACTGGGTCTCCCACATCGATGAGATTAGCTCCTATAGGTTTGCTTAAGGGTATATACACATGTAAAGACATATATGCATGTATACATGCATATACACAGAGACATATATACATATGTACATTTATACACACACATACACCCACTCATATGTATATACCCACACATACATATATATACACTCTATGCACACACATATAGATACTTATGCAGATACACATCTATATATGTATATGCATACTCCTATATGTACACAGAC
This sequence comes from Typhlomys cinereus, assembly GCA_023101885.1. Classification (NCBI taxonomy): domain Eukaryota; kingdom Metazoa; phylum Chordata; class Mammalia; order Rodentia; family Platacanthomyidae; genus Typhlomys; species Typhlomys cinereus. Next base: position 658,264 of record JALPQD010000599.1, read on the forward strand.
ATATATACAAATATGCATAGTCACAAAAACACTGGAATTACAAATAGGATTACATATATAGGAATATTTACACATATAAACACACAATTGTGTAAGGATAAACCAGGGAAGCTAGCATATCAACCACCTCAAACGCTTATCATTTTGGGGGTAAAACATTCAAAATCCTTTTTGAGGTTTTTTTTCCCCATGTGTATGTGTACACGTGTGTGCAGGCAGAAGTTGGCATTAGGAGTCTTCCTCAATATCCCTCTCCCCCTCCGCTGTCTTATGTGCTTTGTGTGTCATATATGTGTGAGCATGCACTTGTCATGCACATGTGTAGGAGGTAGTATACACTGAAGTGTGCACGCAGAGGCCAGAGGTGATGGCGAGTGTCCTTTTCAGTCACTTTCCCCCTTGTTTGTGAGACAGGGCTCTCACTGAGCCTGGAGCTCACCGATTGGCTAGACTGACTGCCAGTGAACTCCAGGGATCCACTTTTCTCTGGACCCACTGACAGTACGTATACAGACGCATGCCCTATGCCTGGCTTTTGTGTGGGTGCTGGGGATCCCGATTCAGATCCCTTTGTTTGTGTGACAAGCACTTTACCCACTGAACCATCTCCCCAGCCCCACACAGTCTTTCACTGAACCTGAAGCCCAGTGATTGGCTAGTCTGGTTGTACAGAGTGCCCCAGGGATCCACCTGTCTCTGCCTCCCCAGAGCTAGGATTACAGACACATGCTCTGTGCCTCGCTTTGTACGTGGATGATTGGATCTGAACTCAGACCCTCATGCTTATGTGACAAGCACTTTACTTACCGAGCCATCCGTTAGCTCCTCTCTGGTTAAGTAGATGTGATGATTGACTTTGGCCACCCGACTGTGCAACAAAGCAGCAGCATTTATTCCCTCCAAGTTGTAACCTGTACTGTCAACTCCTCCCTCTGTTCCCACTGTACCCACACCTGTCAATCCCTTCCTTGGTTCCCAGCCTCTGGCAATCACGGGTCTACCCTCTGCTTCTATGACATAAACAAGTAATATTTTTGGTGCCAGGATTCCGCGTAGCCTAGGCTGGCCTCCAACTCCCCAAGTAGCAGAGGATGACCTTTAACTCCTGATCCTCCTGCCTCTACATCCCAAACGCTGGGCTCACAGATGTAGACTCCCCGCCCAGTCTGGTGAAGCACTGGGGATGGAATCAGCGCTTCATGGGTGCTGGGCAGGCGCTCTACCCAAGGAGCCCCAACTCCAGCCTTACGAGAGCAAATGTTTTAGATTCCATACTTGAGTGAGCTCATCATTTTTTTTTAATAGCCTGAGTTTTTAAACAACTCCTCTAAACATCTGAGAAAGGGCAGAGTTTTCTTACAGCCCTCCAACCCACATGCTTGAAGTGTTAGATTGTTTTTAACCTCTCAAGAGTTTGGGGGTCACACTTACCACGGGAGATTATCTTTATAAGTTTCAATTAACAGTTATACTAAGTCGTCTACTATAAAAAGTTGCTAGTAAATTCTAGCACTGCCTTTTAGCCATTGCATGCCCATTGGATATGCGAGTCAACTTGACAATCGAAGGTTGAGCTTGAGGTACCTCTGTGAAGAATTAATAGTTAAGGCAAGCCCTGAGCAGGCCTGCAGGAGACTGTCTACTAGATGTGAGAAGATCAGCCCATGGTGGGTGGGACCATTCCCTGGACAGGTAGATAAGATGGAGGGAGCAGATTCAGTAACTTGGTATACTTTGGCATATTGGCATACAGGCATCCTGGCAGGTGAGAAATCTGTCCCTGTGGATGTGGTGTGGCCAGTTCCTTCGGCTCCTAGTTTTGGTATGAGTTCTCCTCCCGAGCTAGACTGCAAACTGGGACAGAACCCTAAGCAAGAATGAAGCCCTTCATTCCCCTAAGTTGTTTGGTTGTGTTTGTCAGCAACATGAAGAGTAACAGGAAAACAGGGCGGACAGGGCCGCTCTGCCTCCGGGTGGTGGGTCAGCAGCCACTCCTGGTGCTTGGGGCAAGAGGACAGCCCTGGGCGCCACTGAGGCTCCCACTCACATCCTTGCTTCGGCCACCTGGGGACTCTGTGATTCAGCTTGGACTCCTTACCCAAAGCAGTTTCATGGCATGTAAAGTGGGACAAAGCTTCACAGAGAAAATGATGTACAGGGTCAGGACGATGCTGGACACTTCACATGTGTCTTGTAATTGTGACTTTCCAGCTCTTTTGCATCATAAGGAAGTGACCACTCGCCTTGGACTGAACTACTGAAACATCAGGAAGAGGAAATGTAACCTGAGAACATGGAGATTGTAAAGGAATGTTCTATCTTTTTCCCCACCTACTACTAAAAACAATGGATCCCCAAAACTGGAATTTTCTCCAGGAATTTCACAAATGGAACAGAGAGAGAGAGAGAGACAGAGACAGAGACAGAGACAGAGACTTCACAGGATACTGAAAATTTGCCAGAGGAAGAACCTGTGCTTCTAGAATGGTCTGTTTTAAAATTCAGACCCAGAGACTTTCCGTGAAAAGATAACAGGCATCTACTAATTTCCTTTATCATCACTCCGGGATCAATCATGCAGAATCAGTAGTGTCTTTGTTCTGTCATCCCCATCTGCGCATAATGGCTAGATGTCTGTCCTTGTCTCTCCAGGAAAAGTCACACACCATATTTCTCAACAGCACCCCAGGCCCGTCCCTCATTTGCTGCTCGGTCAGGTTATTAATACTGCTCATTCACTTTTGTCCCGAATTCGAAAGGAAACAGATCAAAGGTCAGCTTAGTCATTCAGACAGTTGTCTTTGGGGATGAGGTCACTGATCACAGTCTGACCACTGGCCAGATGTGCCTGATGGGGTCTTCAGGAGACCTGCATATGCTAGAGACGCAACTCTTACCATCCCATGACTGTCCTCATGGATGGACCCTGCGGGGTCTAAAAGTGATCACAAAGGAATGAGTTCATGGATATTTTGTTCCTCTGTGTGTGTATATGTGTACTGATAGCCACGGCCACGCCATCCTGCAAAGCCTCTTCCATCCTAACTGGAATGTGGTGATTTCCGGAACAAATCTCAGGACCCGCCCTAGCCCACTTTTGACTTATCTTCCCAAATCCTTGCTGTCCCCACTCTGATGGCCTTGAGGGAAAGCTGTTTTTTGCAAGACTTTCTTTACCTCTCTATCTCTACTACTCCTTAACAACTCCCTAGCAACCTGAAATCTATAAAAGATTTATTAGGCTCTGCAGCCCTCCTCCTCCCCGTCCCCCTCCACTTCCCCTCCCCTCTCCTCTCTTTGTCTCTTTCATCCCCGCTTTCTTCAGATTCCTCCCGCCATGCTGTCTGCGGCAGCTCTCTATGTGGCAGACTTGAGATTCTTAAGTTAAACTTAAGTTAAACTCTATCTCCCTTGACCACCAGGCCTTCAGCTCTAATCAAACTTGAGTTTTTTACGTCTCTCTTACTTTAGCTCTCTTTAGAGTGGACCCCCATATGGACCTCATAAACTATCAGAGTTGTTCCTGGTTCTTTGCCCTGCCTACGTATAGATGCACTATTGTGTGAGGTGCATGTACGTTAGTGTGTGAGGTGCATGCCCACATCGGTGAATGTGAGTTTGGAGGCCAGGAGACAGCTTTCACTTCTCAGACACTGTCCTCCATTTTTATTTTAATTATTTTAATTTTTTAAATTTATTTATTCAATTGTGCATATATGCATGGGTGCATGTATGTGTGTGTATGTATGTGTGTGTGTGTAGAACCACCATGGACCGCCTCCACCTCCTCCTTGTTTACTCTGCCCCCGGGATTCACAGGCTCTGCTCTACCAGGACCAGAAATGCAGGCCGCCCCCGCTTCCGCCCGGCGTCTATACTGGGGTCTAGGATCCAAACTCAGGACCTTCCGCCTGCAAGGCAGAGGCTTAACCCCTGAGCCACCTCTCCAGCCCCCCTCCATTTTATTTTTGAAATAGTCTCTCAATGGTCTGAAATTTGTCAAGTAGCTAGGCTAGCCGGTTGACGAGCTGTAGGCATCTACTGTCTCTGTTTCCTCAGCACTGAGATCCTGAGCACACCACACACAGTGGGTTCTGGAGATCAAACTCAAGTTGGCATCCTTGCAAGATAAGCTGATAGGTATCTCCCCAACTTCAAGTTCAATAAACTTTTTTTTTTTTTAATTAATGGCATTTCATTTGGCTGGTCTCCAATCACCTTACCGAGAGTTTGGTAAAACTCACAGATGGATGTCTGTCTAAAATGATCAGAATGGATTCGATGTGCTAACTGCTCATGAGTTTCTGCCAGGAGGGTAAGAAAGATTCTGGAATACTTTACTCACTAACTTACTCCAAACTCAGGAAAACCCGGGCCCACCGATCCACCATCAAACCCAGCTTCTGACAGCAGCAGCGTGCAGCTGCATATTGAGGGCGCCCACCCAGGAGACCAGCCGACGGTTGATTGAAAGCCAAGGGCACTGGCAACTGTAATTAGCTGTCATGATTTGAATAGAACTTGTCCAAGAGCTCCTGTGTGTGAACACTTGGTGTCCAACAGGTGGCGCTATTTTGGGAAGTTTGAGGAACCTTTAGGAGGCGGAGCTTGGCTGGTTAAAGACCCTGGGATGGGCTTGAAATTTGAATAACCCAACCCTACCACACACACACCCTTCTCTTTCTTCTCCTTTCCTCTCCCTGCTCTCACTTTCCTCTCTCTTCCTCTCTCCTCTCCCTGCCCCCAACCTGAACCAGCTGCCAGCCTGCCACCGCGTGTTTCCTACCATGAGGGACTGTGTACCCTCTGGAATCCTAAGTCAATAAAATCTTTCTCCCTTAAGTTGCTTGGTTTCAAGTATTTTATCACAGCAACAGAAGAGTCATGACAACAGAATTGGGTACTGAGAAGTAAGGTGTTGCCCTGAGACTTAAAGGGTTAAAGTCCAAATTTAGGAGCAAACTTTAGAGATGCCTATCTCTGAGTCTAAACAGGGTCCTGCCCCAGCCCCAGCAGGAAGCCTCACCCCCACCCCCAAGTCGAATGTCTTCCCAGCCAGGAGGTTGTGGCTAGGCAGTCCCTCACCCCACCCTGCCCGGCTGGAGATTTGTAAAACTTAGAGAAACGATTTGCTGGCACAAGTAGCCTCTACCGCACCCTGGAGAAAGCAGCCTTTAGAATCTCCTCCCCCTAAGCTGCTCCCACCCCAAAGCCTCTGTTAATCTACTAGAACTTTCCATCTAGCTCCTCTTCCCACCTTGAACCCCTCAGCACTTTCTGGGCCTCAGCACTGACTCTCCTTTGCCGTGAGAGGTAGCGGCCCTCCACAGTCCTAAATAAAAAGACTGTCCACAGTCCATATCAGTGTGCTTGCTTGTGTGTTTGACATCATCCAGGTCTGGCCAAGTCTAATGAGACTAACAGATTAACTTCATTTTCCCCCCATTTGGCAAAATGAGTGCAAATGCCAGGGAGCATGGCTGATGGACAGGTGTCAATTCTAGATCCCAGAGAAGATTTGGTGCCATAACCCAACACACCATGTGTGTTTGATTATTCAAGATTCACTTCTAACGGCTTCTATAAACATCACAGTAGCCATGTAAAATTAGCCCTTGTTCTCAGCCTGTGTCAGTCCAGTAGATAAACTGGAGGTAATAATGTCTTTCTAGCAACAAAGTGACTCATTAACATCCAACGCAAATCCTGGGGGACAGGTCCCGATGTCTGCCAATCAGAGAGTTAATGAGTCCAGGGCTTGCCTGGGAACAAGCCCACCTGAGCTGTGTTCTAAGCAGTGAGTGTCCACACAGGACCTTTATGGTAAATAATGACATCACTAAATTCTACAAGTTCAAAAATGGAGCCTTGTTTGAGGAAGTATGTCACCGGGATTGGGGGTGGGCTTTGAGATTTGATAGACTAGCTCCATGTCCTTCTGATGGCTGCTCTAACCTAAGCCACCCTCCTGCTTCTGCCACCATGCCTTCTATTATGGTGGCTCTTCTCCCTCTGATAGTGGAAGCTACGATAATAAGCCCTTTAGTCACTTGGGTCAGAGAATTTCATAGAAGAGCAATGGAAATTGCATGCTAGTTAAAACATAAACAAATTTTAAAAAACAAAGTATTCGAAAGCATCCATGTCCAATTCTAACTTTCGGAGCCCCAGATATGTAAAAATTGTCACTGTTACAATTATAAAATAGAAAAATACATTCAAATGTAACTTTTATTTAATTTAAAATTTTTTAGAGCCTGAAACCTGCTTTCTAAGCATGATGGTTAATTTTCAGTGTTCACTAACTAAGTTTTGGATCACTGTGAACACATATCTCTGGGCATGTCTTTGAGGGATTTTCTAAATTAGGTTCACTGAGATGAGAAGACCCACCCTGAATGTGGGCAGCACCATCCCTGGGCTGGGGTCCTGGACTGAATCAAAAGGAGAAGCGAGCTGAGCACCAGCATCCATCTCTCTGCTTCCTGACTGTGGATGTCACGTGACCAGCTGCCTCACGCTCCTGCCGCAATGCCTTCCCCGCCATGATGGACTGTGTCCTCACACTGTGAGCCAGAATGAACCCTTCCTGCCTTGAGTTGCCTTTGTTAGACATTTGGCGACAGCAACAAAAACAGTCAGTGAAACATCAAGTCTTGCCTCTGACCTGAGAACTCAGAGAAACTGGGGACTGGCATCTCGATTCTCCTTACCTGAGATTGGATTAATCGAGAAAGCTTCATGAGCCCTAAGCAGAGTAATGTGGAACTCGAAATCCACAGGGCAGCTGCACCGCAAGGGGATGACGTAACTTTTGCTGGGGAGGAGGGGGCGACACAAAGGAAAATAGTAGATATTAGTTTTCTTCATAATTAACTTTGTGGTAAAAAGAAATAGAGACTCAAGCTCAACAGCCAAAAAATCTCTTTCCACCTTCTGAGCTGGATTACAAACTACACCATCATGTGTATTTTATTACCTGGTTTTGAATCCAGGTCTTCACATTTGCACAGTTTCTTAGTTTCCTAGTAACTCAGCTGGTGTGGTAACTCCTGACCCAAAAATAACTTAGAATTTTACTCCCACTTACAATTTCAGGTTCTGGTCCATCAGGGCAGATGAGTTAGCAGATACGACTGAAGGGACCTGCCGCATTATATGCAAAATCAGAAGCAGGGAGGGCAAGGAGCAGGTTGCATGCGTGCGAGCTTGCCAGCTTGCTAAAGTGCTGGCACAGCAAAGCTCAGGCGGATGCCCAAAGCTCTTCCACTAAAAGCTGCCTGGTTGCATTTTTTCCCCAAATTGAAGCAACCCCCACTCTAAGGGGGGAAAAATCATTAACTCTCCTGGGACTTTTCCTATCAGTGATAATGGTCCTGTTTTTAATTAACTCCTAAGCTCTGATAATTCCTAAGAAAAAGAGCTGAAGTATTTGTTGAGTGTCGATTACCTGAAGCCAAGTTCCTGATGCTTTAGCCAATCTGGAAAAATAAACAATTCTTTAAGGGTGCAGCATTCCAAGCACCGTGATTCAGAAGGTGCTAGAATGGCAGTAAGTCCAGATTGCAAGGCAGGAGGCACAGGGTCCTGGCACTTGACTGGCTCTGCTGACATCCAATACACATCTTATTAACGTGGATGGCAGGGCCTGGATGCAGCTCAGTGGTAGAATGCTTATTTAGTACACGAGAGGTCCCGGGTTCAATCCTCAGCATAGGAATAAATAAATGAGTGACTTGGATTGGAATTAGTCTTTACTGCATATGGTAGCACATTCTTGTAACCCCAGCACACTCAAAGGCAGAAACAGGAGGATCATAAGTTTAAGGTCAGGCTGGGCTACATGGGATTGTCTCATATAAACAGGTGAAATTAATGAAAAGTAGCGTGGATGGCAGCACCAAGGTGAATCACAGTCACCAGGAAGTTTGGAAGACATGTTTGTTTACTTATGTTTTTTTTCAAACCAGTGTAAAAGGTGCTTTCTGCCAAGCTTAACAGCCTGAGTCAAATGCTTGGGACCCACCAGGTAGGAGGGGAGGACAGATTTCTGGCTGCCGTCTTCTGATCTCCACAGATGTGTGTGTGTGTGTGTGTGTGTGTGTGTGTGTGTGTGTGTGTGTGTGTGTACCTGAATGTGTGTGTGTATGTGTGTGTGTACCTGAATGTGTGTGTGTGTGTGTGTGTTTGTGTGTGTGCGTGTCCGTCCATCCACGGAGGCCAGAAGTCAACCTTGAATGTCACCACGCCGTCCACCTAGTTTTTCGGGGGGCAGATCTCTTGCTGGGACCTGAGGTTTGCCAACTTAGAATAATAGGCTGGCTGTCCGGTGAGCTCCAGGGACCAACCAGTCTCTCTCTTTCCAGTGGGGTCACATTCACTACCATGTGTGGATTTTTACAGAGGTTCTGGGGATCAAACTCAGGTTCTCATTCTTGCAAGGCAAGTGTTTTACCCACTGGGCCATTTCCCCAGCCCAAGACTGTTTCATCCAAATGCTGATTTTGAGACATGAGCTCACTGGTGTTCCCTAGATCCAGGTAAGGGCTGAAAAAAAGAGGATGTATATCCAACTGGCAAAGCAGAGAATATATGACTGTGGACTGCTTGGCCCTAAGCAAGATAACTACATCACCCCCCCATTCCAAGTTTAGGGGCATCGAAGAAGACGGGGTAGTGAGAATGTGAGAGCCAGAGGGAGGGGAGGGGTGCTGTGAAATTTTGTCTACTGGACATGACAGGGCAGCTGCATCCCCCAGCTCACTGCAGCTGTGTACACTTGCACAAGACTTGCACAGGATTTGGCCTATTGACACATCACAATGGAAGGGGAAAATCTCAAGAAGTCCCACATCCCCTGAGAGACAACTGAGGATAATGCTGGATGGGGACATGGGGGAGAGAGGGGAGTGTTGCTTTTCTGCAATGGTGTATAACCACTGATAAATGATCCATGCTCCAGCAAATATTTGGGCATATGCCACTGAAGGCAACCCAGAACTCAGTGGATCACACACATCAAGAAGACGTGAAATCACGGGGGAGACTGGTTGGGGAGAAGAAAGTTTTCAATGAGAGGAGGAGGGGGATGGGATCAGATAATAAGGGGTGAAAATGACTTAAATTCATTGTATGTATGAAACTGGGGGGTGAGAGAGAGAGAGAGAGAGAGAGAGAGAGAGAGAGAGAGAGAGAAATGTGTCCACAAACTTATGATGCCTTCGCTGAGATGCCTCTTGAAGCTGCTGCTTCAAAACGACTTTGAGTTTGGGACACGTAAACACAGTCCTTGGTATGAGCTTGGAGAGCCTCTCTTGACAACTGGCCATAAGGACTCCTCTCTAAGATGAATCTTGTGGCCTTCTGCTGACGCCTTTGTTCTGACGCAGCTGCATGCTTGTTCTTGGGCCCTCCAAGAAGGGCTCAGAGTCAGGCTGGGCTTGGCTGCCACCTGGGCTATCAATCTTCCCCATGAGCATTGCTCGGACACAAATTCTCTTGTGGTTCAGATGCTTTCAAAGGTAGGGGAAGAACATTGTCTTCTAACCTTCTAACCTGGCTCCCAAAAGGAGCCAGAAGGATAACTCTCTGGGATCAGTTACTTTTCTGGTTGCTGTGACAAAACACCTGACAAAAGCAACTTCAGGCAGAAAGGTTTACTCTGGCTCACAGCGCAAGGGCACAGTCCATCATGATGGGGAAGGCACGGCAGCAGGAGTGTGAGGCAGCTGGTCACATGACATTCACAGCCAGGAAGCAGAGAGAGATGAATGCTGGTGCCAGTTCACATTTTCCTTTTGATTCAGTCCAGGACCCCAGCCCAGGGGATGGTGCTGTCCATGTTCAGGGTGGGTCTTCCCAATCTAGGAAACCCAATCTAGAGACTCCCTCACAGACATGGCCCAAAGTCTGTTTCCATGGTGATTTTAGATCCCCTCAAGTTGGCAATCAAGACCACCACACCCATCGCAATTGGCGTCTATGGCATGCTAACCAGTTAGTCATCAGAGGCATCTTGGAGCAAGGAAGATGGAAAGAAGCGAGCACACTCCTTGGTAGCTCCAGAGCTCAGCTACTCACTTGAAACCCTCTTGTAGAAACTGCAGAGTGAGGCAAATTAACCCACATCTTTGTAGAACTAGGAACCCTAAGATTTCTGTGTCTGATATAAACATGCCATTCACTTGTGTACAGAGGAGGGATGAGGTGGTACTTTATCTACAAAAACTAACTCAGATGTTGGATGATTACTAAGTATGGTGATGTGTGTGCATGTACAAGTGTGTATATAATGTACATGTTCCTATATGTATGCATTACATATGTGCGTGTGTGCGTATGTGTGTACGCATGGAGGCCAGAGTTTGCCATGAGGTGTCTTTCTCAATCACTTACCACCTCAATATAAACCTGGCGTTCATTGATTCAGCTAGGGTAGATGGTCAGCCATCTCCAGAGAACTGCTTGTCTCTGTGCCCCCGCCTCCCAGTGTTGGGATTACAGGTGTGTGCCACCATGCCCAGTTTTTGATGTCAGTGCTGAGATTCAAACTCAAGTCCTCTGCTTGTGTAGCTAGCACTTTACTCACCCAGACATCTTCCCAGTCTCATGTTCACCCACCCAGCTATGTCCTCAGCCCTTTGATGACCCACTCAGCTATCACCCCAACCTGGCCATCATTCACCCAGTCATCTCCCCAACTTCATGATTACCTACCGAGCTACAATCATGTCCCAGCCCCGCAATTTCCTACTCAGACATCTCCCAACCTTATGATTCCCCATCCAGCCATCATCTCCCCAGCCTCCCCATTATCCACTGAGTCAGAGCCATCCTCCCAGCCTCACAATGACCAGGTCTAACAAGCCAGGTTTACCTCGTTGCAAAGCATCAGCCTCCAGAGGGACGGGGCGCTGTAAGGCCTCTGCACCCTGCAGCTCCATGTTTGACTTAGAGATGTTGGACAGACATTGGAATGTGACTTATTGACGGAGGCTGGAGGCTGTGTATACATGTGCATTAGAGATATTCAGCCACCAAAGTGGTTTAGGGGGTAGTTGGCAAATGGCCCTGTGACATTTTGTCTCCAGAAGGAAAATTTACGATCACTGGATCCAGTCACTGAAAAATGTGGCTGATGAATAGGAACAAGGTGACTTCATGACCTGGCGCAAGATGGACAGAGATGCTGTCCAGTCCCAGAGAGAGGCTCTGCCCAGCTACAGTCAGCCCAGAAGCAACTCCAAAGTAAGAAAGTCAAATGTGTGACTTCAGCACAGATTCTTGACTTTTTTTTTCCCAGTATGAAAATACTCGGTTGTGAGCATGCAAGATGGCTCAGAGGATAAGGGCCTGTATACAAACCTGGTGGTCTGAGTTCCATTCCTGGAGCCCACATAGGGCAGAAAACTGATTACCTAAAGTTGTCCTCTGACCTCTACACATACGTGCCATGGCACATGCAGCTGATCTCTCTCTCTCTCTCTCTCTCTCCCTCATTTGTCTCTCTCCTTTTCTTCTCTTTTTTAAATTTTTTAAATTTATTCAATTGTGTGTGTGTGTGTGTGTGTAGAACCACGGGCGAATTTGGGAACCACCATGAACTGCTTTCACCTCCTCTTTGTTTACTCTGCCCAGGGGTTCACAGGATCTGCCCTACCAGGACCAGAAACACAGGCTGCCCCCACTTCCGCCTGACATCTATACGTGGGGTCTAGGATCCAAACTCAGGACCTTCCGCCTGCAAGGCAGAGGCTCAACCCCTGAGCCACCTCTCCAGCCCCTCTTTTTCTTCTCTTAAATGAGTATAAAGTGAAATATTTAAAAAATCAGATATATAACACTAGGAATGAAAAGTCTGAAAATGAAATGGAAAAACAAGTCTACTTGTATCAGTATCAAAAATAAACTTCAGAATTTTTTTAACAAAATAAGCACAAGCTAAAATGCATATTTCGAATTGTGATGACAAATGGAAAATTTAATTTTGGGAATAAAACTAATCATAACAAATGGAGAGAAGCCTGTGTTCATAGAGCGAAGAAGCTAATGTCGCTCAGAGAGCACTATTCTCAAGTTTGCTTTATGGACATCGCGGATATCTTGTCAAAACACAGTCTCTTCACAGAAATTGACAAGCCACTCCAAACCATCTGAAAATGCAAATATCCGAGAATTGCCTAAACAACCTTAAAGGAAAAAAGACAGGAAGTCTGAAATACACACATTTCATTTTCAAACCTTATAGCATAGGTATGGTTATTGAGAGACTGTGTGTGTGTGTGTGTGTGTGTGTGTGTGTGTGTGTGTGTTATTATGAGTGTGGAGAGTGGTATAAGTGTATGGTATGCCTATGTATATGGTATGTATGTATTTGAGGTGTTTGTAGCATATGTGCATTATATATGTGTGTGGTATATATGTGTATGGCATATGTAGGTATGCTTAGTGTGTGGCATATGTGTGGGTGATGTATAGGCGAGTGTGTGTGTGCATGTAAAGTGTGTGGTATGTGTGGTGTGTGTGTGTATGTGTGTGGGGGGGGCATATGTACTTCTGCATGTGTGGAAGCCAGACAGGGACCATGGGTGTCTTCTGTCACTCTCTGTCTTATTTCTTTGAGACAGGATCTCTCACTGAGCCTGGAGCCAGGCTTGCAGCCAGTAAACTCCAGGATCCTCCTGTTTCTGTCTCTTCCAGTGCTGAGGTTATGGGCATGCATAGTCATGCTGTCTTTTAAGTGGGTGCTAGGGATTTGAACTCAAGTCTTCATGTTTGCTTGGCAATCACTCTTACCCACAGAGCCATCTCTCCAGCCCTAGGAGAGTTTTGGGAGCTGTCGTCCACACATTTCCAGTTCTATGTATTTCTGTTGAACCCTCAGTTCTAACACTTTCCTTCAAAAGTGTTGTTCATACAAATGCAAAATAGCTTCTGAATCGTCTCTGTGAGGAGTTTATATTCCTTCACCCATTTTTCACTTCTCCATCATGTAGAGAATGTTCTCTTTGGCTTAAAAAATGGTTGTCCTAAGACAGTTAAGAGCATGCACACAAGGCTGGAGAGATAGCTTAGCAAGTTAAGCACTTGCCACACAAGCATTCGGATCTGCCTTTGGATCTCTGGAGCCCACATAAAACCAGACACAGCAAGGCAGTGCACATGTCTGCAATATTAGCACTCCAGGGGCTAGATGGGAGGTGGAGGCAGGATGATCCCCAGGGATCTGAGGGCCAGCAAGCTTTGTACACACATTGGTGAACAAGAAGAAACCCTTTTCAAACAAGACAGAAGGCAAGACCCACACTGAACATGACCTTTGACCTCCACATATGCACAGCTCAGACATGGAAGCTTTGATTCATAAAGGGTTTTATTCTTACTTATGATTCTTGATTATGCTTCATTAGCACAGCAGGAGAGTATATATGGTGTGTGTGGGGGGGTATATATAACAAGAGCAGAGGGAACTGGTCATGCGATTTCCACACAAAGGGCTGAGAGAGGAACCTATTTTCTCGCTTGCCAGCATGCCTGCATGCCAAAGTACTGAACCAGCTCCCTCCATCTTATCAACCTGCTCAGGGAAGGTCCCCATGGAGGTTGCCTCTGGCCTCCACGTGCAGACACACTCAGATCCATGCATGCATATGCATGTGCACTCACACATACAGAAACACACATGTGTACACAGATACACATGGGCACACACAGGTACACACATGGGTACACACACATATAGATGAACTATGTATTAAGTACAGTTGCAGTTTTTAGTCATTTTCCCAAGAGCAAGGACAGAATCTGAGCTTTGGTTCTGCTTCTCTTCCATCTAAAAGCGGCCTGGGTGGAGGGTGGTCATGTCATTCAACCTCCCCAGTAAGTTACAGTCACAGGTTTTGGCTAGAGTCTTCCCAGACGCCTCAACTCCAAGCCCCCCACTTGTTTCCAGAATAATGTGGGAACCTTCTTGTTTCCAAGAGAGGGTCTCTGTCTTCGGTTCCTCAAACAAGCCTCCCCATCAATAAGACAATCTCCTGCAGATTTGCTCTGGGCTTAACTCAACTACCAGTTCTTTACAATGTGCCCAGACCTCCAACCTTCGATTGTGAAGTTGACACCAGTATCTAACTGTGACATCAGGGAACATTCCAGATGGATGTTCATTCAGACACATCCTGGTCTCTTTACACAGGGTTTGGTTTGAGGCAGTATAGGAAGGTTTCTGAAGAGTCACTATGTGAGGGGCAGAGAGTCTTGGGAAGGGACTGCCTGCTGCCAGAATGTTTAAAGGAAAGAAAAATTGTGTTTATCTTTCGAAAGATTTTTTAAAAAAAAAAATAATAGCAGACCATTATAAACACTAACTCAGTTAAGTAAACTGTTTGGCTGGACCTTTCATTGCAAATACAAATGATGGGCATTAAGCCCGAAACAGCCTGGGAGAGGCCCTGAGGAGGTGACAGCGCTTGTTTGAGGAACCGAAGACAGATGCCTGCATTAAGAAGCGTGCTTTTCCACTAGTTTAATAAATCCATTTTCTCTCCTCGGCCATAAGCCTCGCTTATGACCCAAACAAAAAGTAATTTGTAGAGAGGAAAGAAGGAAAGAAGCAAATTCAAGGGGATGGGGAGACAACTCGGTCAGTAAAGTGCTTATGGCTCAAGCATGAGGATCCAAGTTCAATCCCCAGGACCCATCTATAAAAGGTAGGGTGAAGGTGCTTGTTGTCAAGCCTTGTGACCTGAGTTCAAGCCCTGGAATGCACATGAAATAAAAACAAAAATAACTCCAACAAGTTACTTTCTGACCTTCACATGCTATGAGTTAATAATGGGTGTCAACTTGACACACTTGGCATCCCCTGAGACCACCTGAAGAGATTACCTGGTTCAACACATTTACAATACAAAGATCAGCCCTAAATCTGATCAGAACCTCTCCAGATCTTGTTGGAATCTCCCAGTAGTGGACCAAATAAAAGGAACCACAGAACAGGAGACTGGGAAGAAGAGAGACTCTCCAGGAATCCTCCAGCCTTCAGCCCACATAGGTGGGAGTGACTTAGCCTGCCAGGTTCAGCCACCAACCATGTCACTCCTACCATCAAAGTCTGTTTCTCCCCCCTGGAACTGTAAACTGAATAAATCTCCCTTAAGTTGTTTGACTTTGGGTGTTCTCTCATAGCAACAGTTAAGAGTAACCATTACACATGCATACCATGGCATGCACACACTCAAACATACACCTATGCACAAGCAAGTAGATCAATGAAAAAAAAATTGGGGGTAGTGGTGTATGCTTATAACTTCAGAACTGGGCATGTAGAGGCAGGTGGATCCCTGGGACTCACTGCCAGTCCCCCTAGCCTACTTGGTGAGCTCCCAGATCACTGAGAGATACTGCCTCACAAACCAAGTCAGACAATGTCTGAGCAATGAAAACGGAGGTTGCCTCTGGCCTCCACGTGCAGACACACTCAGATCCATGCATGCATATGCATGTGCACTCACACATACAGAAACACACATGTGTACACAGATACACATGGGCACACACAGGTACACACATGGGTACAACACACATATAGATGAACTATGTATTAAGTACAGTTGCAGTTTTTAGTCATTTTCCCAAGAGCAAGGACAGAATCTGAGCTTTGGTTCTGCTTCTCTTCCATCTAAAAGCGGCCTGGGTGGAGGGTGGTCATGTCATTCAACCTCCCCAGTAAGTTACAGTCACAGGTTTTGGCTAGAGTCTTCCCAGACGCCTCAACTCCAAGCCCCCCACTTGTTTCCAGAATAATGTGGGAACCTTCTTGTTTCCAAGAGAGGGTCTCGATGAGAAGGAAGCTTTGGTCAGCTGCACTGGACACAGGGAAAGCCAGGCTGAGGTGGCTGCCCTCCCTTGAAGCCCTGGACTCAGCCAACCCCAGACAGTATTACGCTTTTCTCTTAATGATACTTTGAATGGGTTTGTTTGAATCACATTATTCGGTCTTTTGCAGTGTCAAGTTTGATCTAGTTCTGGTGAAAGGATGCACACCCACCAGATAAAAAGCCACAAGCCTGGGTTGGAGAGAGATAGCTCAGGGGTTAAGCCTCTGCCTCACAAGCAGAAGGTCCTGAGTTCAGATCCCAATCCCCATGTAAGAAAAATGCCATGTTGAAATGGCAATGACCTGTAGTACTTCTGACCCTGGAAGGCAGATCTCTGGTAAACTCCAGAGCAAAGCAAAGAGGAGGCAGCACAATCCAGGATGATTCCCGAAATCTCCTTGGGCCTCCACAGATATACACAGTACCCTCTGACCCTTTGCTACATACAGGCACACACATGAAAAAAAAAAAAGCCAAGAGCCTGTTTTCTTAGATTCTTCCCTCCCTCCCTCCCTTCCTTTTTCCCTCCCTTCCTTTTTCTCTCCCTCCCTTCCTTTTTTGATGAACTTTTTGTTAGTTTTTAAAATTCATATTCTTTTAAGGCTTTACATATGTATTTGTATCATTTTCACCTCTTTTACCCAATATCATTCCCTCCTCTCCCCCTACTTCTTTCTTCTTCCCATATGTCTCCCTGCCACTCTCATGTCCCTCTGTGCTTGTGACTCACCAAGTCCCATCTGAACCCTGTTAATGACGTATGTCTTGACACTTGCTTTGAGCGAGGACAATGTACCAGCGCGTGTAACCCTGGGGACGATGTCTTCCTTCTCTCCCACGCAGCCTTAACCCTCACTGGTCTCCGAGGGAGGTGTGGTGTTTCTTCTTGATGTAAAGCAGAGAGGCCAAATCTAGGGGTCTCATGGAGGGACACCCAGTGGCAGTGAGTTTCCAGTCCTTTCCATTGGCTCCCACTGGGGACTCACCTGTCTCCAAGGAGGACGTTGGATAGGTTTATGAATGTGGGGAAGTCCAGGTTGTTCAGGACAGGGTAGGCGTGGATTGGAACGAGCAAGGTGTCGTCCCCCTGGGAGTTGGCAAGAAAAGAACTGAAGTTGATTGTTCTGAAACTCTTGTTCTGAAAGACAGGCTTATAGATGCTTTGCTGTTTCTTACCTCATGTTCCTTTTTTTTTTTTTTTAATATATCAGCTAACTTGTCCTCTGGCAACTTTGAATGTGAGTCTAACGTGTTCTGAGTACTTGCCCCCACTTTCCTAACACTCCAGTCAATGCCTCTACTCCCTCACTAATCTCTTTCTCACATTCATATCTTTTTGTTCTACCTGATATCTGCTGAGCTTGGCCAGGGCTGTCTGTGTGACAGTGGATTTGGAACAATCATTGGAGTTTGGTGAGCTCCCTGGTGGGTTCTGATTTCATAGGTAGGTTCTTCAAAAATTGAAGCTCCACAAAACGGTTTACCAAATGCTTCTTTAAAATGTTTTATTTTCATGTGTGTTTGCATGCATTTGTGCATGTGTTTATTTGTGCATGTGCCATGTGCTTGTGTTGCATGTGTATGTGTTGTGTGTTCTTGTGTGTTATATTGTCTACAGTTGTGGGTGTGAGTGTGTGTACTTACACAGGGCCATCTGGGATCTTCCCATCTCTGTCTCCTGTGTGGCACAGCTGGAATGATAGGTGCATGCCACCCACTATGTGGATGGTGGGGATCTGAATCCAGACCCTTGTGTTGGCAAAGCAAGCTCTTTACGGACCGAGCCATCTCGAGCCCGGGCTGTGCTCCTAAATAAACATGTTTTTAATCTAAAAACCAGAAAGGTCTTGAGCCTTTGGTTCTTTCTGTTTTGCTTTGGGCAGCATCTTTAACAGAAAGGTGTGGGCCAACAAGACAACACTATGATGCAATATTTTGTGATTTATTAAAAATTTTTGTGTGTTTATATGTGGCATGTGAGTGTGTGTGTGTGTGTGTGTATGTGTGTGTGTGACACAGACATGCATATGCCATGCTGCACATGTAGAGGCTAGAGAACAACTTTCAGGAGCCAGTTTTCTCCTTCCACCACGTGGAATTGAACTCGGGTCTCCAAGTTTGTAAAGCAAATATCCGTCCCCCTGAAACATCTTACTGGTCTTTTATGACTTTTTAAGGCAAAATTTCAGCTCTCTACACTCTGGCCTTGAATTGAACTCAGGATCCTTTCACCTCAGCCTCTAGGGACACTAGGATTACAGGTATGTGCCTTTTAAACATGAAACTTGAAGTACAATGTTTTCAAATTAGACCTTAATGTACAAAACACTAGTAATAGAAAGCAAGATTTGAAAGGAAAAAAATATGCTTATTTGCTGCTCAATTTGTGTTAATGAACCGCCAAGCCTGATTATCTTGGAAGTTTCTGGAGTTCTGGGGCAGGAGCTGTGACAGAGAGAAAGGTCAAATGGCAGTGATGGCAGGTGAAGTGAACTAAAGACCCAGGACAAATCTCCTAAGAATGCAGCCCGTGCAACTCTGTGGGCCATGCCCCCACACCCAGGGGCCCTCATCCTCCCTGGACATTCTTGCTGGAGACTTGAGCCAGCCACCAGTGTTTATGTTCCCCAGGCTGTGGCTGTTCATTTTCAAGCCTCGAGCTTCAAGCGTCATGCTAAAATTATTTGACAAAGCCTCTGTGGGATCCTGGATACCTCAGGATAAATAAGGGGCCGGTACAGACAGGCAAGACCTGAACCAAAGCCTCCCCACATGCCCTGAGGTCTAAGCCAGTGCCAGTCAAGACCACGGCATGGAGTACTGTGCCCTCCAGCACCCCTCATGTCCTGTCCCTTTCTCTCCCTTCCTTCTAGACATAAAGTGTTGGCTCCTCCCCACACTCCAGAAAATCTAGCAACTTGGAATAACTTACCTTACAGTGAACACGGATGCAGTCATAATAGTATCTCCACTCATCTGGCGAAAATATGATTGTGATCATGAGGGACAGGCCTGGGATGAGGCGGTGTTCCTAGACAGTGAAGTGGCAGTGAGCCGGGCAAACCCAGGGCAGGCATACAGCAGTGCACCATGCATCTGCTGCAGGAAGCCCCAGATAGAGGGCACCATACACATGCCCCAGGAAGCCCCAGGCAGAACATCCCCCAACCCCGCAGAGACGTCCCTTGGGAGGGCAGGTGATCTTAGGAGCCTTTACCTTTTTCCCGTAGACAATCTGAAAGTATTTGGTCTGCGGGGGTAAGATATGAATGTGTGTGTCTTCATCCGAAATATTGGCCAGGTTCTAGTGGAGACAAAGGTGCCGTTAGACTTCCAGGCTCTTATTGATTTACATTAACGTACGCCTTTACTTGTCTGTCATCTTAGTCCTAAGTGGTTTAAGGAGCCAAATCTTAGAAGACTCCAAATACAGAATGAGCACATAGCTGATTCAGTAAAGGGCTTGCTGGGCAAGCATGAGGTCCCGAGTTTGGAATTCCTGCACCCTCATTAAAAAACAAACAAATAAACTTTAAGCTACTTTTCCAAGTAGTTGTTCCTGTGGAGGTATCTATACCAGGAAGCCACAGAGACTTTGAAGAAACTTGTTGGGGACAGTTTGGCAGTTTTCAAAGACTTCAGTTTCTGTTTTAATGATTAAAAACAATTCCAGGGCTGGAGAGATGGCTCAGGGGTTAAGACTCTGCCTGGCAAGCAAAAGGTCTTGAGTTCAGATCCCAGCTCCCATGTAAAAAACACCAGGTAGCAATGGCTGTGGCCTCTACTTCTTGCCTGGTGGGTAGAGCATAGGAAATCCCAAGAGGGAAGCAAAAAGGAGGTAGAAGCAATTCAGGATTATTCCTAAAGTCACCCTTGTTCCTCCACAGGGACACATAGTACCCCCCCTACCACATACACCCCACACACAAAATAAATAAATTTTAAAAGAGAATTCCAATACCCAAGGGCTCACACTGTGCATTTACTGGCCTCACAGAACACCCAAAGTTGCTGTCCTTTAGCTGTATTGTGGGTTCTTAGTCACATGGAGCTGAAAACTGATCATAACAGTTAGCTACATCCTGCGTGTATTTTCTCTTATTGCTCATATGTTATAGTCCTTGTTGCAAGCAGCCTGCATGGCTGCTGACAAATCACCATTGAACGGCTTAAGGGAACAAGGGGTTTATTTTCTCTTATGATTCCTAGTTTCAGTTCTCAATCCAGCTTGACAGGAGAGCTCACACCAATATCAGGGCAGAAGGAACTGGCCACACCATCTCTACATAATGGCTGAGAGAGGGATGATCCTTACTTGCCAGACCAGCATGTTTAACCAAGTGTACACAAGGATCCCAATTCTCTCAACCAGCTCTCTGTATTTTATTCTGGGGCCTAATCCTACCCACCATGGGCTGGACCTTCCCCATTAGCTAGAAAATCAATCTCCTGTAGGTTTGTTCTGGGCTTAACTCAACCATTAATTCTCTACAAATGTGCCCAGAGCTCAAACCCTCAACTGTCAAGTTGACACCTGTGCCTGACTATGACGGTCCTGTTTAAAATAAGAAGGAGCTAGAAAGACAA
This sequence comes from Typhlomys cinereus, assembly GCA_023101885.1. NCBI lineage: Eukaryota > Metazoa > Chordata > Mammalia > Rodentia > Platacanthomyidae > Typhlomys > Typhlomys cinereus. The sequence continues at coordinate 678,729 of JALPQD010000599.1, forward strand.
CTCAGAGGTTTGAAGCCTCTGTCTTGCAAGCAGAGGGACCTGAGTTCCAATCCCAGATCCCATGCAAAAATGTCCACTGGAAATGGTGACGGCCTGCACTTCCAGCCCTAGAGGGCAGAGACTGGAAAACCCCAGAGCAAAGCAATGAGGAAGTACAGCAATCCATGGCAATTCTCAGTGTCCCTTGGGCCTCCACTGGCACACATGCACACACTAAAATAAAATAAGGTACTAAGTAAAGACGATTTTTTTTTAAAAAAGGTATGAAGGTAGGAAGGGGAGGACATGTTACAGGGAGACAACCAAAGGAAGTGGTGAGAGGAGGGTAGCTATGATCAAAATGTACTGCATATGCATATAAGACTGTCAATGAGTAAATAAAAATATATAGAGAGAAGTGAGCAGCAGCGGTGCTGGGAGACTGGGGCTGGCAGAGACAGGGCTCCTTGGCCAGGATCAGTAGATCCTGTCTCGAAAACCAGTGTGGGAAGACATCTGACCATCCTCTTCTGGCCTCTGCATGGTGCACAAGTTCAAACACCCATGTACACACACACACCGAGCACACACAAAGAGCAGTGGTTTTAGGAAAAACTTGTTTTTCCCATCTTCAAACATGAATGCATGTTCCATGAATGCACATGTTTGGATGTAATGAATAGCATAAAACTTTTAGGTAAAACATATACTTTTTTTCCTTTTGTGTATATATATGTATGCATGTGCATATGTGTGTTTGCATGTGTGGCACATGTGTGAGCAGGTGTACATGCATTTTACATGCACATGTGTGCAGAGACCTGAAGCTGATGCCAGGTGTCTTCCAGTACTCTCCACTTTCACTACTAAGGCAGGTCTCTCAATAGATCCCAGAGCTTACTGATGGCCGGTTAATCTAACCACCTTGCTCTGGGGGTTCCCCGTCTCTGTCCTCTGAGTGCTGAGATTACAGGCGACTGCCATACTCACCCAGCTTCTACCTGAATTCTGGGGATCTGAACTCTGATCCTCATACTTTCAGAGCAAGCACCTTATGTGCTAGACCCTTCCTAGTCTGCTAAATGATTCATTTAAAACTCAGTAAATCACTTTGCAAAATGATTTTTTGCTCAGATCTTGCATCCACTGCCAGTCAATGGTCACAGCAGAAAAACAGACATGGTTTCCAAAAGTTGGATATGCCATGTTTATTCTGAAGCCTGAGGTCCCTCATTCACAGACCAGAGGAAAAGCCATTGCCATTTGTGGCCCTGATTTTGAGACCCAAATTTGAGAACTATATCATTTCAGAAAGCCAGAGGCAAGTGTTTGTTATAGGATGATGATTTTTGTAACACTGGGATATCTCTAGGAAAGTCTATGGATTGTTTACTTAATAAATTATTATTTCTGAACTCCTGTCCCCAATCTTTTCACAAAGGAGAGAAGAACACAGGGAGTCTTGGTTAGGGGAAAAAAAATCTGAGATTGTTCTTTCAAATTTCACAGTAAATTGAGGTACCGATTTAAATATGAATGGAAATAAAAGATAACAATGAAATGAATGTTAAAAGATTTGAAATCCTGTAAGGGATCCAAGCAGATCTCATATCTGAATGAACAATTTATTGTGATTGTTTTTTCTTTTTCCATTTCCATGTATATGAGTGCATAGGGATGACATGCATGTATATGCACGTTCTCACATGTGTACACACATACATGTTGTGGTCTGATATTCGGAATCATCCTCCATTGCTCTTCTACCTTGTTTCTTTTGAGACAGGGTCTCTAAAACTCAGAGCTCGCTGACAGGGATAGTATCTAGCTAGCTAACTTGCTTTGGGACTCTCCAGTCTTTAATTTGGGGAATTAAAGACCAGCCATGATACCCACCTGACATTTTGTTATGGGATCTGGGGATCTGAACTCAAGTCCTTTTGCTTGCACGGCTAATGCTTTAACCACTGAGCCACCTCCCCAGCCCTTTATCGTGGTTTTAAACACACATTCAACCTTTCCTTCCAACCGCTGAAATTTTGCAGTTTCCTGTGTCAAAACCTAGTAAAAAAAGACCTGGGCTGTCAGGTTTCCTTTCTTTTTTGGCAGGAATCTTGAGGTCATTGCCTTGGGTTTCCTCTGATTTTGCTAGTGGAAATAGAAAGTTGGCTGTCCCCCAAACTCCCAGAATGCTGGTTTGATGAAATCAGTGGTGCTTTTGTCCTGGTTTACTTTTGCACCCGATAGTAATGGCAGCATGGTTTGTTTGGACTTTACACTATACTTCTTAGCATGTGTGTGAACTCGGGTCATGTCAACGTAGAATGAACCTTCTTTATGCCTTCCAACAGGGAAGAGCAGTTGCTTTCTCTCCAAGGAGTCTTTTTTTTTCTTTGCATCATTTAGAAAATTCATTTCTGAGGTCAAACCCATGTAGTTTATGCCTTATGTTTTAATACAGCATGTTACTCTGTGTCAATAGAAAACAAAGTCTAATAATTCCAGACCTACGTGGCTGCCAATCTCTTTGCAATGCCATCTCAACATAGTCAAAACCAATAATAGTAGAATGTTCTGCTGTACTAGGAGTGTTGCAGTTTACCTGCATGGTTGCTGATAAATGACCATCAAACGGCTTAAGGGAACAAGGGGTTTATTTTCTCACAATAGTCGATAGTCTAGTTAAGATCTGTAGTCCAGCTTGATGGGAGAGCATTCACCAACACCAGGGCCTAATCCCACCCATCATAGGCTGGGCCTTCCCCATCAGCTAGACAATCTCCTGCAGGTTTGCTCTGTACTTAACTCCAACCATTAATTCTCTACAAATGTGCCCAGATCTCAAATCCTCAATTGTCAAAGTCACACGTGTGCCTAACTATGACACTCCACCCCTTGTCAACTTGACACAAAGACATAGCACTTTTAAACTGTAACCTTCAATCCTTGTCCCCCCGGGTGGTAAATTTATCTTTAACTATAAATACATTTCATAGACAAATTTAAAATGTTCTCTCATGAAAACTTCAGTTCCAACATTTTAAAAGTTCAAAGTTTCTTAACCTTAAGAGTGCATTAAATCAGAATACATTAAATACCTTAAAACAAATAAAACATTAAAACAGAAGGATCTTGAACAATAAGAAAACATTAAAACGATCAAAGTCCAGCAATCAAATACTACATCCTTTACTTCAATGTCCATCGTCTGTTGCTCATCACGTAGTCATGTTGGTTCAATGATTCTAAGCATCCCCAGTCCCTGTTTGCAGTTCAAAGTTGTAGAAGCAGAGCTCCTCTGAACCAGGCTGAATTTCCACTCACACCCATCCTTAGCAGACATCCCACGGTTCTGGCATCTCTAACAACACTCTGGGTTCACCTCTGCAGGTATAAACTTCACCTTCTCTACGCATGCCACTTGGTGCCAGGCTTTTGCTGCTCTTCATGAACCCTGTAATCATACACCGAAACCAGTACCTTGTGGGGGACGTTGCCAGATTCCACAGCAAGGTTGAAACATAGCTTGGTCCGCTCGAGCCACAGCTGTACCAACTTTCGCGCGCTGACTCTAGAAAAGCCTCTTTCTAGGCAGCCAAAGTTGCAAAGGGCAAGAAATGGCTTTAACTTGGGCTTTCCGTCCCTGAAGGAATCTGGGTTTTCAAACTACAAAATCGCCATGAGGTGATATTCATGTTTGTCACCGGCCCAGTGCAAGTCACTAGGTCTTCTTTCATTGGTGTTCATTTCTCCAACAATGGCAGCTATTTGGCTGCCCGCCCTTTCCTCTCCAAATCTTCACAGCCACCAACACAGCTCTCCTCTATCAAGCAAACGAGTCCATTGTCTCTAAATTCAGCTTTACCAAAGTCCTTGTTCCCCTCATCACAAACGGGGCCCAAACAATCCAAAATTCTATCCGCATTTTCATTATCCAAATGTCCTATCAAACTCTACAAAAAAGTATTTGTAATCTACAAGTTCAAAAGTGTCAAACAAAACCTTCCTCCAACAAAACCGTTGAGAATCTACATAGCCAGATTTATCAGCAACACCTTATTCCCGGTACCAAATTTTGTTGTAGTTCACCTGCGTGGTTGCTGATAAATGACCATCAAATGGCTTAAGGGAGCAAGGGGTTTATTTTCTCACAATAGTCGATAGTCCAGTTATGGTCTGTAGTCCAGCTTGACAAGAGAGCATGCACCAACACCAGGGCCTAATCCCACCCACCAAAGGTTGGGCCTCCCCCTTCAGCTAGACAATCTCCTGCAGGTTTGCTCTGGACTTAACTCAACCACTAATTCTCTACAAATGTTCCCAGAGCTCAAACCCTCAACTGTCAAGTTGACACCTGTGCCTAACTATGACAAGGAGTAACATTTCTGGGTCCTGCCACCATGTGAACACAAATCTTAGAGACATCCAGCAGGCCCCATTAAAAAAAAAAGAGAGAGAAAGAAAAAGAAAAGGGAAAAATCCAAATCCCAGAACATGGCAAAATTCCATATCATCCTGGCCAGTACCACTGTTTTTCTGTTAGCTTTTCTGTCATCATCTGGAACTTCCTAGCGCCATCTTCTTATCTGGCACCGCGTCTAGATGGGTGGGTGTTACTTTCTTTCAGTGTCTCCTGCTGCTCGGGAAGAGCCTTGACTCCATTAGAATGATGCGTAGACGCTCTCACCCGGCTCAGATACCCTGACTGTGTGCCATTTAACCAGAGAAGTCGCTTAACTCTATTAAAACACATAATAAACACTAGACTACAACTGTGTCAGAGATAAAGTTATGTAGAAAAAGGCCCAGTAAAGAAATGAATTCTAAAGCATGTGATGGATATGATCAAAACTTTATAGAAGGCAAAGTCATTTTATATTAGCAGCATTGAGACCTAAGATCCATATTAAAATCTATATTTATATCTCTATGAATGGATACTAAGATGTACATCTATATATTTATCTTTTAAAATATTTCATGTATTTATTTGACAGAGAAGGAGTGAGAAAGAGAGAGAGAGGGGTGAGGGCAGGTAATACAGGCCAGGTGCACATATGGAGTCAGAGGACAACTTTTGCAAGTCATTTATCTCCTTCCTCCCATACAGACTCCCTGAGATTGAACTCCAGTTACCACATTTGTGAGCAGAAGCCTCACTTGCTGAACTATACCATTGGCCTCTATTCCCTTATCTCTAGGTTCTATCTATCTATCTATCTATCTATCTATCTATCTATCTATCTATCTATCTATCTTCTTTCTTTCTTCTATCTTCTATCGATTATTTTATCTATCAATTATTCTTCATTTTATCTATTTATCTTCTAGCTACTATCACTCTATCTCTATCTACCATATATCTATACACCTATATCTATCTCTATCTAGTATGTATCATATATTTAATGTATCATCTATCTGCTTATCATCTGTCATCACCTATCTATTTATCCATTTATCTATCTCTATGTATCTAATATCTTTCATCTGCCTATTACATATCATCTATGAATCTATCTTCCACCAGTCTATTTATCGATCTACCTATCTAACCAAGTATGTAGCTGGTACCCTGCTCCAGAAAAGCTACCTAGCAGGAACTCCTATTGGAAAAAGTACCAGGAGACCTCAGTCAGCAGGGAGACTCTGTCCAAGAATGCTAACAATGACCCTTTACAACTTCTTGCCACTTTCTGCCTGACTAAGGTGTGTGCACGTTTGTGTGCATGCATGCATGCATGCTGTGTGTGGAGGTCAGAGGACAACCTTGGGAGTCATCCTCAGTCTCTCTCTCTTTTTTTTTTTTTTTTTTTTTTTGAGACAGAATCCCTCCCTTTTACCTGAGCTCATGGGGTAGACTAGGCCAGCTGGCCTGTGAGTCCCAGAGATCTGCCTGTCTCCACTTTCCCAGTATTGGGATTACAAGTACACCACCATATCTGGCTCTGTTTTTTTTTTTTTTTTAAACATAGGTTCTGGGAATCAATTCATGCTTGTACATCAAACACTTTGCCAACTGAGCCATCTCCCCTGCCCTTGCTCTTCTGGCGAAGGAAGGGCATGAATGGAAACCATTCACCTCGTTTCATTATTATGATTAGTTACTTCACCCCTTAAGAGGTACCTACCAGGACCTGTTGGTGCTGTTTGCCCACTTGATAGCCTCCAAAATGCACAATTCCAGGTCTGGCCTGGATGATCTCGTTATTCTGAAGCTTGTCATAGACCTCTGCAAAACAAGGCCATTAAGCCATCATGAATCATTGCAGAGAACATCACATAGCAGGAGATGTTGTGAATGTGCCTAACGTTCATACAGGGCACTTTAAACACAGGAAGGTTCCAGACAGTGGAACGGCTAACTGAAAAGATTTGTGACAGGCTTCATGGAGCCTTTCTACTTTCTTTTTTCATGTTTTTATTTACTTTTCGTGTGTGTGTGTGTGTGTGTGTGTGTGTGTGTGTGTGTAGAAGAGGGCACTGTGTGTACCTGTGGAGACTCAAGGTTGGCACATTGGGAATTATCCTGAACTACTCTACCTCCTTATTGTTTTGTTCTGAGGATTCCCTAGCTCCACCTTCAAGGGACAGATGTTAGGGCTCTGCCATTTCTGCCTGGTACTTTTATGTGGGCTCTGGGATCTGAACTCAGGTCCTTCTGCTTGAGAGGCAAAGTCATAGCCCCTGAGCCATTTCTTCAGCCAACTTTCTACTTTCAAGTTGATTGAGAGATACTCCGGTCATAATATGAATCCGTATCAGGTTTCTTACCTATTGAAATGACACTGTCTCCACACACATGTTGCACATCTTTCATATGTGTGTGTGAACACATGTATATGTGGGAGCATATACACACATACAAGCACATGTGTAGGTGGGAGAACCACCACAGGTGTCATTTCTTAAGACTGTTGATCCTTTACTTTCTTTTGAAACAGGGTCTCTTGCTGGCCTGTAATTCTCCAAGTAAAGTCAGTCACACTGGCTAGTCAGCAAGCTCCAGGGACCCGCAGTCTCTGCCTCCCCAGGACTGGGATGTCATGCACCATCACATCTGGCTTGTTTTTTAAGTTTTTATTTGGCTTCTGGGGAATCAAACTCAGGTCCTGACGATTGGCCAACACTTTACAGACTGAGCCATCTCACAGCCCATGTTGTACATGTCTTTCTAATAAAACAACCACTCCAAAGACTGCACACATAGCTCTCACTCACTGCTCTCTCTTCACCATGAGACTGTGTGCCATGTGACAAATCCTCAGTTCAAAGTTCCAGGTGCCCAGTGCTGAATTCTATTTTATTTTATTTATGTATTTATTTATGTATGTATTCATTTATTTATGTATTTATTTATTTTATTTAGTGTGTGTGTGTGTGTGTGTGTGTGTGTGTGTGTGTGTGTGTGTGTATCAGAGGGCAATGTGTGTCCCTGTGGAGGAACAAGGGTGACTTTGGGAATCATCCTGAATTGCTCCTACCTTGTTTTTGTTTCACTCTGGGATTTCCCAGCTCTGCCCATGGGGTCAGAACTGCAGGCCACTGCCATTTCTACCTGGAGTTTTTATGTGGGACTTGGGATCTAAACTCAAATCCTTCTGTTTACAAGGCAGAGTCCTAACCCATAAGCTATCTCTCCAGCCCAAGTGCTGAATTTTATTGCTGTCGCTATAACTATGGTTTCCTCTAGATAGTGGTCCAGTGTGATATCTTTTGTTCACTTTCATGTGTATGTGTGTATATAATGTGTGCATGGTGTTTACATGATAGACTGTATGCATGTGCAGGTAAGTGTGCACACATATCCATGTGTACATGAAAGCCAAGGGTGATATTAAGAATCATCCTCAACTGCTTTATTTTATTCTTTTGAGACTGGGTCTCTAATTAAACTCAGTTTTCAAGAGAGCGACTGTTCAGGGAGGGAGGTTCAGCCCTACTTCTTTTAGCCATCTGCTTTTGCGTTCTGCTGCTTGCTCTCTCCATCTCCTTGATGGCTGTGGTGCCCTCAGCCATTTCCACTTTCTGCCACCTGTCATACATTGCCATACCATATGCCATACCATAATGGACTGTGTCTCCCCTCCAGAACCATAAGCCAAATAAATCTCCTTTCCTCCCATAAGTTGCGTTGAGTGTTGTCTCACAGCAGCAGAAAGAATAACCGTGACGGTGACTCTAGCCAGGCAGCTTGCTCTGGGGCTTCCCAGGCCCTGCCTTCTCCAGCTGGCATTACAGGTGCACCTCTATGCCTGCCTGGCATTTTACATGGGATCTGGGGATCCGAACTCTAGTCTTTTAGTTTGCACAGCAAGTGCTTTAATCACTGAGCCATCTTCCATCTCAGAAGAGAGTCATCTTTAAAGGTCTTTGTGTGATGAACTATGGTCAAGTCTTGAATCCATTGCTGGAACCTGGACGACTTTCTATTTGTCTTAGCAACCAGATCAGAAGAGCTGAACTCATTTACGTGTCCATTTTGGGGCAAGCAAAATAACTTACTGGGTGACGGAGCTTGCCACTGGGAATCCACATGGTAGAAAGCAAGAGTGCTCACGAGTGGTCCTCTGATCCCACGTGAACTCTCAACGTCGGCTAGGCTGGCCGGCCAGAGAGTACCGTGATCCACCTGTTTCTGTCTCCCCAGTGCTGATTGTAAGCATGCACTATCATACCCAGCCCCCACTTTCCTCATGAGTTCTAGGGGAGCCAAATTCAGGTCCTCATGCTTACTTTATGGACTGAGTTAGCACCCTTGCCACTGTGTGTGTGTGTGTGTGTGTGTGTGTGTGTGTGTGTGCGTGTGTGTGTACAAGAGGGCACTTGAGTGTGTATGCCTGTGGAGGCCCAATCTTCCTTATTGCTTTGCTTTAGGGTTTCCCAGGCTCCACCTTTCAGGGCCTGAAATACACGGCACTGCCATTTCTACTTGGAGTGGGATCTGGGGATCTGAACTCAGGTTCTTTTGCTTTCGAGGCAAAGGCTTTAATCTATGAGTCACCTCACCAGTCTATTTTTTTTTTAAAGCAGGTTCTCATGAAATCCAGACTGGCTAGAACTCAGTATGTGTCTGAAATGACTCTCTAATTTCTGATCCTCTGCCTGTACCTTCTGAGTACTGGTGTGTGGCCAGGTGTGCACCCCCACACCCAGTTTTATGCCACACTGGAGACTGAATTAATTGCTCTTTGCTTGCTAGGCAAGTATTCTACCAATTGATTTACACCTCTATTCTTATTTGGTGATTTTTTTTTAATGACCAAAGAGTTTTGGTTTAGGGTCAACCATGTAACATTTCTCTGCTAATGCCCTGGCATGGTCCAGCATACCATCTTGCTGTGACAGAACAGTCACGTCTAAGAATTTCTAAGGTTTAAGATAGGACTTGAAGGACGGGTTGAGGCTGTTGAGCATGATGGTGGGGGTTTAGACATGGGTCACCCCACCAGTTGAACACCAATGCCTCTCTCTCACAAGGAGTCTGTTTCTCTCTGTCTATCACAGATAAGCTATTTAGCAATGCATTTGGTTCTGGAGATGGGACTTCAGTCACAGACTGAATGATCGCCCCAGACTGAATGATCGCCTCAACCCTCATACACTGCTCACTGCGATGCCTTTCTTTGTGCCCTATATACCTTCAACAATGACACAGATTACAAAGACTTCAGAGGAAGTGGAAGTCATACAATTTGGTGACGACTTTACACACAAAAATATCTTTTAAGCAGCTGGCTCTAAATCGAACTATTGTTCTTAATAGCAAGAACTGTTATGAGCCTATAAAACCAAGTGGATAAACCCAATAACAAAGCTCCATTACTTACAGGGCTAGGAATAGGACTCAGCTGCTAGAGCGTGCTCCAGATCCCCAGTAAAATGTCAGGAGAGTATGGTGCCTGCCTGTCATTCCATCTTTGAAGATGCAGCCTGAGAATCTCCAGAGCAAGCTGTCGAGTCGAACGAGCAATATCAGAGAGCTCTGGGTATGAGTGGAGATCCAGGCTTAGAAACATTAAGATGGAAGAGCAATTGAAGGTGATTCCCCTCATCACTCGGCGGCCCCCATATGCACATACACTTCCGTGCACAGGTATCTGCACACCCGTATGTACTCGCCCGCATGCAAAACACAAGTAAATACTTACACACATCATATACATGTGCATATGAAAATGGAGGAAGGATCCATTTACGTTTCCTGGACTTGGAATCCCCGGGAAGACAAGAACTTTGGTTCTGTATTTGGTTCTGTGTTTGGCAAATCATTTTGCCAGCCACTTACTGGATTCCAGGAGGTGGTTAGGGACCTCTCCCCTTTTCTTGGGCTCCTCCACCAGGCTCTTGAGGAGGAGGGACGACCTATTTTCAAAGGGTTCTTCCGAACTCTTCAGGGTCTGCCTGGGGGTCTTCACGGCCACCGCCATCTTATCGTGAACAATAGGGTTGTTCTACTAGAGCCAAAGATGATTTCCTGGGGGAGAAAACAGCCACAGGGAAATCACCCAGGAGAAATCCCCCATTTATTTCTTCTCGAGACTTGACACATATACCTCTTTTTTTTTTTAATTTTTTTATTATTATTTATTCAACTGTGTGCATATGCGTGTGTATGTGCCCGCGGCGTGTGTGTCTGTGTGTGTGTGTGTGTGTGTGTGTGTGTGTGTGTGTGTGTGTGTGTAGAACCACGGACGAATTCGCGAACCACCATGGACGCCTCCACCTCCTTCTGTCCCGGGATTTACAGGCCGGATCCGCCCTACCAGGACCAGAAGCGCAGGCCGCCCCCCCTGCTTCCGCCTGGCGTCTATACGTGGGATCTGGTATCCTAACTCAGGACCTTCCGCCTGCAAGGCGGAGGCTTAACCTCTGAGCCACCTCTCCAGCCCAACACATATACCTCTTGTCCCAGCGTGATATCCTGGGGTTCAGGTCCTCCGGTCACTTGTCCCTACCAGTCACTCTATTCCCATATGCAGCCACCCCACTAATTAATCTACTTCTCACAATAATATGGTGCCTTGCTCCAAGCTCTTCTGGGATCCCTGGGATTTTTGGTAAAATGTTCTCCTTGGATGCCTTTTGGTATAAGAAAGACAAAACAAAGGATCTCAAGGTCAGATAAATCTCAAAAGTGTATAAATCATGGTTAGACAGAACTCTCTTTTTCTTTTGCACATGCACATATATGTGTGCGTGCATGCATGTGTACAGGAGGGCATTTGAATGTATGAGCATGTGTATGTGTGTATGTGTACAAGAGGGCACTTAAGTATGTGCACCTGTGGAGGCCAAGGATGATTTCAGGAATCATCCTGCATTAGTCTCACTTCTTTGTTCTAGCCCAGGCTCTGCCTTCCAGGGCTGAAATTACAGGCCACTGCCATTTCCACCTGGCATTTTTATGTGGGATCTGGGGATCCAAATTCAGTTCCTTTTGTTCGTGAACTAAAGACTTTGATCCCTGAGTCATCTCCCCAGCCCAGGACTCTCCTTTCTAAGAGATCACTGATTTGATTTGGTAGATATCAGTGACCCAGGGTCTCTCCCACCTCTGTTTGCCAGACCCTGCCTCCCATAAATCACCTTGTTGGGTGGCTCTGCTAACAGGAGGTGATGGAGTGGTAGTGAAACCCACGGGCAGTTGGGTGTGGAGACCTGGGACTTTGTGGGGCATCTGTGGATCTCATTTCAGGCCACGGCCCTTTCACCATGCCCCCCATATTCCATTGCTATGATAGATACTGAACTCAAACAACTTGGGGGAAGATGGGCTTAGATTCTAGCTTACAATTCCAGGTTACAATTCATCTTGGCAGGAAAGTCACCAGCAGGAGCCAAGGGAACTGACCACACTGCACCCAAAGTCAAGAGCAGGGGGAATTTGGGGACCAACCAGTACATATCATCTTACTAAATATTCAACCAGTTCCCCTCCATCTTATTCACCTGCCAAGGGACTAGCCCCACTCACTGTCAGCTGGGTCTTCCCCATTCAAAAAATCTCCTACAGGTTTACTCAGGGCTTAATTCAATTGCTAATTCTTTACAAAGTCTCAGGCACGCCAATCCTCAATCATCAAGGTAACACCCATATTAAACTATAACATGGGGTAACCTGAATCTTTGTTCCCAAACCATTCTTCCCTTTAAGGGAGAGCACTTTTTCCCCCTTTCTTTTTCTTTCTTTCTCTTTCTTTCTCGTGTGCAGATACATGTGTATAATGTTGTGCAGGGCGTTTGAGGATGTGTGCGCCTGTGACATCAAGAATCATCCTGAGATTGCTCTACCTCCATATTGCTTTGCTCTGGGGGTTTCCCAAGTTCATCCTTCCAGGGTGGGAATTTCAGATCACCATCAATCATATCGGCCCAATTTTACATGGGATCTGGGATTTGAACTCAAGGTCTGTTGCTTGCAAGACCAAGGCTCTAACCCCTCTGCTATCTTCCCAGTTGAGAAGAGAGCTCAGCTTTTTTTTTTTTTTTTTTTTTTAAACACTTTCAGAAAGAGATTCTCCCAGTCTCCTTCCGGTGCTCTGCTTTCCCTCGCGAAGGCTGACCCCTACTCAGCCCAGCCTCGCCTCTCTTCTTGGCTGCTTCATTCCCTCATGCTCTCCAAGCCTGCCAGGAGTTCATCTCCAGTTCCTGCCCCTCCCAGTGACCGCCTGTATCTCGGGCAGTGGCACAATGTCAGCCCCTCCGCGGCCACTGAACTCGGTCGGCCCCACGGTCACTCCCCAGTGCACGCACCCACGTGGTCTCTTGGCAGACCCGCTCATCCTGTCCCCAGAGCCCCTTCTCTGCGACCCGTCTATCACTCCATCCTCTGCCGAGGTGGAGGGGGGTGGGGAACGAGTCTCAGATCCATGCTCCACACCTCTCTTCCTTAGGTCCGCCTGTTCTCGGACCCCAAGCCCAGGCTGTCCACCATCTGGACACCTGTCCGGGTCTCCAGCGTCTCTCTATCTTGCAACTGGGCGCCCACCCGGGTTCCTAGTTTCGGGCCGGGGCTGCTCACCCCTGGAGGTGTTGGTTCCCTGGCTGGGTTAGGTGGTGGTGTGCAGGCACCTGCTCTGAGCGTCACCCTGACAACGCGGACGCGCTGCCCAGGGCTGGCGGGCGGACGCGACCAAACGGCCCCAGAACGTGGGGGGAAACTCGCTCCGGGATCTTAGGCGGGGCTTTAACTTGGGGTTCAGAGCAGTGCGCGTGGCCTGAGGAAAATTGGAAAGCACCCCTTAGGATGTGGGGAGCTAATGGATACCCCAGGCGAGGTGGGAAGCACAGACTGGAAGCCCGAGGGGTAGAAGGGACAGGGTGCAGATGGGGAGGGAGGGGCCTCTCTGTGGGCGTCCAGGGCTTGTCTGAATCTCTCTCTCTCTCTCTCTCTCTCTCTCACACACACACTCAAACACCCTCAAAGGCAAACGAATATTAAAAAGGAAAAAAAAGAAACAAAACGCAAAATAAATGTTTTAAAAAACTCTTAAAACTGGGCTGGAGAGGTGGCTCAGGGGTTAAGCTCTGCCTTGCAGGCGGAAGGTCCTGAGTTCGGATCCCAGATCCCACGTATAGACGCCAGGCAGAAGCGGGGGCGGCTTGCGTTTCCGGTCCTGGTAGGGCGGAGCCTGTGAATCCCGGGGCAGAAGGAGGTGGAGGCGTCCATGGTGGTTCGCGAATTCGTCCGTGGTTCTACACAGACACACACATACACACACACACACACACACACACACACGCACGCACGATTAAAATGCCTCCCGTAGGGACAGATCAGTGACTTAGGTGTCTTTTCATCAGTAAGTTCTGTAGTTCCTCAGGGGTGAGAGGAGTGGGGGAGGGTCTGGCAAGAGAGGACAATGGGGTGAATATGATGAAAACACATTGTGTACAAGCATAGAAATGTCATCATGAACACATTTTTATGCAACCATGTACAATTAATATATGCTAATAAGAGCATTAAAATAACCCACCGATCACCCCATTGTCCACAGCCCCTGCATCCCACGCTATTCCTCTGTGGAAACTTTTTCTTTGCAGCTTTGGGCTTCTCTCTCTTGGCTTCTGTTTCTGTTTCTGTCCTTTCTTGTTTAACGTGACGTCTGGGCAGTTCTTAGAGCTTCTCGTTAAGAGATTCTGATAGGTGTGCCTTTCCTATATCCCAGCCTAAAATGGTCATAGTTTATGTATTGTTTTCATGTTCTGACTTACCAATTTCCACCTCACACCATCTTTGTTGCATACACGCACACACACACACACACACACACACACACACACACACACATATATATATCTTCATCTTTCAACAGTAGGTAGGATTCGCCTTTTAACCTCTTCATCACTTCCTAAGCTAGAATGACCCTTTCCTTCCTCTTGAGGTATGCATGAATCTTTCTTCCACCATCATTAAACACTATTACTTATTTCTCTTTCTATGTGTGCATTGTATGACATATGTATGAGTGCAAGGTACATGTATGGAGGTCAAAAGACAACTTCATGAAGTTGGTTTTCTCCCTTGTAACAGTTACTCTTAACTATTGCTGTGAGAGAGAACCCAAAGTCAAGCAACTTAAAGGAGAAAGGGAGATTTATTCAGCTTACAGTTCCAGAGAGAAGGTACAGTCTCTCAAAACAGAGGTGGCATGGCTGGCCGGCCAAAGCTGGAAGAGGCTAAGTCACTCAGACATCTTGGAAGCTGAGAGCTGCAGACTACTTGCTGCAAAGGCAGACTTCGCTTGGAGGTAGGATGGGGCTAATCCACCTCAAGGCCTACCCCTTGCGACTGCCTTCCTCCAGCAAGGCTCCACCTCTCAAGGTGCCATGACCTTGCCAAGCACATGAGACTGAGGAGGACACATTTCAAACCATGACATCCTTCCACCTTTATCTAGTAGGTTCTGGGGGGCGTCAAACCCTGGTTATCAGATTTGTGCAGCAGGTGCCTTTCCCAGCTAAGCTACCTCACAGGCCCTTTTTTGAGATGTCCAGGCTGGCCTTGAACTCTCCATATAGTCAAGGATGATCTTTCATGTTGCAGTTCCTCTACATGGTTGAGATAAATCACCATCAAACCATTTATGTGAACAAGGGACTTGTTTTCTTTTTTTTTTTTTTAATTTTTTTTTGTTTATTATTATATTCAATTGTGCATGTATGGTGTGTGCGTGTGTGTGCATAGAACCACTGACGAATTTGGGAACCACCATGGATGCCTCCACCTTTGCCCCAGAATTCACAGGCTCCGCCCTACCAGGACCAGAAACGCAGGCCGCCCCCGCTTCCGCCCGGCGTACGTGGGGTCTAAGATCTGAACTCAGGACCTTCCGCCTACAAGGCAGAAGCTTAACCCTTGAGCCACCTCTCCAGCCCCAAGGGACTTGTTTTCTTACAATAGTTTGGTTACAATTCATAGTACGGCTTGACGGGAGAGCACACACTAACACCAGGGCCTACGGACCTGGCCATACCATCTCTACATAATGGCTGAGAGAGGGATGATCCTTACTTGCCAGACAAGCATGTCTGGACAAATGTACACAAAGATTCTGACTCTCTCAACCATCTCTCTGCACTTTATTCCAGGGCCTAATCCCACCCACCTGGGCCTTCCCTATGAGCTAGACAATCTCCTGCAGGTTTGCTCTGGGCTTAACCCAGCCACTAATTCTCCACAAATGTGCCCAGAGCTCAAACCCTCAACTGTCAAGTTGACACCTGTGCCTATCTATGGCACTACACCCCTTGTAAACTTAATACAAAAACATAGCACTTTTAAACTGCAACCTTCCATCCTTGTCCCCATAGATGGTAAAAGTTATCTTAAAATATAAATACATTTCATAGACAAATTTAAAATGTTCTCTCATGAAAAGTCAGTTCCAACATTTTAAAAGTTCAAAGTTTCTTAACCTTAAAAGTATATTAAATCAGAATAAATTAAATACTTTAAAACAAATAAAACATTAAGACAGAAGAATCTTGAACAATAAGAAAACATTAGAAAGATCAACCAGCGAATCAAATACCACATCCTTTACTTCAATGTCCATCTTTTATTGCTCATGACGTAGTCATGGTGGCTCAAAGATTCTAGGCATTCTCAGTCCCTGTTTCAGCTCAAAGTTGTAGAAGCAGAGCTCCTCTGAACCAGGCTGAATCTCCACTCACAGCCATCCTCAGCAGACGTCCCACGGTTCTGACCTCTCCAACAACACTCTGGGTTTACCTCTGCAGCTATAAGCTTCACCTTCCTTTGCAGGAACTCTATGGCTTCCATTTGGTGCCAAGATTTTGCTACTGTCCATGAACCCTATAATCATACACCAAAACCAGTACCACCTGGGAGACAGCTGCCAGATTCCAAAGCGAGCTTTAAGCATAGCTTGGTCCAATCAAGCCACAGTTGTACCGAATTTTGTGTGCTGATGCTGGAAAAACTTCTTTCTAGGCAGCCAAATTCAAAGGGCAAGAAATGGCTTTAACTTGGCCTTTTGGTCCCTGAAGGAATCTGGGTTTTCAAACCACAAAATTGCCATGAGGTGATATTCATGTTTCCACTGTCCCAGTGCAAGTCACTAGGTTTTTCTTCATTGTTGTTCATCTCTCCAAGAACACCAACTGTTCTGCTGCCTGCCCTTTCCAAATCCAGACCTTCATGGCCACAATACAACTCTCCTTTATCAAGTAAACCAGTCTATCATCTTTAAGTTCAACTTCACCAAAGTCCTTGTTCCCCTCATCACAAATTGGGCCCAAACAATTAACTCTCTCAGCATCACTACTTCCCAAATGGCCCACCAAACTCTGTTCAAATGTTTTTGCATCCACAAAAGTCCAAATTTCTCCAACAAAAATGTTTGAAATCCGCAAAAGCCACATAACCAGATTTATCAGCAATACCCCATTTCCCAAGTACCAAATTCTGTTGCAGTTCCCCTGCATAGTTGCTGATAAATGATCATCAAACTGCTTAAGGGAACAAAGGATTCATTTTCTTACAATAGTTCAGTTACAGTTCATAATCCAGCCTAACGAGAGAGCATGCGCCAACACCAGGGCTGAGGGAACTGGCCACACCATCTCTACTCTACATAATGACAGAGAGGGGGCGATCCTTACTTGCCAGACCAGCATGTCTGGCCAAGTGTACACAAGGATGCCGACTCTCTCAACCAGCTCTCTGCACTTTATTCCAGGCCTAATAATCCCTCCCCCCGCCCCATGCCAGACAATCTCTCAGGTTTGCTCTGGGCTTAACCCAACCAATAATTCTCCACAAATGTGCCCAGAGTTCAAATCTTCAACTGTCAAGCTGACACTTGTGCCCAACTATGACACTCCACCTTTTAAATACTAGGATTACAGTTGTGCCCCACCGTGGGGCTCAAATCCATAGCTTGGTGCTTGCTAGGCCAGCACTCTACCGACAGAGCCACATCCCCAGTCCTGTGTGGGTGTGCTTGTGCATGCATGTTGTATGTATGTGTTACACTGTGGAATTCTTGATGGGAGGCCCCACACATAGTTCTTGGATCTCCCACAACCCTTGACACAATTCTTTGACCACAGTCTTTACTCAGCAACTGTTAGCCAAGGGAGTGAAAAGCTTCATTTGCTTATCTAATAGGTGGTTTTGCTGCCCCAACAAGATTGTGGATTTCAGGAGACCAGGTCCATGCTCCCCATGGCCCCAGACTTCTCCACCAGAGCAAGTCACGTGATGTTTGTTGCCATATACTATTATATGAACCAAATAGCATTTTAAAATTGGTGCTTAAATTTCTTCTTAGGAAGAGTCTGGAAATAGTTGCTGGAGCAGCAGTAGCCTCGAGAAGCCATGAGGAGGCTGCATGCTCAGGGAACCATACTGACAAGGACAGGAGAGCAGGAGGAAGACCCGGGGCGGGATGATGTCATGTCACCTCTGCGTCCTGGCTCCTTGAGAGCATCCTGCAGCTGTAAATATCTGGCACACATGATTTCTCTGTTCGTGTGTGTGTGTTTATGTGCATGCATGTTCGTTCATGTACATGTGTGTGGATGCTAGAGTCTGTGAGGACTGAAGGACAACCTCAGGTACTGTTCCTCAGCTATGTTCTCTCATTGATCTTGAACTCATGAATTCAGCTAGTCTGTCTAACCAGTGAGACTGAGAAATCTGCTTGTGTCTGTCTCTCTGGTGCAGGGATTATAAGCATGTGCCAATATGCCTGTTTTTTTTTTTTTAACATAGGTTCTGGAGATTTACCTCAGATCCTCATGCAAGCACTTGACTACCTAAGTCATCCCCTAGCATGATTTCTTTTTTAATTTAATTTTTTAATGTTGCATACATGAATATAGTAAATTTATAATATTTTCACCCCTTAGTCCCAAATCCCATCCCTCCTCCTTTTCTCCTTACAACCCTTTCCTCCTCTGTCAGACTCTCTCCTATTTCCAAATCTTTTCACTTGTGTGGCCCACTGTGTTTCATCTAGTCTGTCTTTGATGATATATGCCTCACATGCCCCAGCAACTTGACTGACTTCTAAACCCTCACTCTTTGGTTAGTAGTTAGCTCAGAAGGCAGAACCTCAGACATGTACAAATGCCCTGCGATCAGGGCTGGTCTAGCTTATCAATAGTTCCATCCACTTGCTTGCATGTTCCATAAGGCATTTGCCAGGGGTGGCCTCAAGTTCTGAGAGAATGGGGGTGAGTTCAATGTTAGGACACGCATGGAAGCTAGGAGCAGGTAATAAATTCCTGTGGAACTTGGGGAGCTGTTGATTTTCCTTGCTTAAACCTCTTAGGTGACTTCTTACTGAGAAGAGAATACAACTGAAAACCCAAAGCATGCTTTCTGGGGTAGACAAGACCCAACTGCCCATCCCACCTCCACCTTCTAGTGATCACCCTGATAGCCTTTTCCCAGGCAAGCTAACTTCAATATCACAGCTGCCATTCTCCTGGAGAGCTGGAGGGGGGAGAGTAGGGCTGGTTCTCTCCCTACATCTGCATTGGAGTGTGGCTGTCTAAACTGTCTCTAATCAAGCCTTAGCTGACTTGAGGACCCCAGCATTCCTAAGAGAGAATAACATGGTGGTTATTTTGAGCATTTGAGTTGTGAAGTGGGATTTTATGCTTTGGACTGAAGTAGCAAGTGTGTTAGTTTCATAACTTACTGTTTTCATTTCTTCTCCTTGCTGTTTTGACTTGAACTGCTTAGGTTCGGTCAACAAGAGGATTTCGTTGGTGCATTCAAGATGTCTACTTGACAACTGAGTGCTGTGAAGAATTAACAGTTAAAGCAAGTGGAGCTAGTAGGAGATGATCTAACTGATGTGGGGAGACCCAGTCCGTAGTGGGCGGGACCATTCCCTGGGCAGGAGGATAAGGTGGTGGGGGCTGGCTCAGTAAACTGGTATACCTCAGCATACTGGCAGACTTGCAGTCTGGCAAGTGAGGTTGCCCTTCTCAGGAATCCCTGTGGTATGTGGCCTGTTTCCTTGGCTCCTGTTGTGAGTGCAACTTATAACCAGAATTATAAGCAAGAATAAAATCACTTGTTTCCCCCAAATTGTTGGGTTGCGTATTTATCAGACAAACTGCAATACTTTCTTTTTCCTATCTATTTCAGTTTTGAATATGAGGTGGAAGTATGTGTGTGTGTGTGTTTGCTTGTGTGAGGACACAAGTGTGTGCAGATACATGAATGTGCTTGTGTATATGACCATCCAAAGTGGACCTTGGGTTTCTTCTATGGTAGCACTCCACTTTTATATCAAAGCAGGGTGGCTTAGTTGAATCCAGAATCACTGATAGTTTAGTTGGCTAGCTTGGCCCAAGGATCCCCTGTCTTTGCTTCCTGAGTCCTGGGATAATAGGCAGTCGGCTAGCTTTTATCTCAGGTTCTGGGAATCCAAATGCCTGTGGTCAGGCTTGTGCCCGGCAGGTCCTGTTAGTCTATGAGCCATCGGTGGTTTTTCTGGGACTTCTCTTCCTCTTACCAGCTCCCCTGTGGGTTGCCCTGGGGAGGGGAGGGGAGGTCAGGATTCACCTGACCTCTCCTTGCTCATCCGCAGCATCACCCTACCCATGCGGTTTCCTTTATGCTCTTTTGTTATCTACTTGAACTCTAATGCTGAGTGCCAAAATTCAAAATGACACTGATAAAGAAAGGAAACACAAACACGCCAGACTTCTTGCCAGAGAGCCTGCTCACATTTGCTGGAGAGTAATGGGTAAAGCTGAACCATCAAAACGTCATTAAAATGTCAGTGGTTTACCTCTGTACTCCAGAACAGAACGGGAAACTGCTCTTTCCCTATTAATTCTGGCTCATTGGTAATACATTAGTTCACCCCATCCTGCCAGTCTCCCACCCCCAGCACTCCAAAGCTGCGAATCAGAGACGTGACTTCTCTGTGTGACTGTTTGTCCTCCATACTTGAGGGGGCTTTCTAGTCATTTGGTGGAATGGATGTTTGGTCGGGACCCTGGACTCAGACACCGGAGACTTCCTCTCCTCAGTTCTTTCTTCCTTCTTGTAACCCCAAACCAGCCCCTTGCACCTCAGGTATCTCTCCTCAGGTAAGCGATGCGTAAGGATACCTTTGGATTTCTTTCTTTCTTTTCTTTGATCTCGCTCTCTCTTCTCTTTCTCTGTCTCTCTCCATCCTTTCTCCTTTTCTTCTTTAGCCTGTAATATGACTTTAACAATGAAATAAATCAATCCTACAGTGGACACGGAAGATAAAGTAGCCTGCTGGGTGGGAATGCTCCTGGTTTACACCTAAAGAGTCCAGCAGTTTGGAGAGCAATTAGACTGCTGAAAGCGAGAAGATGGGAAAGAAAGAACGAGAAAGGAAGGAAGGAAGGAAGGAAGGAAGGAAGGAAGGAAGGAAGGAAGGAAGGAAGGAAGGAAGGAAGGAAGGAAGGAAGGAAGGAAGGAAAAAAGGAAGAAAGGAAGAAAGGAAAGAAAGAAAGAGAGAAAGAAAGAAAGAGAAAGAAAGAGAAAGACTGCTCAAGCTACTCCTTGACACCTGCAGGTCTGTGGCTTGGGTGAGGAGCCCCCAAAACAGAGCTCTCTGTGGTCTGGAGGGGAGGGAGGAAGGGTGGCCGCGATAAAGGCTGGGCCCAACCCACAGCGGGCGGTCCCCACTCCCTCGGCCTCCTCCCCACCAGTCCCGGGCGGGTGGAGACTCCTGCTGCACCCAGTCGGCACGGACGGGTCGGGTGGATTAGTGCAGGGCCACCTCTGTCTGAGAGCAGCGGTTTCGAGCCCTGCCGAGAGCCGCATCGTGTCGGGTTGGCCCAGGTCATGGCATCTCTAGGCACCGGGACCACCCAGGAACCCTGACACTGCGCGGGACGCTGAGCTCGTGAGCGGCCGGAGCGCAAAGGACACCACCTCCGGGCGCACGGAGTGGAGGAGCGCACTTAGGCACCATGAGCCTCTGGCTGTCACCGTGGGCGCCGCTGTCGCTGCTGCTCCTGCAGCAGCTGCTGCTGGTGACCCCCAGCGCCGCGCACACGGTGAGTACCGCGCCCCTCGGGGACAGGGAACCAAGGGACAGGCGGGCAGTCTCCGCTCAGGTCCTGGGGAGGGGGCCAAGAAAGCCCGTCCTCCCTCAGTCCCTCTGCAGAGGGACTTTCGTCAAAGGTAAAATCAAATGGGCATCGAAGCCTTGGAAAAATCTCTCTAGACTCACCACTCCCCCCTTTCCCGCGGAGTCCCGGGGAAGATTCCGAGCCACTCCCACAATGCCAGATGTGGTGGTCCTCGGGGTTCATCGAAGCCGCCTTGAGACCCTGAGTGCTCTTGCTTTTTAGATGACAAAGCGGTAGAATCTTACTCCGTGTCATAAAAAAGAGGATTGGAAGCCACATCCTTCCGGCCCCAAAGCCTTGATATTTTCACCCGGTCCGGGGTTTCAGATGGGAACATTCCAAAAAGCCCGGGGTGGAGTTTTGGGTTAGGTGGTAAGATGTATTTGCATGTCCCCACCCCTTTCCTAGAGGGGTTGGCTTCCCAATGTCTGCGTGTCTGTGGACTTCTGGGAGTGTCTGCTCCCCACCACTCAGTGCGGGGGCCGGAGGAGGGAAGAGGCGGCAGCGCGCGTGTGTGTAGGGGCGGGTAGGGGTGCGTTTCTTTCCCATAGAAATTCCTGGGAACCTTGAGCTGCTTCCTCTGGGATTTGTGAATGAGCGACTGTGCACGGTGACGGGTAGGAATAAAGGGGAAGAGGGGTGCGTGTCAAGGCTGAGGGTTTGTTTGTTCCCGGGTCACCCCTTTCCACTTGCGAACTGACTCTAATGGATGTGTCTCAAGAAACCTTTCCGAACTCAGATCTGGGTCCTAAGCCAAACCAACAAACTTTGCTTGTGGGTGTTGGCTGAGTCCCTGTCCTAAACCCCGCCTCCTACTCCCCACGTGGTCCCTAGGATGCAGAAATGAGGTCTGGGGTTACATTACGGCCTCCAAAGGAGACTGCAGATTGTCTCAGGAACAAGATGGGAAAATGTGGTTTCCCCTGAGTCCAAGTCTCTAGTGTACTGTAGAAGGATTATGTCTCCTTACATGTTCCCTCATTTTACAAAATAGCGAACTAAGATAGGCACACACACACACACACACACACACACACACACACACACACACACACACACACACAGAAACATACAGAAAGCCAGCCAGAGACATTCAGAGAAAGGAAGAGAGACAGAAAGACTCATGGAAGGGGGGGGGGAACGGGACAGAAAGACATAAAGAGACTTGTCTCCTAAGAGCTTCAAGGTAGAAGCAAGAGTGGATACCAGAACTCAGATTCTAGATTTCCTAGCACCGAGGCAGAGCTCTGTGCCTGGTGAGGCTGCATCTAGGGTGGGGCTTCATCCAGGGTGGGGCTCTGTTCCTCTCCTTGTATTTACATGTTACTTGCATCTGCTCCTGCTCTTTATTGCTAAGATGATCTCCTGTGTCCCTAGGTGGAGCTGCTCTGGTTATTTGACAGATTTATCTAGACTGCTGATTGTATCTCACCCTTGGTGAGTTTTGTTGAGTTTTAGAGTAAAATCGACCCCTTTTGGTAGAAGCAATCCCCAGCTTCTGAGACTTTTCCTTTTGGTGTGTTTAACTCTGGGCGGTCAGATGTTAGATCTTGAAATTTAAAGGTGTTAAAGGTAACTTTTCCTATCCTTTGACTTTCCACACACCCATACCCATAGTGGAAGCGGTGGGGGGGGTGGGGGGGTGGGATCATGGAGGTTCAGCTATGTACCTCTGTCTCTCTCCCCCTTGGTACTCCTATCTCTCCCCCTGCCTCTTCATGTAGGTAGACATCAGAAGGGTCCTATGCAAGTGGAAACTGAAGATATGGTAACGGCTGAAAGAGGGGTCTTTTTCTCAGGCTTTCCATAAGAAACCAAGAACACCCCTTTCTATTGCCCTGTACCTGAGACATCATCTGTTCCCACCCCAACCTGTTCCCTCTGGCCACCAGATACACACTAGAGCTCCAGCTATGAGACTTTGACTTGTTCATCCTTTATCCGTAGAGTCTATCCCAGGGTAAGAGGGAACTCTGTGAATGAATGAATGAGTGAGTGAGTGAATGATATAAGTGAGTAGCACTAAATGATGGCAGCATTCCTAGGAGAGTTTTGTATATATGTGGGTGTGTAGGTGCATGCATGTGTGTATCCACATGCATGTGTGCATGCACATATGCGTGTGTGTGAATGTTTGTATACATGTGTGTGCATTCATACATGTACACACGCGTGCATATAGATAGATGCATGCATGTGTGCACCTTTGCATACATGCATGTGCATGTGGAGTCCAGAGGACATCCTGTGACTGATGTCCCTCAGGAACCAGCCGTCTTGATTTGAGACCAAGACTTTCACTGGCCAGGAGCTCATCAGACAGGTTAGGCCGACTGACCAGGGAACCCTGGGATCCACCTGTGTTGATCCTCCTCCTTGGGTTATAAGTGCGCACCACCAAGCCTGGCTTTTTGTTTATTTTAAGTGGGCCCTGGAGTGATCGAACTCAGATCTTGTGTTTGTACAGTGAGCCCGTCACTGACTGAGTCACTGCCCTGGCTAGGGGAGTGTCTAAGACCATGGCGTACAGGAAAGAGACCTGAAAAATGGCATCCTGAAAGCCCTCAATGATGACAACGTAGCTGATGACGGACAAAGAGTCCCCTGAGGCTTTTAAATCCATGGCATCAGGCAGGCTGCCAACCCGACCAGGATTCCATGGGGTGGGTGGGGCACTTGTCGTGTCAAGCAAGATTTCTTAACTTGGCCTGAAGCTTGCTATGTAGCTGAGGATGACCCGAAACTCCTGAACCTCCAAGTCTGGTTATGTCATGCTGGGGATGGATGGATTCCCGGGTTTTGTTCATGCTACATGAGCCCTCTACCCACTGAGCCACATCCCCTGCCCAATTTTGACCCTGTTGGCACCTGGGCCAGACAAAGTTGTCCTGTGGTTGCATGTGGCCTCGGGGCATCGCAGGTCAATTTCATCTGCAAGTCGGGAGCATCTCTACGATGCTGTGGTGTCACACCTGCCTGAGTGTTGTCATGTGATCCGTGGAGGCCAGGCTCTGGGCCATATTGCCCCAATGTGACTCCTGCTATCTTAGAGGATGTGGGGTTTTGGGCAGTCCACCAAAGTTGCTAACTCTAAGTGTTCATTGCAAGTTGGATTGGGGAGGTTGGGGGCAGGGAGTCTTAAGATAGGACCAGGTTGTTATGGTTGAAATGGTGTGTGTGTGTGTGTGTGTGTGTGTGTGTGTGTGTGTGTAAGCCCAAGCGTGACATCAAGAACCACCCTGGGTTGCTCTACGTCCTTATGGCTTTGCTCAGGCATTTCCCAGGCTCTGCTTTCCAGGGCTAGATTTATAGGCCGCTGCCATATTCTCTATATGAGATCTGGGGATCTGAACTCAGGTCCTTTTGCTTTTGAGGCCAAGGCTTCAACCTCTGAGTCATCCTCCCAATCCTCTTTTGTTTTTTTTTGAGACAGGGTCTCTCACTGATCTGGCTCACCAAGTGGGCAAGGCTGACCAGTGAGCTCCGAGGATCTGCTTGTCTCTATGTCCCCAGCACTGAGATTATAAAACATGCCATCATGTGTAACCTCTAAAAAAAATTGTGTCCTGGGGTTCGAACTCTGGTCTTCTTGCTTGGAAGACCAGCATTTTTAACAACCAAGCTCTCTCCCTAGTTCTCCCCTTAAAGACCCAGACTGACTCTCCAGGAATTGAGCTTTGCCATTGTGGTGGTTTCTCTTGAAGCTTCCCACCGGTCTGCAATTTCTCTGGCTGTCAGAAGATACTGACTCTCACCCAAGCTCTGGGGTACCTTGCTGCCCAAGGTAAATCTAGAGCACGCAGATTCTATCTGCTCACTCACATTACAAACAGAATACAGCTTGGTATTTCAGGGACTTAAGCAAAGGAAAATGTCCTGTGGCCTTAGGAATGGACATTCCACTCCGATGGACGAACCTTGCCATAGTTAGTTACAGGTGTCAACTTGAAGGGTTGAGCTCTGGGCATATTGGTAAAGAACTGAGTTAAGTCCTGAACAAGCCTTCAGGAGACTGTCTGATTGATGGGGAAGATCCAGCCCATGGTGGCTGGAACGTTTCCTGGGCAGGTGCATAAGATGAAGGCAACTGGTTCTGTAATTGGCATTCTTCAGCATACTTGGACAGACATACTGTCTTTCAAGTGAGGTTTGTTCCTCTCTCAGCAGCCTATGGAAGCTGTGGTCAGTTCCCTCAGCCCCTGGTGTTGGTAGGAGCGTTCCTGCTAAGCTGGATTAAGAACTGAACTGTAACAGGACGATTGTAAGCCCAAATAAAACCCCTTGTTCCCTGAAGTCGTCTGATCATGAATTTATTGGTGACAGGGAGAGTAAGTATCACAGACTTTAAGTGGAGTTTGGGGAGGGGCGGTCCTGCTCACTCATCTCCGTAGCCCACTGTGTCATGTTTCTGATAAGGTCACCCCAATGGGTGGTGTTAATCATTCATCTGACACGGAAGAGGCAGGCCTCTGAGCAAACCCGTAGGAGGTGGGAGGAACCATCATGATCAGGACGATGCCTAGGCGGACGGCCCAGGACTCCACAAGAATAAGGAGAGCTGAGCACCAGCAAACACACATGCACTTCAAGTGTGATGGGGTATGTGCATACATGTGTGATGGGTGCGTGTGACTGTACATGACTGTGGAGGCCCAAAGGTAGTGTGGGGCGCCACCAATTGCTCTTCCACCTTATTGCTCTCAGTCTGGGTCTCTCATCAAACCCCCATTAGGACTGCTCTAGTTAGCCAGCTTACACGGAGGGCTCTGCCTTCTGGGCCTGGAATTACAGGTGGGCCACCACATCTGCCTGATATCTTTTACATAGATCTAAGGATCCAAACTCAGGTCCCTTTGCTTATGAGGCAAAGGTTTAACCACTGAGCCATCTCTCCAGTCCATGCATTGGTCTTCGCACTGTGCCCATGACTGTAGACATGGTATGGTCAGCTCCCTCAGATTTCTGAATTTCCTACTTTAATCTGAAATTGCGAACCAAATAAATCCCTTCTCCCCGAAGTTGCTTGGCTCAGGTGTTTTGTTACAGCAATGTGGAATGAAAACGACACAGACACAAACCCTGTGTTCCTTTCCTCTTCTTTCCCAATGAATACAGGACCCAAAGAGCTTCGGAGAACAAGCAGTTGATTCTTGGCTTTCAGCTTCTAGTTACATTTCACCTGCGTGGCAGAAGAGTTCTCACCAACATCAGGAACTGAGGGAACCAGCCACACCATTTCCACAGGAAGAGTCGAGAGAGGGGCACTTTCTAGCTTGCCAGTCTGCCAGTCCAGTGAACCAGCTCTCTCCATCTTATCCACCCGCCCAGGGAATGGTCCCACCCGCTGTGGGCGGAGTCTTCCCACACTAGTTAGATGGTCTCTCACAGACTTGGCTTGGAACTTGTTTTAGCTGAATACCTTTTTCATAGGTGTGCCTAAAGGCTTATCATTCTCAGTGGCCCAAGTGACACCTGTATGTAACTGGTACAAATTTGCTAGGATTAGGACCAGCTTGTAGCATTACTTAGCATTCAGGACCCTCTCCAGAGCCCCTGTGTCCTCTGGCTTCTCTCACTCATGGATCGCTAAACCTGTCCCTTGAGATTCCTGAACTCCCCCCACCCTCTTGTCTCTAGCTGGTGGGTTTGCCTGTCACTTCCTGAGAGAGCCAAGACTATCTGGATGGACTTCCTTGAGAGCCACTCTGAGAGTACTGTCGGCTCTGTTCCTTTCCTTCCCATTCTGATGGTCGGCTCCCCTCCCTGCCCCCCTCCCCAACTCTCCCCTCCCCTGCCCTCTACCTTCCCCCACTTTCCCCTCCCCCCACTCTCCTTTCCCCTGCCCTCCACCTTCTCCTCATCTCCCTCCACACCCTCCCTCTCCTCCCCATTCTCCCCTGCCAAAATTCACTTTCCAGGTGTCACGCAAGTAGTTGTGTTATAAATTGTGACCAGGACCCTGATGTATGATCAGAATTTTTATTTATTCAGAATTTAATAGGTATGTGCATGTGTATGTGTTTGCACACATACATGTGTCTGTGGGTGTTGTATATGTGTATGTCTCTGTGTGTGATGTGTAGTGTGTATGATATGTCATGTATGTTTGTGTGTGTGTGATACGTAGTGGATATGTATGTGTGATATGTGGTGTGATACATAGTATGTCTCCAAAACTCAGACATTTTCTCTCTTTTGGTCCAATCCATGACATGAGGCTCTTCCCAGAAAGGAAATGTTGGATTAAAACATACTTGTCATCTGGAAACAGCTAGAAGTAAAGGGAGGGTGGGAGTTAGTGGATCATCCAGTCACATATGTGAACTTGGGCAACACAGCAGGTGTGACTAGATGTGGCATGAGACGGGGCCAAAAAGCCTGGAACAGAGGCAACTTAGGCACCAGTTTTTTTCTTTAAAAAATATTTTATCTGAGAGAGAGAGAGAGAGAGAGAGAGAGAGAGAGAGAGAGAGAGAGAGAGACTGTCCACAGAATTGTGTGTGTTACAGGGTGTGCGTGGAGGCCAGAGGACAACATTCTGAAGTCAGTTCTCTCCTTCCACCACGGGGGCTCCTGGGATTGAATGCAGGTCACCAGGTCTGCAGGTGGCACCTTCACCTGCTGATCCATCTTGCAGGCCCCATTTAAAAAAAACTTCTCCTTTGATAATTTTATATGGATACAATATATCTTGGTCATATCCTCCCCACTCCCTGTCCCACTTCCCCAATCCCCTCCCCCAAGGATCCCCCTCCACCTTCAGGTCCTCTATCTTCTTCTCTGCGCTGCCTGCATGGGTTTGAGCAACCTACCAACAGCCACCCCAAGAAAGAAAATGGTTCCCCTCCCCCAGCAACTGCCAATGTTGCCTCAGTTCCAGGTGGGACCTGGGGCCCCTCCCCAACTGTGCTAGAAAGCTGACCGGCTGGATCTGAATAAGTAAAATTACCCTAAAAAACAAAATAGTCCGAGGTTACAAAACTAATCCTGAATAAAACTGTCTGGTTAAAAACTATCAGTGGGCCTGGGGCTACGGATCAGTGGGTAGAGTGCTCGTGTGGCATGAGCAAAGACCCGGGTTCCAGCCCCAGCGCCGCCTGCTGTCCCAGTTACTCCTTCTGCTGCCGCGACACAGCACTCAGACTCAAGCAATTTAAAGGGAGAAGGAAGACTTACTTGGTTTATGGTTCCAGAGGGGGAGACGCAGTCCATGAAAGCGGGGAAGGCCGGCAGCAGAAGCTGGAAGCAACGCAAGTCACTGCAGACATCATGGATGCCGAGGGAACAAGCGGCGGACTGCAGTGGAAACAGGGGGCTCCCCAACCTCAAAGGTCCACCCCCTGTGACGTGCCTTCCTCCAGCAAGGCTCCACCTCCCGAAGTCGCCACAGCCCTTCCCAAACATCAACTAAAGATTCAAACACATGAGACTGTGGGGGACATCTCACATTTCAAACCGTGACACCTGTCATCCTGTCACTGGGAAAGTAGAGAGCCAGTGAGTTCAAGGACATTTTGGGCTACATAGTGAGTCTGAGACCAGCCTGAGCTACATGAGACCTTGTCTCACAAAATCGAAAACGAAATAGAAAAAAACAAAAAACAAAACAGACTTCAGAAAATACCCAGGAAATATGTCATTAAAAAGACCACAGAGGGAACAGGAAAACTCTGCAGAAAGATGTAAGACACAATCAACTCTCAGATGAGCCACTGGTTAACTAATGTGAATTCCAGGAAATCAGGTGGAGAAAAGGAGGAGGAAGAAATAACAATTAATAAACCAAGTCACATAATGTTGCCTGAATTCTTCGAAAGGGAGTGTCAAGTCTCTGAATGGCCAACCCTCAACCGGAAACCATTTCCCCAAGGCGTTTCAAAGTGACTGACAGACACTAAGAAACAAAGCAGATGCATCCTAAAAGAGAGAAAAGTTGTGTGGGAAAGAATCTTTGGAGTCAGGATTGGCTTTTACAGTCGCGGCACCAGAAGAGCAGAGGAAAACATCTCCAATCTAGCAGAGGAATTGCTTCCACCCAGAAGTCCCCACTCAGAATATCTATTTTAGGGCTGAGAAAATGGCACAGTGGAGAAAGGTGCAAACTGGGGGCCCAAGGTCAATCCCCAAAACCCACACGAGAGAAGGAGAGAATGAACTTCTGAAGGTTGTCCTCTGACGTCCAGTCATGTGCCTCTTTTCTCTCAAATAATTAACAAGATAAAATATTAGAATATTTGACAGCTGGTTGAAGACTGCCCGTTGTGCCGCAGACAACACAATCTTGAACCTGTGTCCCTGGCCAGTACCTCTGGGAGTCCTGCTGCTCTGGGGCAAGGCAGAGCGAGTGCCCCAGTGAGCCAGGGCAGAGGCACCCCACCCACCCACCGGACTCTGGCCCAGGGTAGTCACACAGCCCATGGCCCTCTGACCTTCCTGTTCTGCGACAAAGGACAAAGCCTCCCCCAAGGGGTAATGCCTAATGCCCAAGCGTGTGAGCAGACACATATGTGATCTAGGAGTAAGAAACATACAAATATATACGGGAAGATTTCAAATAGCTCATCTTTACTTTCTATGTTAGGAAGTTTGGGATGTCCAAAAACCCCAAAAACAGTCCAAGAAAGCACCTGCTGAACCATCCCGTCACTCAAGAAGAGTAGGAGGAGTTCCACTCACACACTCACCTGTCCCCTCATTCACTCCTTTAGTTACGTGTTTATTGATTGAGTCTTGGGAACAATAGAGGCAGCTGTGGAAACAACGCATGGAAAGACTATGTGAGGAGGACACTGGGTCTCAATCCTGAAAGCTGGTTCCATGTAGCTTCCAAATAAGTTTACAGGCTGCTCAGTGGGTAGAGTGTTTGCGTACTACGCACAATGCACTGGATTCAAACCCTACGATGCCTCGGTCAGTTATCCCAGCACGGTGGCACGCCGCCGCATCTACAATCCCAGCACTTGGGAGATAGAGGCAGGAGGATCAGGAGTTCAAGGTCATCCTTGGCTACATAGTGAGTTCCAGCCCAGCCTCGGCTTTGTGAGACCTGGTTTCAAAAAGATATAGGCTCGGAATGGAGAGATGGCTCAGGGGTTAAGCCTCTGCCTTGCAAGCAGAAGGTCCTGGGTTCAGATCCTGGATCCCATGTGAAAACACCAGGCAGAAATGGTGGAGGCCTGTACTTCTAATCCTGGAAGGAGGAGCCTAGGAAACTCCAGAGCAAAGCAAATAGGAGGCAGAACAATCCAGGGTGATTCCAGAAATCACCCTTGGGCCTCCACAAGCACACAGTGCCCTCTGATATACACACATATACACACGGAAACATATTTTAAAAAAAAGATGTAGGTTCAGGATCAGTGAAATAGCTCAGCAGGTAAAGTGCCTACTCTCAAACCTGATAGAAGGAAAGAACTGGCTTATAATGACCAGTTAAAGTGACCCCACCCGTGTGCCATACATGTATGTGCTCTCTCCCTTCTTTCTCTCTCCAAATAATTGAATAATTAAAAAACAAAACAGAAGCAGCTTTCATAAAACGGAGCTGTCCACACAGTAGAGCACTATAAATCTATAAAGCAAGCCTCACTGACTAATACTGACATTGAATTTGGACACCTTAACAAATTTAAGAGAAAACTTTGTGGAGGACACACTGTAGATTGTAGGGGTGTCTGAGTCCCAGGACAGCTCCTCCTCCTCCCTGTGGGCCTGGACTTCCTCAGGCTTTGCCTCCTCACGGGAAGCCCTGTCATCCAGCCCAGCGAGTCCTTTGAGGTTGGGGGAAGGCTCCGTCAGCAGTGCCATGAGCCTTGTCTTGATTCCTGCAGGCGGGCGCCCTGCCCCGGCTATGCGATGTGCTGCGGGTGCTTCAGGAGGAGCAGGCCCAGTGTCTGCGGGAGCTCTCCAGAGAGAAGAAAGGAGAGCTGGGCTCGAAGCAGCCAGGAGCAGGTAGGAGACCCCCTTGGTGGGCTTCACAGGGATCTGGGTTCCATTACCCTAGGGCTGGGGGCTTGGCCTCGGGGTTTGTTGGGCTGCGTCAGCATCGTCATACCTTAGTTGAAGGGACACCCCTTCTGCTGCCCCGCGTGCTATCTCTCTGCCACCGCTGCCCATAGACTTTCTCTCTCTCTCTCTCTCTCTCTCTCTCTCTCTGTGTATGTGTGTGTGTGTGTGTAATGAGGTGCATGTATGTTTTTGCATGTGGGTGGGTGTCCATGTGTGTAGGAGAGCTCTTGAGTATGTGTGCCTGTCATAGCCCAAGGTGACATCAGCAATCGTCCTGGATTGCTCTACCTCCCTGCTGCTTTGCTCTGGGGTCTCCTAGGCTTCCCTGGCCAGGATCAGAATTATAGGCCACTGTCACATCCACCTGGCATTTTTCTGTAGGATCTGGGATCCGAACTCAGATCCTTTTGCTTATGATATGGTTTTGACTCTCTCCGTCCTCTCCCCAGTCCCTGCAGCCTGCTGGGGTCGTTGCCCTGACACCCACATTCTAGGTTCCACTGCTGCCTTGAGGAGGGAGGGTAGGGGGCAGTATGGAGCCCAGGAGAGCAGAACACACCTGTGGCCAAAGGCACAGACCACAAAGGAGTGTGGAAGTGATGTTGCTGGAGGAATCGTGCTCTGAGGGTTTTGTTCAGGTCTAGATGCAAACATGCATGTCCTCAGTGGACAGGTGGCTTCTGACATGCAAAAAAAAAATTATCTATCTATCTATCTATCTATCTATCTATCTATCTATCTATCTTCCTATCATCTATCTATATACCTATCTATCATCTACCTATCATCCACCTCAATAAATACAGGCATGCATACCACCCACCTGTCCATGCTCCACTCCCAGGGCAGGCATCACTAGTCAATCCCAGCACTCTTGTGTAGGGAATCATGACCAGTGACTGACGTTCACTGGCTGTGTGATGACTGCACATGATTTAGTCCTCCGAGTCATAGTTCTCTGTTCTCTAGAATCAAGTGGTCAGGTCTAGTTTGAGTTTGTAATGATAAGTGAGATGTGCTAAGGAAGATACAAGTGCTTTGTGAATATCATGATCCCAGACATCCGTGATTGGTCTGGGAGGTACTGAAGTGGGTCAGCCCTCGTGTCCATCCCTAGCATCCAAACACATAAATGAATGAATAAATATTCATCACCAAACACTTTATTAATAGTTTTAATTTAAAGCATGTTTTTTTTTATTCAATTGTGCGTGAGTGCATGTGTGTGTATGTATGTGTGTGTGTGTGTACAACCACGGGCGAATTCAGGAACCACCATGGCCCTCCTCCACCTCCTCCTTGTTTACTCTGCCCCGGCATTCACAGGCTCCACCCTACCAGGACCAGAAATGCAGGCCATCCCTGTTTTCGCCCAGCGTCTATATGTGGGGTCTAGGATCCGAACTCAGGACCTTCCGCCTGTAAGGCAGAGGCTTAACCCCTGAGCTACCTCTCCAGCCCCAATAATTTTAATTTAAATATTAATTATATGTTTATTCCCTTTCTTAACTTTTCTTCCTTGCTTTCCAATCATCAGGGAGTGTGGCATTAAAAAAAAATGGAGTTGGGGAGATAGCTCAGAAGTTAGAGCCGTTGTTTAGCAAGCAGAAGGACCTGAGTTTGGATATCAGATCCCACATAAAAATGAGGGGAGGAAATGGTGGTGACCTATGCTTCTAGCCTTAGAAGGCAGAGCCTGGGAAACCCCAGAGCAAAGAAGTAAGGAAGTAGAGCAATCCAGTAGGATTCCTGATGTCACCCTTGGGCCTCCACAGGCACACACACCACGTACACAAGTCAAAAATATATAAAGATATTCTCTCAGTTGAAACCCAATGGACCATATATGCAAAATGACTTGAAAGTAGGAGAGAGTCTGCTCTAAAGGAAAAAGTATGAAGTGGGACAGGAGGAGGGTCATGATTGGATAGTAAGGGGTGAAATGCACAAATTCATTGCATTAGTGCATGAAAGGTGACAAGGAGTAAGAAAATAAAGATAGAGATACAGAGTTGGTGGGATGGCATAGTTGGCGAGGACCTGACTTCGTTCCCCAGGACCCACTTAGAAAAGTCAGGTGTGTGCTACTTGCTCGTCATTCCAGTGCTGGGGAGGTGGAGACAAGCAGACTCGAGAAAGAAGAGGAAAGAAAGAAAGTGGATGGTTCCTGAAGAATAACATCCAACATTGTCTTCTGAACATACACAAAACCTGTTGTAAGTGTTCCTAGCAGAATTGTCTGTAATAGCCAAGAGGTAGAAATGACCCACATGGTCATTGCCCTGGAGCGGATAAACAAGGTGTGATCCACCCCTGTGCTGGAGCGTTCAGCCTCGAAAGCACACAAACATGAATCAGAGCTCCAACACGGACTTTGAAAACATGATGCTGGATGAAGTAAGCCAGATACTAGTCATGTGTCATAGGATCTTTGTTTTAATGTTATTTATTTGAGAGACAGAGAAAGTGGGTTTGGGGGAAAGATGGAGAGAGGAGAGAAGAGGAGAGGAGGAGAGGGGAGGGGAGGGCAGGGAAGGGGAAGGGTGAGAGAGAGAGAGAAAGAGAGAGAGAGAGAGGGTGTGTGTGTGTGTGTGTAGATCAGTGGACAATTTTCTGAAATCAGTTCCCTCCTTTATGTAGGCTCCAGAAGTCAAACTCAGGTCATGCGACTTGGCGACAAGTGTCCTTACCCTCCAAATCGCCTAAGTTCCTATTTATACAAAACTTCCCAACTAGACACATATACAAGGACAGAAGTTGAATTAGTTTTGACAGGAGTCAAAGGGTGGAAAAGGGGGCGAGGTAAATGGGTGGGGAAGGGGAGGGAAGGAAAAACAATGGAAGTGATTGCAGGGGAACAGGGTTTTCTTTTAGGTGTGGTGAAAATGTCTTGGAACTAAATACAAGACTTGGTTGCATAATCTGTTGTAAATGTGCTAAGTGCTACTGAATTGTACACACCAGATGGCTAGTGGTTAGTTTTGTGTTATGCGATTTTACATCCACTTGAAAGAGAAGAAACAGGGAGGTGAGAGGGAAATAATAGTCAAGTTATTAGAATGTTCATCTAGAAGACTGAAACCCTGGGTGTCATACTCAGAAAAACTCCATAAGCTGTACACGTGGTACGCGCCTGTTATCCCAGCACCCAGAGGTGGAGGCAGAAGGACTGGAAAATCAAGGTGATTGTTGCTACGTAGCAAGTTCAAGGACATTCTGGACTACAGGAGATGCTGCCTTAAAAATTAATAGGGTTTGGGGGCTGGAGAGGTGGCTCAGGGGTTAAGCCTCCGCCTTGCAGGTGGAAGGTCCTGAGTTCGGATCCCAGATCCCACGTATAGATGCCAGGCGGAAGCGGGGGCGGCCTGCGCTTCTGGTCCTGGTAGGGCGGAGCCTGTGAATCCCGGGGCAGGAGGAGGTGGAGGCGTCCATGGTGGTTCGTGAATTCGTCCGTGGTTCTACACATACACAGACACACACGCGCGCACACACATACACATGCACATGCGCAGTTGAATAAATAATAATAATAAAAAAATTTTAAAAAAGTTTAAAAAAAAATTAATAGGGTTTGGTAAGAGGACTCTGCGGGTAAAAGTGCTCACCCGGGAAAAAAATCTGATGACCTGAGTTCAATCCCCAGAAACCAAATAAATGTGGGTGGAGAGAACCAACTCCACTATCTTCTGATCTCCACGCAGGTGCTATGGTGCACACACACATCCGTGCCACACACTACATATCATACCACACACCCCCCACCCCCCACATACACAACACACACATAACTACATATATAGCACACCATACACACACACACACACACCACATACATACTCCACATACACAAACACCACACACCTTCCACATACATAACACACCACACTACACACATACCACATATACAGCACACGGCACATACTACATACACAACATACCACACATACCACACACACACACCACACACAGCATATACACACCACACCACACACAGAACACATAACACAACACACACATACCACACACATACCCCACATACACAAACACCACACACACAACATATATACAACATACCACACACACACACATATATATATACCACATATATAGCACACCATACACACACACACACCACACATGCTTTGGCACACATGCCCATCTGTAGCCATACACCACATATCACACACATCACATACACACCACACATGCATACACCACATATGCACACACCACATACACAACACATCATACACACACACACACACCACACACGTGCTGTGGCACACATGCCCATCTGTAGCCACACACCACATATCACACACATCACATACACACCACACATGCATACACCACATATGCACACACCACATACACAACACATCATACACACACACACACACCACACACGTGCTGTGGCACACATGCCCATCTGTAGCCACATACCACATATAACACACATCAGACATGTACACACAAACATTACACACTGCATACCCAGCACACCACACACACACATACATGCGCCACACACATGCTGTGGCTCACAGGCCCATCCGTAGCCACACACATCACACATATCACACATACACACCTGCACACACAGCACGCCATATACACATAACACATGCACATACAAGCACCACACATCACACACAAGCACTACACACTCACATACCACACACATATATCACATACACAACACTATATTTATATACACACCATACACACAACACACTATATATGCCACACACACGTATCACATAAATGCCATACGTACTTACACTCACACACAGCTAAGTAAAAATAAGGTGGTTTTGTTTTTACAAAAATAATAATTAAAAAAACAGTTTTTTTTTCTGACAGGGGACTGTGTAACTTCGAACGACTTACCTCATGTCTCCTTGGCCTCAGTTTCTAGGTATAAAGAGGTGTAAAGTTTGGAAGCATTCATTCATAAAACACTTGCTTGACCTTTAGCAGGGGCAGGTGAGACTTGTGAGAACAGCATTCTCTGCGGTGAGAAAGCAGGCCTGGGGTCCTCTCCCCTCCAGGAGCACACTGTGGGCCTCGCCAGGGGGGGAGGGCCTGCTCTATGGCATGCTGTGACATCCAGATGTCAAGTTCCAAAGGGCCATGGGGTCCACCTTCCCGGTTTTCTCATGGTGCTACGGCGGCTGCCCAGCTCAGGAAGGTGAGACACACTAAACTGAACTTTCCTGCAACTCCTGCATTGGAAATGCTTCTTGTGGCCACCTGACACCGCTCATTCTACCAGGGATGAAGGATGAGACCCCCGTGGTGTGCGCGTGTCTGCTGCAGCACTGCCAACTCTGTGATGGGAATCAGCTGCAAATCCACTGGCGGCGCAGTGAGCTAGGGACAGGGCATGGGTGCACCAGAGAGATGGCTCAGGGCGTTAGCTTTTATCTTACCAGCAGAGAAGGAGAGGGCGGTGAGGATGTGAAGAGCTGGAAAGCAGGGAGAGATGTACCAGATGGGGTCTTCTGGACACGGCAGGACCCCAGTATCCATGAACCCACTACAGCTGTGGCTGCGTCTAAGGGGCCCGCACCTGTGGTAACATTACACCATGAAACTGAAACCAGATTTCTTGGGGGTTTTTTCCTCTGGGCTGGAAGATTAAAGTTAGAACACGTGGAGAGGTTAAAACAGGATTTATTGGGGAGGGAGAGAGAGGGAGGGAGGGAGAGAGAGAGGGAGGGAGGGAGAGAGAGAGGGAGGGAGGAGAGAGAGAGGGAGGGAGGGAGGGAGGGGGAGAGAGGGAGGAAGGAAGGAAGGAGGGAGGGAGGGAAGGAGGAAGGAAGGAAAGGAAGGAAGGAAGGAAGGAAGGAAGGAAGGAAGGAAGGAAGGAAGGAAGGAAGGAAGGAAGGAAGGAAGGAAGGAAGGAAGGAAGGAATTCTCGGAAGTTCAGTCCAGAGAGGCAAGGGGACACCACAGTTTGGCTTTAGGGAGAGCATTATTGGGACAAAGGCGATAGCGTCAAGTAGAGAAAACGAGGAGAGGGCCGCCATGGTTACATGGTGAGAGGAGAGAGTCACCTTGACCATGGCCATGTGGCAGGAGGGATGGGGAAATGTCGGCTGGAACTACAGTTTTTTAGAGTCCTAGGTGTTGCTAAGTAGTGGCCTAGGAGTTGTTGGGCGTGGTTCACGTGAATGGATGTCCTACCATACTAGCAGTCCAATAGAAATGGTTCTGTTAAAAGGGGAAAGCCCTCAAGAGGCACCACACCGCTCAGATACTGGGGAGGGTTGAGGCTGGATGGGAGAGGAGAGCAGTTACTCTCCCCAGTGATATGCCCATCTATCCAGCAAGTGCGCGGGCACGTGTCATTAACAGTAACCTGGTGGGGCTTAGAAACTACACACAGAAGGATGTGAGAACAGAAGGAAGACAGCTTGTCATGGGAGAAAGAAGGGGTTAAGACTGGGTAATTAGGGATAAAAATGACAAGAATTCATACGTAGAACTTTAAAATGAAATAACAAACCAATAGTAATGATGATGATAATAAAGACAATAATAATGATGATGTTAGTAACAATAAAGGCAATGATAATGATAATGATGATAAAGGCTATCATGTACTCGTAATTCCAATGCTTGGGAGGAGATGACAGGTGGCTAGACTTGCTAGACAACCAGCTTAGTGTACCCCCAAGTTCCAGGTCAGTGAGAGACCGGTCTCAAAACACAGCCAAGGTGGGCAAATCTGAGGGATAACACCAGAGGTTGTCTGTGACTTGATGCATTTATGCATGTACTCATGTGCACAGAGGGAGAGAGGGAGAGAGAGAGGTGAAGGAATAAACACATTGGGGTGTTCTCAGAGCCAGGCAGAGGACTGTACCTCTGACCTCATATAAGACCCTGGAGGGGCTGAGTCCTGTCCCTCATGAACTCAGCCCCCTCCCCCCCAACGTTCTATTCTGGTTCCCAAAGTGGGGTGGGGTCAAGGGCCTCTGTTGGGGGCCCAAGGTTAATGGTTGTGGTTAAGCTGCCAGGTTCTCCCTGGGGGAGAGGTTAATGTTTGAAAGGTAGACAAATCACAGGAAATGCCCCTGGCCGAGTGTCACCAAGCTTGGCATGAATGGAGGTCTTCAGCTGTTCTCAGTGACCAAGGTCATTCTGTGGGAATGTTTCAGAGTCGCCCTCACTGTGCCATGGAGACGTTTACCAGTGTGTTTACAGAGCCACCTTCCCTCTTAGAGCAGGCTGGGGAAAGGGCTCTGGCCCTCCTGAAGAATGAATGTTCTGGAAGGATGGTAGGGTGGACAAACATTGTAAGCCCTGCAGTTGAGAGACCTAGGAGTGTGTCATATAGGGGTCATGTAACCTCCAGCAAGACCCTGTTCTTCTCAGGGACCTTGGCAGCCTCGTCTTCAAGTGGTGATACTTCTCTGCCTAACTATCTGCCATCTCCCTACACCAAGCGCAGGAAGAACAAGCTGATTTCTATTTGTACTTGCGTGTGTGTATGTGTGTGTGTGTGTGTGTGTGTGAGAGAGTAGAGAGAGAGAGAGAGAGAGAGAGAGAGAGAGAGAGAGAGAGAGAGAGGGCACTTGAGTGTGTGTGTGCCAAGGGAGGCCCAGGAATCATCCTGCACTGCTCTACCTCCTTACTGCTTTACTCTGGGGTTTCCCAGGCTTTGCTTTCTAGAGCATTTTTAACATGGAAACTGGGGATCTGAACTCGGGTCCTTTTGCTGGTAGGGCAACGGCTTTGGCCCCTGAGCCATCTGTGTGTGTGTGCGTGTGTGTGTACGAGCACGTGAGCATGCGTATGTGTACATATGTGTACTTTTTTATTGAACTCAAATTCATGTGGCATTAAATTAACCCCTTTGAAGTTCACACTCCTATGACTTGGAGTATAATATCCAAGAGCTACCCCATTTCCATCTAGTTCCAAAATGTTCCATTATCCTGGGAGGGAGGTTCAGTGATAAGAGTGCCTACCCAGCATGCACAAAGACAATTGTGGGGGGCTGTGCCTATCATCCCAGCCCTTGGGGAATGGAGGCAGGATGATCAGAAGTTCAAGGTCAGCCTCAAATCCAGAGCAAGTTGAAGGCCAACACGAAACCCTCTCTCAAAAATGAAAAGAGCTGAAGATGGAAGATGGGCTAGAGAAAGTAGTTTGGTTCGTAGAACATGCTTGTCGCGCATGTTCACGCCCCTGGGTTCTGTCCCCTGGGTTCTAGTCCCCAGAGTGGAATAAAACCAGGCATAGTGGTGCATGCCTACAATTCCAGTCCCTAAGAGGTAAAGGCAGGAAGATCAGAAGTTCAAAGGCATCCTCAACTATAAGGAATCAGAGGCCCTGCCCATAATATAAAAAAAAGTACTTGTACTTGTGAGGTTGTTGGCAAAGCCAGAGACCTGTCCCCAGGCTGGCCCCTGGGTATCCTGGGGGTGGGGTGCGGGGCTGGGCTGGGGAAGTTAAGGGAGCAGGGGATGGAGCCAGGACCCCAGCTGCTCGGCGGAGCTGTCCCAGCTTACAGTGCGGTCCTGGGGAGAGGGATGCTGGCAGGAGGGCAGGAGGGGTACGCAGATCCAGAAGACACACGTGGGAGTCACCGTGGGCTCTCCATCAGCAGGTACGAGGGACCCAGGAGGTCCCGCTGTTCTTGGTTTCCCGTTGCTCGGCCAGCCAGACGACTCTAGAAATAGTCCTAGGTTGTCACCACCAGGACAGGCCAGCTCGTTTATAAATAGGGCTGATACTCAGTGTGTGAATGGACACAGGACTGCAAACACTTGGTACCCGACGCTGTGTCCCAGGCGCCCGCTGGGCTGGGGACCTGGAGACTTTCCGAAATGCTCTCCTCTCCCACCCCAGCCTCAGGTCTGTGTCTCTGTTAGACTTGGGCCTGGTACCAGACCAGGGCCTTGCAATCCAGAAGAGCCTGTAAGCTGCACCGGCCATCAGGAGACCACCCATTCTTCTCTGTGGTACCATTCTTCTGGGGGGCTGCAGCATAAGACTGGTGATTTTATGGAAAGCACCTCAAGCTTGGCCCTACATGGAGGGTGGCTCTATCTCGGTGTGTAGCCAGGATGACCCCGGACTCCTGATCCTCCCACTTCTACATCCCAGTGCTAGGATTTCAGAGGTGTACCCCCATGCCTTGTTTAGACAGAGCTGGGGGTGGAACCCAGGATTCTGTGCATGGCAGGCAGGTGCTCCATCCACTAACTGAGTTATGGCTCCAGCTCCGTTTTTTAAAAATATTTTATTTATCTATTTAACTGGGAGAAGGGAAAAGGGGGAAGAAGAGAGAGGGGGGAGAGAGAGAGAGAGAGAGAGAGAGAGAGAACAAATGTGCTAGTACCATATCATGCACTTCCATGTCCAAGCAATGGAGCTCAGCTGGGGATGGGAGAGGAAGAGTGTGCGTGGACCCTGTGTGAGGTTAACAACCACATCTGCTGCCTCCAAAGGGTGGCCCAGGCAGAGGACCCGTTCCCTGGGCTGTGGCAACCAGGAAACCACATGGGATCCCAGTATTACCAAGACTGCATTCCTCAGTTTACCTCTTGGAGTCTTGGATTCCTCCTCTAAACATGGGGCAGTGACCCTTGATTGCTAGGACATTAGGCTCCACAATGTGTAGCATGTGTCCAGCCCGGGTCCAGCATAGGCCTGGCATGGCCCCATGCCTTGCTTTCTGTGGGGTTGTCATGAAAGCTGGCCCTGAGCCAGCTGGCAGAGGGTCCTCCTGGCTCAGGCAGCCCGACCCTGTCTCCAACCAATTCCTGATGGGCTGTTTTGTAGCCCTGTCCTGTGTGACCCCTGCTGGGAAAGGCTCTCATACATCCTGGCCCCTTAGTTTTGTCTGGTTAGCTGGGGATGGGTCGTTGCTTACGTGAACTTTGCTCTGGGCGCCTAGTCCGTCCAGGGTCCTTCTCCCCAGGCGAAAATCAGGTTCTGGAAGAGCCACCTGCTTACAATGCTGGAGAAGCCACCAAGTGGACAGTGGTTAGTGTGTGGGGGTGTACCAGTAATATAGCAGTCTACAGCCACAAAGAGATACCTGCTTAAGGCCTATTTGGCCTCTGACCCTTTAGAGAACAAAACACAGTGAAAAAAGACAGCAAGTCTTTCAGAAAGGATCCCCCCCAGACCAAGCACACCTGCTGCACTAGCTGCTTTTCTCCAGATGAAATACCTGGCTAAAGTTGTTAAGGGAAGAAGGCTGTATTCTGACTCACAGTTCGAGGGTGCAGCCCATCATGGCGGGCAAGGCATGGCAGCAGGAGCGTGAGGCAGCTGGTCACGTGGCATCCGCAGTCAGGAAGCAGAGACGAATGCTGGTGCTCAGCTCGCTTTTTCCTTTTGATTCAGCCCAGGACCCCAGCCCAGGGGATGGTGCTGTCCATGCTCAGTGAACCCAATGTAAAAACTCCCACACAGACATGCCCAGAGATGTGTCTTCTAGATGATTCTAGAGCCCATCAAGTTGACAATGAACATGAACAATCACACCCTGGTACCCAGGGGATCCCCCCCTGCCCTGCACTGTGGCTGACAGTTGGAAGATCAGCCCTGGATGGAGGGAGAAACAGGACTCAGGGGCAGTTCAGAAATAGAGCTAATGCTCAGGCCCCCTTCCTGCTGGGCTCACAGTGGGATTCTGGCCAAAGTTAAGTGTTGCTTGTCTCCTGGATGTCTAGCTATCTTGTCCTTGGTCACATGCATGTCTTCAGTGGCTGCGTGGGATCTTGTCTGAATTAGTTACTTCTCTGGTTGCTATGACAAAATGCCTAATGGGACTAACCTAAGAGAGGAGGAAGGATTTATTTGGGCTTCTGGTTTCTGAGGGCTCAGTCTGAGGCCAAAATCCGAAGACCTGAATTTGATACTTGGAACCTACATGGTGGAAGGAAGGAAAGAATGGACCTCTTACAGTTTGTCCTTTGACCTCCACATATGTGTTATGGCCTGTGTGCTCATATGCACACATGCACACACCTACATAGCCACACACACACACACACACACACACATGCACGCACACATGCACATATCTATATAGCCCCTATATACACTTACATGCACATATGCATACACACACACATAATAAATAAATAAATAAATAAATAAATAAATAAATAAATAAAATTTATTAAAATTAGAACATTTTAAGGATACATGCTGGGATATGGATGGAAATATAAAATGATAACAAATTTTGAAACAAAAATACAAACAGATATATCCTCACTGCTCATGGTAAGCTTAGCATTACACTATACTGAGAAGAAGCTTCTCATACAAGGCAAGGGAAGTCCTGTCCTCTGGGGTCAGAGGTCAACCTCAGGTACCATTCCTCAGGAATCTTCCACTTCACTTCTCTGTAGTGATCCCTACGGATCCGCCTGGCTCCGTCTCTCCCGCACTGGGGTTACACATGTATGCTGCCACATCAGGCCGTGGTCCCTGGGCTCTCTCGATGAAACCTGGGTCCTGGTGCTTCCACAACAAGTGCTTTAAGGCCCGAGTGAGGCAGCTGGTCACGTGGCATCCACAGTCAGGAAGCAGAGAGACGAATGCTGGTGCTCAGCTAACCCATCGGCAGCCTTCTTATAAGTATTGAGATAACCCTTTGGAGGGTCTCGCAGGGTGACTCGGTGCTACTTAGGAGCTTGCTAGAAAGGTGCGAGCTCAAGCTCCACGCAGCCTCCACTGTTCGGCGCATCTGCCTTTGGTAAGCCCCATGGGTACATCCTGATGCAAGAGGAAGTCTAAGCACCACAGGATGAGAGTTATCAGCCCTGCGATCATTTTAGAATGTGCAGGAAGGCACGTCCAGCCTGTAAACTTACTGGCCGCGTGTAACTAAGGACAGCTCTGAACATATCCCAAGACAAAATGTGAAGTTACTTAAAGCATCATGAATTTTTTTTTTTTTTTTGGTGATTTGATTGCAAGTTTCTTTCTCTTTCAAAACATTCTATCTATTTAATGAGAAGAGGGAGGAGGAAGGTGTGCGCATGCACGTGGTGATGGCCCTGTGGGCTCCTGGGGATGGAACTCAGGTCGTCAGGTGTGTGAGCAGGTTGCACCTTATCTGTTGTCATCTCACCTGCCTGATCTTGCAGTTCTTCAGTTGGAACTTAGTCTCTGGCAGTGTTGTGTCAAAACATCAGCAGCAGATTGCTCAAAGGAGTCAGGGGCTGGGGGTGTAGCGCAGTGGTTGAGCGCTTTCCTAGTCTGTGCAAGATCATGGAGCTCCATGCCTGCTTCATCATCCAAAAGAAGTACCTAGAGCTAGAGAGACGGTTCAGTGAGTAGGATTGCTTGCTGCCCAAGCCTGAGGACCCAAATTCAGATTCCCAACGCCCACAGGAAAAGCTGCATGTGGTGCACGTGCTGGGGGAGGAGGGGCAGAGACAGGAGGATCGCTGAGGTCTGCTGGCCACCAGCCCAGCTCTAGGCTCAGTGAGAGACCCTGTTTCAAGGGTGCAGGTTTCCATTACCTGCCCACTTACCTCGCTAGCTTGATAGGTACCAGAGTAGGATCAGCAGGAATTGAATTAGGCTGGGTCAAGAGGGGATCTTGGAAAAGCTGAAATTTATTATGGAATCTAATCCCTTATGTACCATGAAACGGGGGGTAACGTCTGCGTACTACGCAGAGGGATGAAGTCAATAGTGGCAGACAGACTACATGTGTAAGGTAGCAAGAGGTGAGGCCACCACCAACAATACACCCCGTTAATCCTTAGACATGTTAATATGCCCTGATGGTCCCATTCACAGGCTGCTGATAGGTCAAGAACAGGTGATACAATTACAATGATAAAGCTCTGCCCGTCCTTTAA
Organism: Typhlomys cinereus; assembly: GCA_023101885.1. Lineage (NCBI taxonomy): Eukaryota > Metazoa > Chordata > Mammalia > Rodentia > Platacanthomyidae > Typhlomys > Typhlomys cinereus. The sequence goes on from JALPQD010000599.1 coordinate 723,173, forward strand.
ATGTACTAATCAATGTCTGGATGGCTTCCAAAGAACAGGAAGAAATATGTAAAAAACACCTCTGACCGCCATCCCAAGACAGGACAAGGTCCATCCCTGGCCCTTGTGGGAAAGTCAACAGGAAAGTCAGCCTACAATTACGCTGGCATAGGAGGCACAGTACAACTGAGGTCACGAGGAATGCCCTTGGCATCCGTCTTCTAGCAATGGGGGTCTGAGCTTGAGTGCTCCCTACACAAGAGAATGAGGCAGAGTGCAATCCATCAGGACAGCTGACGTCAGTCTCTGACCTCCCCTCTGTGTGCATGGGCGGAGGAGGCACCCTTACACCCAAGTCAGTCTCTGGCTCCGGGAACTCCGGGAGATGTTGGCGGGCAGCCTCGGTCCTCACATGGGGTTCTCTCCGCAGGCTGCGAGGGGCTGTGGGACAACATGAGCTGCTGGCCCTCCTCCGCGCCGGGACAGACCGTGGAGATACAATGCCCGAGATTCCTGCGCATGCTCTCAAGCAGAAACGGTAACAGCCCAGATTGAAGGGGCACGGCCAGAGATTGGGGGAGGCCCCTTGAGGGGAAACCTCAGGGTGCAGAAGCCTCTGGGGATAAACAACGGGTAAAAGGGGGGCTCCTTGAGGATTAGGATCCTTGCTTAGGAGAGTGTGAGAACTCAATTCCCAGGGACCCAAGGAAGAAAACGGAAGACTAACTATCTTCAGGAAGATGGTGATGAAGGCTTGTGTGTACGCTCTGACCCCTACTTAGGACCCCCTTCTCTTCCTTCCATGTTCCTGTCCCCTTAGCAAGTGGTACTCTTGCTCCCAGCTGTCCTGGCATTCTGAAAGTCTACCTTCCAGAACATCTGCTTTCTGTGCCTATGATTCCAGGCCCCATGGGGAACCCTGTGGTCTCTTGGGAGTCACCTCCAGAGTTCAGCTGCAGTTTATAAAGATGATTTTGCCCGCATGTATGGGTGTGTGTATCTACCCACGTGTATGGAGGTGTGTGACAAGAGGGCACCTGAGCGTGTGTGCCTGTGCAGGCCCAGGGGTGACATTGGGAATCATCCTGGATTACTCTGCTTTCTTATTGCTTTGCTCTGGGTTTTCCCAGACTCTGCCTTCCAGGGCCAGAATTACAGGTCACTGCTATGTCCACCTGGCATTTTATTATGTGGGTGCTGGGGATGAAAACTCAGGTTCTGCTGCCTATGAGATAGAGTCTTAACCCCTGAGCCATTTCTCCAGTCTCCGAGATTTCTGTAATTGGTGAGGTTGGGTTAAAGGTCAGCCATGTGCCAGGCATTTCTGCGCATGAGGGCCATTTAGTTCTGGAAGCCCTCCCACCCTGCCCCATTCTGCTTGTCTCTGCCTTGCCGGCACAGATTGCAGACACGTGCCATCAAAGCTTGGCTTTCTCTGTGGATGCTGGGAATCTGAACTCAGGTCTGTGTGTTTGTGCAGTCAGCCTTTTACCCACTGAACCATCTCACAAGTCCCCAAAGTAATTTTTAAACCTCTTCCTTTGTCACTTCCTCCTGCTCTTCTCCACTAGTTCTAGCCCCTGACCCCAGCCCTTTGCCTATCATGTACACATCTACAAACTTACCAGCAGGTCTTATTGAAAAGGGCCTGTGGCCCTCTTCCTTCCCTTTAAAATCTTCTCATATCATAGCCACTGGTGCACCCACCTTTCCTCTGTCCCTTCTTCAGAGAGGCCAAGCCAGAGCTGGTGCCCAAGGGCACAGACCTGCCCAGCTAACCATCACTGCAGTTTCACCTTATGGCCACATGGTGTCGCTGCAGGATCACAGGTCTTCACCATTCCTGCCTGGTGGGTGGATTGTTGAGGATCAGGATCTACACAGACCTGGTTTGAGGTGTTGGCTGACCCAGGATAGACCTGTCTGGCCTCTGCTGTTACCAAGAATCTTCCCTCTGTGTGGTTCTGTCTCTGAATCTGATTAGACCCCTGCCCCGTGGCTCTCAGAGAGAAAGATTCCTTCCTGGGTTCCTTCCCCCCAACCAAAGGAAGAAGTCCCAAGAACATCAATCCATGTTCTAGACCTTTCCTTCCAGTCAACAAAAAGTCTGTTCTAGGATGAATTATTATTAAATAGTTCTTTCCCGCAGCACCCATCACACACACCCAGACAAGATAGCACCTGCCTGTGCACCTTGGAAAGCGTACAGGATGTATTCTGCTCTGGATAAGTGTCTAGTGCTCCCACTAGGAAATATTCCTTTGATTCTTTAAATGGCGCTGGCCTTCCTCATTTACAAACACATCTCGCTGGACCTGGTGCGGCACAGGTCTGGAATCCATCCTACTCTAAAGGACGAGGCAGGCACTAGTTTAAGCCTGCTTTGTCTGCAGAGAATTTAAGGCTAGAGTTCAACTTAATAAGACTCAGTCTCGATAATTAAAAGAGACAGATAGCTCAGTCTATAAAGTGCTTGCTGTACAAGCATAAAGATGTGAAAAAGCTAGGAGTATTAGTGATCACCTGTCATCCCTTCTCTGGGGTATGTTGGTCAGCTAGTTTAGCCTACTAGGTGAACTCCAGGTTCAGCAAAAGATCCTCTAGGTGCCCCACTGATGCATGATCATGCTCCAGCAAGTGCTTGGGCACCTGCCATTGAAGGCGAACCAGATGAAACTTGGCGAGCCACACATGTGAAAAGACATGAAAACGGGAGGGAGATTGACAGGGAAGAAAAAGGGTTGTAATGGCAAGGGGAGAGAGGATGGATTGGGGATTAAGGTGTGAAAATATCATACGTTCACTATATTTATATATGAAACTCTAAAAGAATCAAACCTAAAATTAAAATAATAGCAAAAATAATGAATTAATAACTCAAGCAAAAAAAATAAGGTGGAGAGTGATTAAGGAAGCTACCTGATATCTGACCTCCACGTGTATATGCATGCACGTGCATACACACACACACACACACCTCACTAGGTAGGGTCCTAGGGCCAGAGAGTCAGCTTAGAACCTTGGACTGGTTTGTACCCAAACTGTACACACATGTATATACACACCCACAAACTATACGGTCTGGTCTCCTCTGAGCCAATCATTAACCTCGTTAAGAACCCTTTTCCTGTTGGAATGAATCCCTGAGGAAGTAGGTGGGTTATAGGTACCCCAGAGAGTGCCTGCCCTTTCCCTGTCCCTGAAGGCCTCCAGGGCCCCAGACTGACCGACAGGCAGGCTGTTCTCTGCTGGACCCCCGGGAGCCTAGCCTGTATGGTCTGAGAGCTTTGGCTCTAGAGCTGCGTGTGCCCACCTAACTAGCCCATGTTAGACCACCCATTCTTAGTCTGCTCCTTGACTGTGTACTCAAAACCCTCTCGCCCCTCCCTTGAATTCTCAGACTCCGTACCCTGTCCCCGTCCCTGTCCCTGTCCCATCTGCTTTTTGTGGCTGGTTGTTTGCAGCTGCCATCAGCCTGGCAACTTGCCTGCATCTCCTCTCAGTCTCACCATGCGGGCAATTGTGCCACTGGGCACAGAGAAGCAATTAGCGTAAGCTCACATTGAGAACAGGAGGTAGCACTGACTGGCCAACCCTAACCTGGCTGCTTCTAACTGCATGATCTGGGTCCCTTTTAAAGGCTAGAACTATCCACAGCTCAAAGGACGAGGCCTTCTGAGGCTGGAAGCCACTCTGGGGCCATCAGAAAGGACCTGGATAGGACAGGGACAGTGATTGGACACACCCCGGATGGACCCTGTGGCCCAAACCAGGGCCTTGGTTTTGTGATCTATGAAATTGGCAGTAGTCTCCTTCAGTGAGCACTGTGGCATGAGCGCATGGTGGCCCACTCCAGAGAGCAAGCCGATTTCCCCGGCTGATTGACCCTATGCACTGTGAGCCGTGGTCTAGCCCCAGCATCTGAAGGAGAGAGCACACCAGACCAGCCAGGATTGTCGAGGGGTCCCCTGGGCAAGGTTCCATCCCTAGGACTTGGCGATGGCTCCCTCGGCCTTGGTGGTCTGGAATGCAGAATGCACTTGGCCATTGAAAGCCGAGGAGGGCAACTCTTCTTCCTGGAACCTCCAAGTCTGCCTCCCAGCTAGAGATTCTCTTTCTATGTCTTTGGATCCAGCTTTGACAGGTTCAGTAGAGGGTGAGGTTGTAGTTCAGTGTATACTGAGTGTGTGCCCGGCGTGTAGGAGACCTTGCGTGAGAGAGCACACACACACACACACACACACACACACACACACACACACACACACACGCTTGTGCACCCCTGACGTGGAAAACGCTCCCCTTTCTCTATGAAAAAGAGTTCAGAACAGACTCGCTAACCTCATTCCTGAGCCTTTCTCTGTCTGGCCAGTCAGTGCTGATGCCCAAGAGCTCAGGGGCATAATCCAGGGTCTGGAAAACCATTGCCCACATGGTGAGAGGAGCTAGCAGCACCTTCGTTCCAGGGAACGGCAACAAACAATCGCAGCTGGCCCAGCAGCTGGCCCTGGCGTCACTCCTAAAGGACTGATAACCCCACTCCTCCCCGAGAGGTGGCAGCATAACAGGCTTTCTTGCAATGACCTTTGATGGCCTCTAAAAGGCCAGGTGAGCATAGTATGAGGTTAGGTAAAGAAGAGGGCACGGGATGGGGAGATGACTGGGTTAAAGTCTTTGCCTCACAAACAGAAGAACTTGAGTTCGAATCTCAGATCCCTAGAAAAAATGTCAGGCAGATCTTACAGTGATCTGCAATTCCGGCTCTGAAAAGCAGAGCCTGAGAAACCCCAGAGCAGAGCAATAAGGAGGTAGAGCAATCCAGGAAGACCTCTGATGTCACCCTTGGGGCTCCACAAAAATACGCAGTGCCCTCTTCTACACATGCTCATTTACACACACACACACACACACACACACACACACACACACACACACACACACACACACACACACACACACACAGAGCGAGTGAAAGAGAGAGAGAGATTAGGGTTCCTTGTAACAAGTGTCAAGTCCTTTGGGCTTTCTGGGGCTCTACACAGTACATAGCAAGAAGGCCAAAGTATTATAAGAAAAGTAATTAATGCATGGTAAGAAATGAAGACTCCGGGACACCGGTTTCCCCCCCCAAATGTACTGAGATGTAATTGTTGTCGAGTTGCTGAGTTACGTCATCACTGAGTGCCTCAGTTTCCTTGCCTATGACGGCAGTGATCTCTCCATGTTGCTAGAGACTTGAGAACCTTGGTTCTGTTGCCCAGGCCATCTGCTCACTTGCTCGCTTGCCACCCCCAGGCTCCCTGTTCCGAAACTGCACCCAGGACGGCTGGTCAGAAACCTTCCCCAGGCCCGACCTGGCCTGCGGGATCAACATCAACGGTTCCTCCAATGAAAAGCGGGTAAGCTGATCATGTGGCACCCCCCACCGACTGCGAGGTGGGTGGGGGATCTACAGAGTGAGGAGGCCTGGAAGCAAACAGAGGACCCAGCAGAGACTGAAGCTCAGGACTTGAGGGTTTGTCACTCCCCCCCATCTCTCTTGATCACCAGCAGTCAGTCAACCTGGGCGTACAAGTCAGGCGGATCCTGGGCACTGTACAGGGACTTGAACTCGTGTCCATATGCTTCACCAAATATGGGATGACACTGGAGGTGACTTACTCATGTACTTAGAGCCCAGCTCTGAGCCTGAATCTCAATCTTGGTATCAGTGGCATGGAGACTTTATGGCCTTTCCCCCTCATCTCAGATATCAGGCTGACAATAGTTCTGGTTGCTAGACAGGAGAACTAACAGAGTCGATTCAGCTGGGTGCCAGAACATTGCAAGAGCTCAATAGATGTTTGCTATCTCCCAACCTCCCCCTTCCCCCAGCATAAAACTAGGGGAAAAAGTGTGTTTTTCGGATCATCGGCTGGATGGATACCAGTCGTGCAATATATTCCATCTAGTAACTCTTCGAGGTATCCCCGTGAGCTCACGGCTCTCCTGAACAGGAGTTCTTCGGTTTATTGCCAAGTTCCATCGGTAGATCCCAGGTGAAGGAGCGTGGTTCTAAAGCAGCAGATGCTGGGGCTGGGAAGACAGCTGAGCTGGCGAAGGCCTGAGGACCTGGGTTCTACCCCAGAGCACCTGCCCAAACACCAAGCACAAGGTTGCTCACTTGTAATCTCAGAAACTTAGGGGAGAAAGGGGCTTTATTTAACTGCGGTTCCAGGTTCCAGCCCGTCACAGTGGGACAGTTACAACCTCAGGAGCCAAGGGAACAGGTCACGTCACATCTACATCAATAGCAGAGGGCCTGGACCAATGCTGCTTGCTGGCTGGACGATGCTCAGCCAGCATCTCTATCCTCCATCTCTACCCACTTGTCCCAGGAATGGTCCTGCCTGAGATGGTTGGATCTTCCCACATCAATCATGCGATGGAGATGATCATCACGGAGTCCTGCCCTGACCAGATAATGGCTCACAGGTGTCACCAGAGGCCCACCTCTTCACGTTGACAGCCTAACTTGTCACAAGTCTGTTTCTTCATGTTAACCATCTCTTCCTTAGATCGGCTGACTGTGGAGACATGCTGTAGTTGGTGGTCTTTTCCTGAACTCACGTCAGTGTGATATTAACAAACACCAGTAGGATGAACCAGATTGACCAGGCACCAGATGCCTACAGCATCTTGAACACTTACTAAAGCCAGGGATTGTCAGGCTGCAGCCCAGTGGCCACATCCCCCAACCCTTTGCTTATGCAAATAAAGTTTTCCTGAGCCTCACCCAGGTCTGTTTGCACCATGAGCCACTTGCGGGTGACAAAGATGGGTGAGCGAGCTACGAGAGAGACTGTGTGGCACCTAGAGCCTAAAATATTTACTGTCTGTCCCTTTGGGAAATGCACACTGCTGGCAAAGTGACAGGAAATGTCAAGCAAGTGGCCCACATGTTCCAAGTCAGAGACACGCACTGTGATATAGGACAGAGGCCAGCAGAGGTACTGGGACCCCAAATCCTTCGAGGTTGTCACAACAGCAGGTGTTGAGAGTTGAGGAACCCCAGGGTACTCACAGCAGGACTTCTGAGAGTCAGGGTCCCGTTGGGGGTCACACCCTACAGACCAGAGTCAGGGTTGGGTTGAAGGTCACCTGGCAGCTTTGAGCACTCTTGACCGGCACCGAATGGGGACGATATATTCTGCCTATGTGTTCTCTGTTTCTATAGGCTGGTACGGACACCCCAGATACAAGCTGTCACTCTTAGTGGCCCATGATGCATGGGATAAAGCTATACATTGCAGAAGGGACCACAGTGTAGCCGTGCCCAGTTTATGGAGTGCTGGGAATGGAACCCAGGACTTTGTGCACTCAAGGCAAGCGCTCTGCCCACATGGCTGCAGGCCCTGCCCTTCCTGTCTACAGTGCTCCCATTGAACCAAGGCAGCTTTTTGTCCTTCAAGGCTCTTCCTTCATCCTTGAGAGATGGCTCAGGTCAGTAGCCTGCAGCAGCCGGCTGATTAAAGGCCATCTCCTACTGTCAAAATGGTCTAACTACTGACTTTCCAGCAGCCTCCTCCCATGTGCTTGCTCCAGAATTTTCGCCTTTTGTTGACTTGTCAATCATTCTAAGATTTTTGAACACGAAATTGCCACGGTTCTGCCCCACCCCCCTCTTAACCCGTGTGTGACACACCCAGATTTTTCCAACCCTCCTCAGAGGACACAATCCTTATCTTCTGGAAGCGCTGGTATATTAAGACACCTCTTAAAATAACGTGTGGGGCTTGGTCGCCACACTCCCAGCATTCCATCCTGGACAGCTGTTCCTAGCACTCTGTTAGTAAAACTGAAAATATACCTTTTTTTTTTTGCAACTATCTCACGCCTCAGACTTTCCATCATCTCGTATATTGATTCAAGTTGAAGGGCGGGCTGTGGGGGCAGAGAAAACTCACCAGATTTGGCAGGCCACCCACATTCCAGGCATTGTCCAGAGACCCTGCTAGAGAGCTCATATGTATTCCCAACATGCCTGCAAGGGACATATTGCTACCCTGGTTTCACGGAGGAGCAACTGAAATTCAGAGAAGTTAAGTAATTTACCCAAGGGCACACAGCTGGTTAGTCTGGGTTTGGAATGCTCAGTCTTAGCCCCACAAGGTCTGCTCTTTCTCAACTATAGACAGTTAGACACCAGAGAGCCTAGGGTCATTCCAAACCCAAGGTCAATGCTGTCTGAGCAGAACTCAACAGGTTTCCTCTAAGTGACTTCGTCTACCTTAAAAAAAAATTAATTGTCCTTTTCATTTGCTTATGAAATAGCATTTATCCATTATAGAAAAATGGTAAGTATAGAAAAATACAAAAGAAAATAACCCTACTCGCCAATCCATTACCATAAGTTAGCCACTTTTTAACAACTAATGCATCTTTTCATGATCTTAATTCTTTCCATGTGGATGTAAGATGTAACCCCATGCAATTGCTGGTATCTAATTTGAATTTTTGTTTGTTTGTTTGCTGTTGTTTTGAGACAGCATCTCAGGTAGCCTAGGCTGACCTCAAACTCATATGCAGCCAAGGATGACCTTGAACTTCTGAATCCCCTGCCTCCACACCCTCAGTGCTGAGATGACAGGTGTGCAGCCACCATGTCCAGTGTGACATGCTGGGAAGGAACCCAGGGATTCGTGCATGCTAGGCAGGCCCTCTACCCACTGAACCACATGCCTAGGATGATGAAGACTTGCGGAGCTAGATGGAAACAGGACAGTGGTTGTCATATAAATAGAGGTATACTGTATTTTTTAGGTATACTGTATATAGTCACTAAAGAAATGGTTTTAAAAATATTTTTTTCAGGGCTGAGGAAAATCGCTCTGTTAGTAAGTGCTTGTAGTTTGGGCTATAAGAGATCCTGTTCAAAACAAACAGAATCAAGACTAATGCTGTAGCTTAGCAGAGCTCTTGCCCAGCATGCAAGAAGCCCTGGAATCCATCCCCAACACTATGAGAGCCAGGCAGAGTGGTGCACGCCTGTCATCCCAGCATTCAGGAGGAGGAGGTAGGAAGATCAGAAGTTCAAGGTCATCCTCAGTCAGATTGTGAGTTTGAGGCCAGCCTGGGCTCTATAAGATTCTGTCTCAAAAACAAAAACAAAAACAAAACAAAACCTAATTATTTTTCAGTGTTGTATACCAAACTTCTTCCAAAGGTAATAAGTATCTTATCTGAATAAGCCTTGAATCGGGGCGTAGGTAAGGGGGCGTCTGCATATAGTGGAGATTCCCGCAGACATCAGATGATCCTGAGAGACTTCCTGAGCCAAGGCTCTGGACTCTGAAAGGCGTGGCAATGGGGGTCAGCAGGGCCCCCGCAGCGGGTGCCTGGGCTCCTGGAAGGGCCAGCTACAGCCTGGTCTCAGGTGGAGCTGACCGGTGCTTCTCTCCACAGCGCACGTTTCTGCTGAAGCTCAAGGTCATGTACACCGTGGGCTACAGCGCCTCGCTGGCCCTGCTCCTGGTGGCTCTCAGCATCCTGTGTGCCTTCCGGTGAGAATCCCTGCTGCTCCCCACCCCCTGGCCCTCGGGACACAGCCTCAAGGTGTCTCCTTCTTCCCTCAGGAGGGGAAGACAGAGGTCAGGACGGGCCTCCTAGTCTTCTCGTCATGCCAGGAGAGCTGTGCACAACAGCGAACTGTAACTGACCTGAACATGAGAGAGAGAGAGAGAGAGAGAGGGAGAGATTGTGTATGCTATGTATGTTTGTATGTATGGTGTACATGTGTGTGGTATGCATTGTTGTGTGTGATTGTGTGTATGTGTTTCTCTGTGTGGCATGTGTGTATATGTGGCATACGTGAGTATGTTATGTATGTGTGTTGCATGCACGTGTATCGTGTGTGTGCTGCATGCATGTGGGGTGGGTGTGTGTGTGTGTGTGTGTGTGTGGCATGGGAGTGTGTATGGAGTATGCGTGAGTTTGTGACTCCTTGGTACAGTTTCCAGCATGAACTTTGAAAGTGACAGCGTCCTGCCTCATTGTCACCAAAATAAATATGTATGCCTGTGTATTCATGTGTCACAGGTTGGGTAATCCTGGACTTAGTGTGTGACCCCAGACAATCTTTCCTCTAAAGGAACCAAGGAAGCCACAAAGTTGTACATTTTAAGCTCACCCTGGGGTTGGGATGTGACTCAGCGGGTAGAGGACTGGTCTGGCATGTACAAAGTCCCGGGCTCCTTCCCCAGCCCAGCAGAAGGCTCATGTGGCAACGCGTGCCAACCATCCCGGCACTCTGGAGGTGGAGGCAGGAGGATCAGAAGTTTAGGATCAGCCTCAGCCACACAGCAAGTCTGAGGGCAGCCTCGGCTACCTGAGACCCTCTCAAAAGCAAACAAAACAAAACAAAACAAAAAAGGGGGAGTCCCTAAAAATGGCAGAAACTACTGGGATGCAGTTGTTGATTGGTGAAGCAGAAGATACTTCATTCTTACAACCCTAGTTTACTATGTTGCAATGTTTTATGTTACATTGTGTTAAATTATACTAAACTAGCTAAGATATTCTGGTCTATTCTATCTATTTTGTTATTCGATCCCTTCCCTCCCCTCCCCTCCCCTCCCCCATTCCCCTCCCTTCCCCCTCTCCTCCCCTCCCTTCCCACCTCCCCTCCCTTCTCCCCTCCCCGACCCCTCCCCTCCCCTCCCTTTCCCTCTCCTCTCCTCTCCTCCCCTCTCCTGCCCTTCCCTCTCCTGCCCTCCCCTCCCATCCTGGCATTGCCTTGCTATATAATCCTGGCTGGCCTGGAGCGGTCTCTGCAGTCTTTGAACCTGCACTGTTTCTCCCACCTCTGCCTGTGGGGTGCTGGCCCTGCAGTGTGACCCTCATGCCTGCTCTTCCACTCTGGTCCCTGCAGTAGGAAACAGGGCGCCCCAATCTTCAGGCAGATGCTGCTCACAGAGATGGGATCCTAGGCCTGATGGCCCAACCTCAGTTTCCCCAGTTGTAGGCTGGCCACCTGCTAGTGAGCACCAGCCCCTCCCACCATGGTCTTGCAGCCCTCTTTCTCCGGCAGGAGGCTGCACTGCACACGCAACTACATCCACATGCACCTGTTCGCCTCCTTCATCCTACGGGCCCTGTCCAATTTCATCAAGGACGCAGTACTCTTCTCCTCTGATGACGTCACCTACTGTGAAGCCCACAAGGTAACAAAAGGCCTCTGGCCCAGACCCACCGTAGTCACTCAGTATTCCCCCTGCAAGCCTGCTGCCGAGGTGGCATGGATGCCTTGGGCCAAGGGTGTGTACTTGATCAGGACTTGGAAATTCCAGACGTTTCCAATGCACAAAGAACCTGAGTCATGCACGTTGGGTAAGGGAGGGACCACTTTCAACTCTTACTGACCAGGTGTGGTGCAGTCACTCTGGAAGTTGGTCCTCACCCTGTTGATTGGCAGCTAGCTGTGTGAGGATAGGAATGTCTGGGGAAGGTCAGGATTGGTGACACTGAGCCTGTGTTTGTGTATGCAAACCCCAGTGCTGGGATTATGGGGGCATGCACTGCCAAGCTGGGAGTCACACTCAGGTCCCCGCGCTTGCAAGAGGCCAGCACTTTATCAGCTTAGCCATCTCCACAGTCCCTTCAAGACAGTTCCAAACCCCGGCTCCTGCATTCTTTACTGTCCTATTGTGTTCCTGGGAAGGGTCACCTAAGGGCAGCCCATAGCCCCCTGCCCAGCTCATCGGCCTCTCTCTCCAGGTGGGCTGCAAGCTGGTCATGATCTTCTTCCAATACTGTATCATGGCCAACTACGCGTGGCTGCTGGTGGAGGGCCTCTACCTGCACACACTCCTCTCTGTCTCCTTCTTCTCGGAAAAGAAGTATCTGCAGGGATTCGTGGTCCTGGGATGGGGTATGTCTCCCCCTGGTATACGGTTCCTGTATGCTCGATGTCATACTTGGCTACCGATTGTTGAAGACTTGAGCTCTGGGCACAGTTGTGAAGAATTAGCAGTAAAGTCCTGAGCAAACCTGCAAGAGACTGTCTCTGATGAGAAGAGCTCCGGCCCACGGTAGGTGGAGCTAGTCCCTGGGCAGGTTAATACGATGGAGGAAGCTGGTTCAGGAAGTTGGCATTCTTTGGTATACTTGCCAGCCATGTTGTCTGGCCAGTGAGGTTTGCCCCTCTTGCAGTTTCTGTGGATATAGCCAGTTCCCTCAGCCATCGTTGTGTTAGGAGCTCTGCTCCAACAGGACAATCATAAGCCAGCATAAAACCCCTTGTTCCCTGTTTTAGTGGCCATCTCTGGTGTTGCTGTGAGACCCAGACCCAACTTAAGAGGAGAAAGGGAGATTTATTTGGCTCATGGGCCCAGAGGGGAGATGCAGTCCATTATGGTGGGAAAGGCCTGGTGACAGCAGAAGTTGAGGCAGCTTAGGTCACAGCAGCGTCATGGAGACCGAGATGGAAAGCAGCAGAGTGCAAGAACAGACTGCTAGCAGGAGCGGAGTGAGGCTACTCAACATGGAGGCCCGCGCCTGTGACCTGCCTTCCTCCAGCAAGACTCCACCTCCTAAAGGCGCCACACCTTCCCAAACACTGACATCAGCTAAGGATGTAGACACACCAGCCTAAGGGAGACAACTCACATCCAAATATAACAGTCTCATGAGCTGTTTGTCATAATTTGCCAGCAACATGCAGAAAAACTGTGGCCATCCGGATACAGGAAAGGATGCTGAGAATTTGCTCTCTAGAACCACATTATCTAACATGAATCATTTTCAATGACTTGCACTGTGTTTGTGTCAAATGAGAAATTGTGGCTGAAATTTGTCTGGTACCCCACTTGTGGCTTGGTCCCCCAGGATGATCCATTCTTCTTTCCTGTTTCTTGTTTCCCCTCTGGGGCAGAATGGCTAAGATCAGGAAACCTGGCACAGACCAGCTTTGAGCATGAATTAAACATGTTCTTCACTGGCTCGCTGGCAAAAGCAGGAAGTCAGTGACTTCTAGTCTGACTGGAGCCAGGCGCTTAACAAAGGGTTTCCTTCCATCTCCACTTTTCCATCTCTACCGTTCTGTTTCTAAGATCAGTTTTATCCTTAGGCAGGCTCCCTCTTTCCTTGTTACTGAGCTCCTACTAAAATCCAGATAAAGAGTCAACAAGTTAGTTCATTGGTTAAAGGCATTCACCTGAGCAGACTTGACAACCTGAGTTCCCAGAGCATAGTAAAGGTGAAAAGGGAGTGCTAACTCCACAGTGTCATCCTCTGACCTCCACATGCAGACAGACACACAGACACACAGACACACAGATAGACACACACACACACACACACACACACAAATATAAGTAAATAAATAAATAAATGAGAAAGATCACCGCCCCCCATCCCCCTCTTCCATCCCTAGCACTTAAAAAATAAAACACAGACCATGATGTGGCTCCCTGAAATGCTCCAGGGTTCACTATGACTGGATCCCTTGAATCTCATATGTATCCTTGAACAGATCATTGAAGCCCAAGAAAACAGGATGTACGTGTGGCTGCTTGTCACTCAAACACCAAAGAGAATTTAGGATTTACTTCTAACAAAGAGGGAATGGTAAGAAGAGACCACCTCTCCTGTCTAGTCAAAGAGAGAACAGCAGCGGCTTCATGAGCACTTAGTGCATGCCAGGGAGCATGGACTCAGTATGGGCTAAGTATGGCATGGACTATGCCAGTTGCAGGTTCAGTACTTTATGTGACCTCAGTTCAGAGACAGCCGAGTCGAGCCTCAGGTATGATGTGATCAACTCTCTGTAGACCAGGACATGCCCAGGGTTACTCACAGAAAATATCTGTCCATCTGCCCATCCATCCACTCACGCATCAAAACTTATCTATTAATCCACCAATCATCCATCCATTCACCTACCTGCCCCACCTATCCATCTATTATTTATCCATCTCCATTTACCCATCTGCCCAACCATCTACATGCCTGCCTCATTTATCTATCCATCCATTCATGTACATACATATACAATGTGTATATACATTCATGTACTCGTGTACCAAAACATTCATCTATCCATTCACCAGTCATCCATCTATTGCCTGTGTCTATATATTCACCCATCTATCCACTAATCTATCCATTCATTCATCCACTGATCTATCATCTATTCATATAAATCTATTACATATCTGTCTATATGCTATCTACCCATCTATCATCCATTCATCTATCCATCTGCCTGACATCTGCCCCCCATCTGCTCATCTACCCATATTTCTGCCTCTAACCTTCCATCCTTCCACCATCCATCCATCCATCCATCCATCCATCCATCCATCCATCCAACCAATCCTCCATGTATTAATTCATCCATGTACCTATCTGTCCATCTACCCGTTCACCCATCTCTTCACCCATCTATCCAACTATCCATCTACCATCCATTCATATACATACATATATACACACAGGGATCCACCCGTGCACTAAAACACCTATCAATGCATTCATCATTTATTATCTATCTATCTATCTATCTATCTATCTACCTACCTACCTACCACTTATATGTCTGTCATCTATCTATTGTCTATCTACCCACTGACCCATCTACCCACCTGGCCTCCCACCCACCTATGCTTTGATAAACATGCCCGCACTGCATGTTACTCTGTGCTCTAGGCAAAGTCATGTTCCTTCAGTGACCCACAGTGGTCCTCCTGCATGGTTTCTCCCCTGCTGGGAATACCTTCCAGACTTTCCTGCTTGCCGTGTTCTCTGTGCCAGGGTCTTAGCTCTCTGGGACGTCAGAAAGGCTGCTGGAGCTACCAGAACTGTCGTACCTTCCTGTTTCTGAACTTCAGTTGCTAAGTGCGCGGCTCTTGGCCGGCGGGAGCTTTAAGGACTCAGCAGATGTGTGCAGAGACTAGCAAACCTGAAGGGGAACAGGGACTTGACAAGGCCTCTGGCAGAAAGCACCCTGTGTTCTTCTGTGCTCAGAGATCACAAAAATACGGCAATTAGGGAATGCGGCTCAGTTGGCAGCGTGCTCACCTAGCAGGCACGAAACTATGGATTCCATCCCCAGCGCCGCTGAAGCCGGGTGTGGTAGAACGCCTGTCATCCCAGGATCAGAAATCAAGCCACCCTGGGCTACATAGTGAGTTCAAGGCTAGCCTGAGGCTCCCTTCTTATCTCCTGTTTTTCTGTCGACCTCCAGCTGATCTTAAACACACAGTCCTCCTGCCTCAGTTTCTCTGTGCTGGGATTGCAGGCACATGCTTTCATGCCTGGCTCGAGTTCTTTCTTTTCTTTCTTTCTTTCTTCTTTCTTTCTTTCTTTTTTTTTTTTTTGAGAAAGAGAAAGAGAGAGGGGGGATGGAGGGAAGGAGGAAAAGAGAAGGCACGTGTGCCACCCCATGTGTATACAAGTCAGAGAACAACTTCAGCAAGTTGATTCTCCCTTTCTACCAGGTGGGCTTCTGGGACTCAAACTCAGGCCCCCAGGATTATGAGCAGGTTCCTTACTGAACCATCTTGTCCGTGTTTCTTAAAAATGTTCCTATGCTCCTGCTTGGACCTTTTCTTTCTGTCCCGTTTTATTCCCCTTTCCAAAAACTCCTTTGAGTGGGATGGTAGATACCCTGGAATCGACCTCCTATTTTCTTAGTTCCCACTTGGCGTTTTTCACTGTTTGGTTTGTTTATTCTGCTTTCTGGAAAAATCTTTATCTTCCCACTTATCTGCTGCATTGTTTATATTGGGAGGTGTCTGTTGGGTTTCCCAGGCCTCTTTCCTGGTCTAAATTGCCGCTGGTTCTGGCATGGCGAGTCTGGTAAGTGAACCGTGTGATGGCATCGTTTCCATCTCTCTGATGTTGTCCCCTAGAGCTGTTTGTTCGAGTTCCTTCTCCTGCACGGTCCGTTTCCTCAGACTTCTTTTTCTCTGGCTGTTTGGTTTCTTGCTTTTTGATGTCAACAAATGGCCTGCGGCCTCAACTGTCTGTTCATAATTAAGATTGAGTCACTCACGGGAGCTGATAGAAGAAGGCTCTTGGTCTCTCCCCCTGGGGTCCTGAAAGTGGCCACTGTGGTAGGGTGGTAGAGTAAGAGGGGTAGGTGGCGTGCCCAGCTATTTCTAAGGCTTTTGTCTAGAGTTCAATCCCACCACCACCACCAAATAAATCCGCTTTAATATCCTGGGATGGACACAAGGAACTAGAAGAGAGGAGGACCTGGCCATAAAAACGGAGTAACCCCAGAGTCAAGGTGCTTACCATCCAATGTATAGACAAGGAAGTCCTTTAGAATCTGCATGTGGGTCTCATGCATGGTGGGATGTACCTGGAACCATGACTACTTGAGAGGCCAGAGCAGGAGGATGGTTTGAGATCAGGAGACTGGGGTCAAGTTGCTAACATAGTGAGACCTCGTCTCTTAAAAGGATAAATCAAGGGGGGGCTGGAGAGGTGGCTCAGGGGTTAGGCCTCTGCCTTGCAGGCAGAAGGTCCTGAGTTTGGATCCTAGACCCCACGTATAGACGCCAGGCGGAATCGGGGCGGCCTGCGTTTCTGGTCCTGGTAGGGCGGAGCCTGTGAATCCCGGGGCGGAGCCTGTGAATCCCAGGGCAGAGTAAACAAGGAGGAGGTGGAAGTGGTCCATGGTGGTTCCCGAATTCGCCTGTGGTTCTACACACACACACACACACACACACACACATGCACACACCCACAGCTGAATAAAAATAATTTAAAAAAATTAAAAAAAAAAAAGGATAAATCAGAGCTGGTGGAGTGTACCACAAAACCCAGGTGTGGTGATGCGTTTTTGTAGTCTAGCACTTCAGAGGTGAAGGATCAGAAATTCAAAGTCATCCTTGAGTCCATAGTGAATTCTGGGCTAGCCTGGACTACATGAGACCCTGTCTCCAAAGAATCAAATAAGAAGATAAAGTGATAAAAATAGACAGGCTGGTGGTGCGGCCCCATGATGTCAGCTGCTCCAGAGGCGAAGCAGGAGGATCGCAATTCAAGGCTGGCTAGCTAACTGAGCAAGGGAGTTCAAAGCCAAGTTGGGCAAATTGATACTGTCCGAGAAGTAGAAAAAACAATAGTACAAAGGCTGGAGATGTAGTTTATTGGAAGATTGCTTGCCTATCGTACAAGAGGTCCTACGTTCAATCCCCAGCAACACACACACACACACACACAACACTGATGATTCATAAATAAATAAATTTCTAACAACCTCAATTAAGCATTATGTTCTTCTTAATCCAGCTGTCTTATATCATATCCATGGCTGTAGCAAACACTTGACCCAAACAATCTTGGGGAACAAGGAATTTTTCTTCACGTTCACAATTAAAGGGTGCAGTTGATCGTGATGGCAAGAGGGTTGATATCAACATCAGGAGCCAGGGACCTGGTTACACCACGTCCACAGGAAGAGCAAAGGGCAAGGTTCAAAGCTGCTTTCTAGCCTGCCAGTCTGCCAGTTTGCCAAAATGCCAACCAGCTCTCTCCATCTCACCTACCTGCTCAAGGGATGATCTTAGCCGTTACGGGCGGGGTCCTCCCACATCAGTGAGATCATTTCCCACAGGCCTGCTCAGATGCTTGCCTTAAGCACGTAATTCTGCATTCAAAGATTCCACTATGCATTGTCAGGTTGACAGCTAAAACAGCCACGCCAATATAACTACAGTAATATCGTCTCAATGTGTTTTTCTACGTAAAAACTATGAATGACATATTTCCGTTGCTTTATTGATACTAAAGAAACCTTCAAAGCCTGGGAGTCATCCCGCACTCACAGCGCCTGGTGCCTGGAATTGCCACACATAAGACACCTGGCAGCCCAAACCCAGGGAACTCCTGCTCCTGCCTCTGCTGGGCTGGGGTCTCCTTGGCTCCTCTGGCAGGAATGTCATACTTCTGATGTCAGGCCACATGTCACCTGCAGCGTTCACACTGGAGAACTGTGAGTGACAAAACCAGTCACACATGTACATGAACATGCATATACATATTACATCATATATATATACACATGCACATCCCATACATGCACACATGCATACACATATGAACACAAACACAACACATTCACACATAAAAATCACACGTGCACATCATGTCACACACATCAAATAAACATAACACACATCATATCCTATACACACATAACACACAGCATACATATACATGCATATACACACACCGCACATACACAAACACATGACACACCGCACATATCACATACTTCACATATACATCACACACTTACCACACACGCACATGCATCACATAATGTTTGCATTTTGTACTAGGCTGAATTCATAGCTGTCCTTGGCTTCAGGCTGTGGGATGCACACACATGCAAGAACAAGTGTGATTGGGGATACGAAGATGACCCTTTGATCTTCAGAGGGTAGTTCTTAGCCAGTGTGTGTGTGTGTGTGTGTGTGTGTGTGTGGGTGTGTGTACTGGTATTATAAGCATGTAACATCATGACTGTATGTTTCACTTGGATTCTGGGTGTGGAACTGGGTGTATACACAAGGCAAGCACTCTACCATCTGAGCCAACTCTGAAGCTCCTCATCTATTTCTTAGCTACACTTCCAAACCAGCCTGTGTCCCAGCCCCTGGGGTACTTAGAATCTACACCCTAGAGCTCCCTTGGGTATGTCCCTAGCTCCGTCTCCCATGAAGGGTTCTTAACTGCATCACTGTCTCTTGTCTGCTTAGCCTGCCCAGTCTTTTAAAATCCTTTTTCTATTTCATGTGTATGTGTGTGTGGAGGTGTGTGCGTGCATGTATGCATGCTGCATGGGTGCACATGTGTCTGCGTGTGTAAAGGCCCGTGGAGTGTCTCCCATGGAGAATCTCCTGTGGTCGCTCTTCCAGCTTATTCTTGAGCCAGGGTATGTTAACCACGATGCCCCTCACTTTGCTCTGAACCCTCAGGTTCCCCAGCCATTTTTGTTGCTTCGTGGGCCATCACCAGATACTTTCTGGAAGACATTGGGTAAGCTGCCAGAAGGAGCGCTCACGGGAACACGCCATTGGCCTATGCGACTGCTGGTTTTGTGTCCAAGAACTCAGCCTACTTTAAATTCAAAAAATTTTAAGTTGTTCTGGGGGCTGGGGATGTAGCTCAGTTGGCAGAGTGCTTGCACGAAGCCCTGGGCTTGAGCTAACACCACAGAAACCAGGGATGCAGTACATTCCTCTTATCCCAGCACTTAGGAGGTAAAGGCAGGGGGACTGGAAATTCAGGGTCATCCTCAATGACATACCAAGTGTAAGACCAGCCTAGACTACATTAAAACTTATCCTAAAAAACAAAACAATACAAACAAACAAAAATTTAACATGCACAAAATCTTGGGTTGGATCCCCAGCAGTTCATAAACCACACATCCCAGCACTCTGGAATTGGAAGCCGGAGGATGGGAAGTTCAGAAAGCAAGTTCTACATTATTAATTATTAATTAATTATCAATTAATTATGGATTTTTCAGCTTCTCTGGGGAAAAAGGGGAGAGTTCTGGTTAGTATTTCCCCTTGTGGCAAAAGTCAGCTGATGCAGAGCTGCGGCTTCCTGGGCCGAGTGTCCTCTCCCCAGTGCTGCAGGCTGAGGTCTCTTGATGTCCGCCCGCCCCCCCGCCCCCCGCAGTCTGAGGTCTCTTGTCACTCAATGGCACGTCTCACTCTCTCTTGGCAGCTGAGTTTGCTGCTGTGCACTCCAGTGGCCCCAGCTACAAGTTGGCCTTTGGGCCCTGCCTCCTGACTCTGAAGTCCCCAAAGATCTCTTGAGACAGGGGGCCGCTCCTTTTGTGTCAGCAAAAGTGGCAGGGTTGGGGCATATCTAGTGGTCTCTCAGATTACAGGGGGCCTCAGGACTGTAAACATGGGTGTGCCCACCCAGGGACCTTGTCTGTAGTCAGCCCAGCTCCCCCCTCCTGACAACGCCTGACAGTTTATCTTTCCTGTAGATGCTGGGATGTCAATGCCAATGCGTCCATCTGGTGGGTCATCCGAGGGCCTGTGATCCTGTCCATCCTGGTGAGTGGCTGTCCTTCCCTGCTCTGGGGGCAGTGACCACCTCTCAGAGCTGGAGGAGCTGCTGGAGTCTGGAATCTCCACAGGCACCAGGGGGCAAACCAAGGTGCTCTTAAAGGTTGGCAGTCAGCATCCCTTGGAACCTCTGCCCCTTAAGAGTAGCAGGAGGAGGGCTGTGGTGTGTGCACCAGGACATTGTGAACCCACTGGGTTCTAAGGGTGCCAGTGAATGTGAGCACAGCTCCTGACCCTGATGAATGCATTCTGCCACCCAGAATTCCATGGGCCAGTCCTGTAGGGTCTGGGTCAGTATGGGAGATGCTAACCTGGAATGTGTCTGTGAGCTGAGGCTAAGGAGAGGCGGGGCGTAGGTGGGGTGTGGCAGAGTAGGGATGTGGTCTTAGAACTCTAGAGGCTGCTTTCCGGGACAGTCTGGAGGTAGTCCAGAGAACCAACTACTTGGGAGCTTTAAAACATACTGTGAGACAGAGAGAATCTCTTTGGCATTCTGGGCCTTGACCTTATTTTCAAATTCCAGAGGAAGTCAGTAGAGATTCTCAGTCAGTCAACTCCTTGCCTTGTGAGGACCAAGAGCTGAGTTTCACATCTAGAACCCATGGGGAAAATTGGATGTGGTGGCACATGTTTGTGACCCCAATGTTGGGGAGCTGGAGACAGGCAGATACGTGTCTGGTGGTCAGTCAACCTAGCTTTGTGCAGTGTGTGTATGTGTAAGTGTGTTGTATGTATATGTGCATACATGTGGAGTCCAGAGAGCAACCACCAGGGCCATTCCTTGGGAGCTATCCACCTTAGCTTTTAGTTTCTTTCTTTCTTTTTTATTTATTGTTGAGAGAGAGAGAGTGAGTGAGAGAGAGAAGGAACACAAGCCACAGCATGCATGTGACATGAGAACACAACTTCCAGAAGTCAGTTCTCTCCTATCCTGGACTCCAGTGATCGACCCCACCAGTTCACATGCAGTCACCTTCACCTGCTGAGCCATCGCGCTGGTCCCATAGTATTATTATCTTGAGACAGGGTCTCTCACGGAGACCTGAAGTTCACTGATTGCACTGTCTTGAAAGAAAGAAGAGAAGAGAAGAGAAGAGAAGAGAAGAGAAGAGAAGAGAAGAGAAGAGAAGAGAAGAGAAGAGAAGAAGAGAAGAGAGAAGAGAAGAGAAGAGAAGAGAAAAGAAAAGAAAAAGAGAAAGAAAGAGAGAAAAGGAAAGGAGAGAAGGAAAAGGAAAAGAAAGGAAAGTAAAAAGGAAAAGAAAAAGGAAAGGAAAAAGGAAAGGAAAGGAAAAAGGAAAGGAAAGGAAAAAGGAAGGGAAAAGGGAAGGGGGAAAGGAAGGAAAGGGAAGGGGAAAGGGAAGGGGGAAGGGAAGGGAAGGGGGAAGGAAAGGGAAAGGGGAAGGGAAAGCAAACCCAACTGTAGCCAAGCATGATGCATGGTGAGGCAATCCCATGAACTCCAGAGGCTGAGGCAGGAGAATCAGAGTTCAAGACTAGGCTATATAGTAAGATCCTGTGTCAAAAAAAAAAAAAAGTTAAATGCAGTCAAACCTGTATTGTGAAAATCTGCAGAGATTATGAACCCCTCTAAGTGTGAGGGATCTGCCTAGCCACTGAATCACCCACGGAGCCCCAGGAGCTGGGTGGGCACTGCTTCTAGCCAAGGCTTCCTGGCTCCCCTGAATTTGGTGTAGGGTGGGCGTCTGTGACCAGCCATCCTGGCTGCAGCAGATGACAGATGTCTGCATGCCTTCCCTGGTTCTCCAGCTTCAGGGAGCTGGGAACACAAGCAGCTTTCAGCCCCCTCTTGTATCTTGCAGATCAATTTCGTGTTCTTTATAAACATCCTGAGAATCCTCATGAGAAAACTTAGAACCCAGGAAGCAAGAGGAAAGGAAATGAACCAGTACAAGTATGTGCACAGCCTGGATCTCTCCTGCCCAGCATGCAGCAAACATTCATTGAGCACCTGCTGTTTACTCCGCTTAGTGCAAATGTTAAAAAAAAAAAAAAAAAATAGCCCAAGTGGGGAACTTCCCTGGTCCTAGAGTATAAATGGGTGGGTGGACAGGTGCAGCATTGATTCTGAAGTCTCAGATGCTGTGGGGCAGGAGATGATGAAACCTCAAGCAGGAAGCGTGGAGCAGAGATCTGACCTAAGGCTGGGGAGGGGAGGACTGGGTGGGGGTGGGATAAGGGAGAGATGAGCCAGGCAGGGCAGAAAGCTGGCTCTACCTCTGCCTCCTTTGCAAAACACTGAGCAACAATGAATGGTACAGGCGTCTAAAGTAGAAACAGATCATGTGCGCGGGGACTTAGCTGTTTATTTACTGATAGAGATGAATAACCAGGAAGTTCGGGGCTTGGTTATGACTTGGCTGGTGAGCATCTTTTCTGAATGATGGGTATTGTAGGAGGTGGGAGCTTTTCCAGAATAAATGAAAACAGCCTGGAGATGCAGCTCAATGGCAGAACACTTGTCTCAGCAGGAGTGAGGTCCGGGGTTCAATCTCTAACACAGCAAGACAGATAGACAGACAGTAGCTAGTTATAAGGGATAGACAGATAAATGATAGGTAATAAATATAACATAGATGACAGGTAGATAGATATATAATAGAAGACAAATTAATAGATAAAGATGACAAATAGAGATAGATGATAGAAGATAGACAGACAGACAGATAGACAGATGATAAATGACAGAGCCTCTGTCCCCAGGCGCCTGGCCAAGTCCACCCTCCTGCTGATTCCCCTCTTTGGCATCCACTACATCGTCTTCGCCTTCTCTCCAGAGGATGCCCTGGAGATCCAGCTGTTTTTTGAATTGGCCCTGGGCTCCTTCCAGGTAAGCTTGTTGATGTGATTCCCAGGAGTTCTCAGGGCTGGGGAGGTGGCTCAGTCAATCAGGGCTTGCCTCAGAAGTGTCGGGACCTGAGTTCTAGCGTCAGAGCCTGTGTGAGAAACATGTGCTTGTAGCTTCAGTGTGGTAGTCATTCTTTCACTGTGAGACAACACTCTGACAAAACTGGCTTGGGGGAGGAAGGGAGATTCATTTGGTTTATGATTCCAGGGGGGATGCAGCTCATGATGGGAGGAATCGCACAGCAGAAGGCCTGGCTGGAGGCAGAAGCCGGAGGCCGGTCAGGTCACTGCAGCCGCCAGGAGGCAGCAAGAGCAGAATGAGAGGAAGCAGGGCAGTCTACCCAATCTCAAGACACCCCCACGACATGCCTTCCACCAGCATAGCTCTGTCTCCTAAAGATGTCACAACCTTCCCAACCATTCACACCAGCCAAGGATGCAGAAACATGGGCCTGGGGGAGGGATGGGTGGCGAGACAGGAGATTCCTGGACCTTTGCCAGTCAGTCTAGCCTGCTCGGTGAGGTTTCAGATCCTGTCTGAAGCAAAAAGTGGAACGTGGCTGAGGAATGATGCCTGAGGGTGTCCCCTGACACCCTCAAACACACATTCACACACACTGAAGTTCATTCAGTAGAGACCCACAGGCACAGAGGGAGGACCCTGGACCTCCAGTGCCATGTGACCTTGAACGAGACTCTGTCCCCAGCATCTGGAGACTAAGAGAGACTGGAGAAGGCTGAGGCCAGGAAGAACAAAAGGCAAAGGTGCTCCAACACAGTGTGGCGCAACCACGGTACACGTGTAGTCCCAGTCAGGCACCGAGGCCAGCCACATTCACCAGCAGGTAGACAAAACCCTGGGGGAGGATGATTGAAAGACAGCAATCTCCTTCTGTCCTTACTGGGGAGTCATGAGCAGAGCCCCAAGCTGCACAATTCGCCACCAGCATCAGCATGCTATTCAGAAACAGTTAAGAGACAAGCGTATATGAGCTCCCTGTGAGGAACGGGAAACGGGGTGGGTGGGAGGAGGCTGCTGGGGTTTGTATGTGTTCCTGTTCATGTGCATGTGTGTGTTCATGCACATGTGTGCCTGTGCATACATGCATGTGTGTTTGCATGTACACGTGTGGGTTTATGTGCATGTGTACATGTGCTTGTACGTTCATGTGCATGTGTGTTCATGTAAAAATGTGTATTCGTGTGTGTATACATCTGTGAATGTGTTCATGTGTATTCACATGCATGTGTATACATATATGTACTTGTATGCCTGTTCACATGTGTGTATGTATATGTGTATATAGTGTGTGTATATAGAGGTCAGAGATCAACCTTGGCTGTCATTCCTTAGACTCTGTCTATCTTGTTTTCTGAGACGATTTCTCTCATTGGTCTGGAGCTCATGGAGTAGGCTAGATTGGCTGGCCAGCTAGCCTCAAGGATACCCCTGTCTCTGGCTCCTCTCTAGAGCCTAGATGACAAGCTCCTCCTACAACCTATGTTTTTTATGACAAGCTCCTCCCACAACCTATGTTTTTGTTGTTATTACATGGGTTCTGGGAATGGAACTCTGGTCCTTGTGCTTACAAGGTAAGCACTCTACCAACTGGGCTGTATCCTTAGATCCCTGGCCACTGGGATTTTAACCAGAATCATCTTATGAATACAAGCTGACTAGAGAGATCCAGGTGGATAGAGAAAGTGTGTGTGGTGGGGGAAGGAGAGAATCAATCACCTGCTTAATTCATCAAGATGTGAGGTTACTGCAACAGTAACAAAAACAGAAGTTATTTTGGGCTGGAGAGTTGGCTCAGGGGTTAAGCCTTTGCCTTGCAAGCAGAAGGGCCTGAATTCAGATCCCAGATCCCATGTAAAAAGTCCATGCAAAAATGACAGTGACCTGTATATATGGCTCTGGAAGAGGGAGCCTGGAAAACCCCAGAGTGAAGCAAAAAGGAGGTAAAAGCAATCTAGGATGATTTCCAAAGTCTCCCTTGGACCTCCACAGGCATACACAGTACCTTCTGATACACACACACACACACACACACACACACACACACACACACACACACACACACAAATGGATAGAAGGAAATAGGAGGAATCCTGAAGTTCACAACAACATGCTGATTATTTACTGGTAGCTCTTCCCCCAAAGAATGTGTGGTGTCTTCTTTCATAAAGAATAGATGGCAAAACATATGTAGATGAAAGATAGCTAGAAAAGAAACTAAGTCACATAGGCTTTGCAACCCAAGCCCTTGGGCAGTAGAGGTGGGAATTAGGTCTTTTTCACTTATGCAGTAGGTATGAGGTCCAGACTGGTTAAGGGGGCTGACTTTACTGTTTAAAAAGTAGATAGTGATCACATGGAAAAGTTTGGAGACTCAGAAATTCTTCACTCTGTGGTTGGGGTCTTTATGACCCCAGAGATGGGTGTAGAGCCACTCAAACAAAGGCTTGTGGCTTCTGTCAGGGAAAATGTCAAGAGAAAACCAAGGATACTTCCTAATGTCACCATAGAAGTGTCAATGCAAAAGGATCATTAAAAGCTTTAGGTAGGGCTGGGGAGACAGTTCACTGGTTAAAGCATCTGCCACACAAGCAAAAGGACTTGAGTGCTGGTCCCCAGATCCTATGTAAAAATGTCAGATGGGTGTGATGTCCCACTTGTAAATCCAGTCCTGGAAGGTACAGCCTGGAAATCCCCCGAGCAAATGGGCTAGCCCTCATGGCGTGCTCTGGGTTTAATTAGAAACCCAAAAAATAAGGTGGAAGAGTGATCGAGCTTGATTTCCAATATCACCCAAGGGTTTTTACATGCATATGTGCTCATATGCATCTGCATACACATGTGACCCATTCACATTTAAACATGCATACATACATGTACATACTCCATACACACATGAAAACAACAATGAGTTTCCTACATAGCCATATGTGGTGATGCACAAACGTAATCCCAATGCTAAGAGGCAGAAAAACAACTGCACCTTCAAGGCTAGTCTGGTCTGGACTTCAAGTTCCAAGCAGAGTAAGATCTTATCTCAAAATAGTAATGACAGGCTGGAAAGGTGGTGGAAAAGCGGCTCAGGTGTTAAAGTCTTTACCTCACAAGCAAAAGGATCTGAGTTTGGATCTCCAGATCCCATGTAAAAATGCTGGGTGGGTAGTGGTTTGCAATTCCAGCCTTGGAAGGCAGAGCCTGGGAAACTCTGGAGAAAAGCAATAGGAAGTAGAGCAATCCAGGATGATTCCTGATGTCACCTTTGGACCTCCACAGGCACACACACTCAAGTGTCCACTTACACATATACACTAGAAAGACTATGTATAGTTTTATACATGTATACATCGATGTAAGTAAAAGTCATACACACACACACACACACACATATATATATATTTCCACATACAGGAGTTAAGAGAATACTGAATGAAACCAAGTTTTTCAGTCCTGGCAACAAAGTGAGACTAAATTGGGTCTCATAAACAAGATAGGGGCTGGAGAGATGGCTCAGGGGTTAAGATTCTGCTTTGCAACCAGAAGATCCTGAATTCAGATCCCAGGTCCCAGGTAAAAAAAGAAGTTCCAGGAGGAAATGATGCCAGCCTGCACTTTCGGCCCTGGTGGGAGGAGCCTGGGAAATACAAGAGCTGAGCAAAAAGGAGGTAGAAACAATCCAGGATGATTGCAAAGTCACCCTTGGACCTCCACAAGGACACAGTCCCCTCTGATACACCAAACACACACACACGCACATGCACACTCATGCAACGCGCACGTGCATGCATTACAAAGAAAAAGGTTGATTTAATTTCCTCTTATAATCATCATGGTCATTTCTTCATGTTTTTAAAATCCCACCATCTTTTTCTGTTTTGTTTTATCTTTCAGTCAGTGTCTTAGTCCAGGTTAGTATTAACTTGCTGTGGCCAAAGATAACCTTGAAATTCTGCTCCTCCTGCCTCTGTTACATAAGTGTTAGAATAACAGGCGTGCACCACTGTGCCTAGTTTATGTGTGCTGGATTGGAACCCAGGCCTTCGTAAATGAGAGGCAAGCTCTCTCCTCATTAACACACACCCTCGGTCCCCAGTCTACAAGCTGTACACTTGGCTGGCCTGACTTCTCTTCCCACCAGGGTCTGCCTGTACCCACTTATAACATAGGTAAGGACTCCCAGACTGTGCTGGGCAGGGTGCACAGTCAGTAGACTGTGGGGGCCAGAGAAGAGAATTCTCCCTGAGGCAGAGAGGGGGAAGATAGGACCTGGAGGTCCTGGGCAGGAGCAGATGGGAGGGAGACAAGCTCGGCTGTCCAGCACGTGCACTAACCCAGCTTTCTTTGGCAGGGACTGGTGGTGGCCGTCCTGTATTGCTTCCTCAATGGTGAGGTGAGTGTTTTGGGGGTGACCAGGTGAGTATCCTGGGGCTCCACTGGATGCTAGGAGAGCATGAAGGGAGATGAAGAGGGGACTTGGGAATAAGCTAGACCTCACAGCAAGGGGTATGACAGAGCCACCCAGGATTGTGCGAAATCACACACTAGACACTGTCACCAGTCGCAGATCAGTAAAGATGGATCCTGTACATGAGGGCTGAGCCCTGAGGAAATGCTCTGTCTTATCCACGGGCAAGTGCAGGGAACACACCATCTCTCAGGCCCTGAATCAGAGCCCAGGTTTCTGCAAGGCTGTGCTACTTGCTCAGTGAGTAACCAAGTGACTTCCCACAGTTGACGTGGGCGGCCATCCTGGACACGCACAGGGCCTGGGGGGGGGGGTCAAGGCATGAGGTTCCCGTCAGTGATGCTGGTTGAATACAGGGCTCCACACAGGTCAAGTTTCTCCATGGCTGTTGGCTAATCGTCCTGGTCCACGCACTAAGTAGGAATGACCTCTGGTATTTCTTAAAAGTCCAGCATCAGATTTGCACCCACAGGGTGGGGTGTCCCAACTGGGGGGAGGGGGGACATGGAGGAACTGTCCACAAGGCAAGTACCTAGCATCCACACACAGATTCTGAGCTTGGGTGGGCAGCTTCGTGGGCGGCCTCGTGGCACTATCTCCACTGAGGGTCTGGACAGCTGAGTTCAGATTGGGAAGTTTGGCTAACAGCCCCACATCCTTTCTTGGGGATGTGATGCAATAAGATTGTGGGTGCAAGTGCCTGCGATGGAGGGGAACCTCGGTACCAACTGTGGATGGCACAGGAAGGGGACAGAAAGTGAGGAGACTGAGGACCTCAGGCAGGAGCCGCAGGGCCCCAGGGACAGCGAGCCCAGCTCCAGGTGCTGGGCTGTTTTTCCCTCCCTCCTAAGCTGTCACTGTGATTGACAGTCCGTCTCGGGCAGGTGCAGCTGGAAATTCAGAAAAAATGGCGTCAGTGGCACCTCCAAGAATTCTGGCTGCGCCCAGTGGCCCTGAACAACTCCTTCAGCAATGCCACCAGCGGCCTGACTCACAGCACCAAGGCCAGCCACTTGGAGCAGAACCGGGGCCCCTGCAGGACTAGCATCCTCTGAAGCTGTGTGAAGGCGCCATGACAGAGGGGTAGGCATTCCACGGGATGGTCCGTCTGCTCGACCCATCCTGGGCTCTCCTGGAGTGGAGTGTGTCCTTCCCCCCAGGCCTGGAGCTCCTGGGAACGAAGCAGAAGAAACTTGGGGCCGCTGGACAGGATGTAAACCTGGGAGTTGGTCTCCTTGCTCTCTTGGGAAGGACAGCTCTGAGGGCCCAGAAGCAGCAGGGGAATAAATGGATTCTGGGAGGAAAAAAAAAAAAAAAAAACTTGGTCTTTACATGTCAATCATTTTACCCAGAAACCCATGGGAGGGAATACGTTCTAAGAATACTTCCCAACTCCTTATAGGAGGAGGGAGCTCCTGGACCCTCAACTCATTTTGTTTCATGGTGTGTGTGTGTGTGTGTGTGTGTGTGTGTGTGTGTGTGTGTGTGTAAGGGGACACTTGAGTGTCCTGATGTTGCTCTACCTCCTCTGCTTGTTCTGGGGTTTCCCAAGCTCCGCTTTCCACAGCTAGAATTACAGGTGGCCACTGTTTTCTCCTGACATTTTTTACATTGCAGCAAAAACCATCTCCTCAAGTGTAAACCCGCCCCCCTTCCCCCATTTTTTAAGGTCCCTTGGCTTCAGGCAGGTTTTGATGGTCTCTTGCTGAAACTCACCTGTTGGGTACCTCTCACTGAACCTTCAATACCATAGCTCAATCAAGCAGATGAAGTCACAGAGGACTGGCAGCCTCTTTCAGTATTCTTGGCATAGTGTCAGACCCGGGCGGGGGGGGGGGGGGTCCAGCAGGGGGCGCCACATGCTCCTATTTTACAGATGAGAAACACTTCCACCAAGGTGGAAAGACTTGTCCATGCTACTCAGCAAGCAGGCAGCGAGCAATTCGACACAGTCCTCTCTCTCTCTCTCTCTCTCTCTCTCTCTCTCTCTCTCTTTCTCTCTCTGTTATGCATATGCAGGACAGAGGTCAGCCTTAAGTGTCTTTCTTGGTGACCTCCCACCTTGTCTTTGGAGACACGATCTCTTGCTAGCCGGAGCTCCCTGATTAGGCTAAGCTGGCTGGTTAGTGGCGCAGTAGTTCTGCCTGCCTCTGCCCTTTGGGTGCTGGGATGACCGGTGCACACCGCCATGCCTAGCTTTCTTCTGCGGTTCTAGGTATTGAACACGCACTTTTAAGCTTTTTCCCTAGATCTTGAGACAATATCTTCTGTAGCTCAGACAGGCCTTCAGTTGATTATGTAGATAAGGATGACCTTGAACTTCCAATCCTCCTGCCTCTACCTCCATAGTTCTGAGATGAACTGGCGTGCACCACTGCACCTAATTTATGTGATGCTGGGAATGGAACCTTGAGCTTTGTGTGTGCTAGGCAAGCGCTCTACCAGCTGAGCCACATCTCCAGCCCTGGTCCAGTCTTTCACTTCAGACACATGTACTCCGAAGCTGGCTGTGTTTTCTCACACTAGACCAAGAGAGACAGACTATCTCCCTGTTCCCACTAAGCTCCGGAACTTTAGCCATGTCTCTCACTCTGGTCTATGTTCCTGAATATCTGTATCCTTTAACTCCACAGAAGGACAGAAACCAAGGAAATATTTGAACCTTCTTGCAAAACAAAGCCTATTTGGGAAGCATCCTAGAGAGAGAAGTGGAGATGGGGTCACTGGCATGAGGATCTGGGTTCGATCCCCGGAATCCATTGAGATCCAGATATGACAATTCGCGTCTGTAATCCCAGAAGACAGAGACAGGAGGATCCCTTGAGTTCTCTGGCTAGTCAGTCTAGCCAAATCAATAAGCTCAGAGAGAATGTGTCTTCAAAAATAAGGTGGAGCATGATTGAGGAAGACATCTGATTTTAAGGCATCTTTGGCTATCATGTTCACCTGTACACTGTGTACACATACATACAAGAACACACGGATGTAAGAGTGATGGTACACGCCTGTATGGGGAGGCCGAGACAGGAGGATCATTGGAATCCACAATACAGAGAGAAACCTGGGCGACATAGTGAGACCCCGTGACAAAAATACACGGGGGTCTCAGTGGCAGAACACTTGTTTAGTGCAAACAAGGCCCTGGGTTTGATTCCCAATGCCAGAAGAAAAAGATAAATCACCAGAAAGCAGGTAGGTAGGTATACATACCCAGCTCAGAAAGGCACAGTGCAGATTCCACAAACCATGCAATCACTAGAGGAGGAAGAGACCAGTATAGAATAAAATAGGCAAAAAAAAAAAAAAAAAAAAAAAAAAAACCACACACACACACACACACAAAAGTCACCACCTATTCCTCAGGCAAGAAAGGGACCAGAAAGGGGCATGGTTGAACAATGATAACACAGACCTGGGGCTGGGAAGAGAGCTGAGTCAGTAAAGTGTTTGTTACGGAAACGTAAGGTCCTGCATTCAATCACCAGAATGCACTTAAAAACAAAAAGCTGGGTGTGGTAGTGGTGGAGTGTACTTTTAATCTCAGCACCTGGGAGGTGTAGACTCAAGGTGCTCTGACCAGCTAGCCTAGTGAGTTCCAAGCCAGTAAGAGTCTGTCTCAGAAACCGAGGTACCAGCTCTCTCACCCCTGGTGGACTCGATGCCCATGAGTTCCATCCTTTCTCTCTTACAATAAAATCTGCCTTAATCCTAAAAAAAAAAAAGGTAGATAGCACCTGAGGAATGACAGCTGAGGTTGGCTTCTGGCCTCCATATCACACACACACACACACTGCAATCCTGCCAGCAAGGACACAAACAAAAATCCCCCACTGTGTTCTTGATCTCCCCCACCTCTGTCTGTTAATAATCACCCACGGTCTGGCTGGTCTGGCTCTTTCCCTCGTCCCCTGCAGAGCTTGGCCATCCAGGCCTATACTTTTGTGGAATGTGTGCTAAGTTCAGAAATGATGCCCTGGGGCCATCTGACCTTTAGAAAACATAGACACCATTCAGACACACACACACACACACACACACACCTCCTAAAATCAGTAACTCAAGAGGTGGGAGTGTTCCAGGAAAAGGAAGAAAACATGAGTTTATTTGAAGACTTTCTGAGGAAATCCTGCCATGTGCAGGAAATGGTGTGAAGTCCATTTGAGCTGGTGGAAATTTCTAGACATGGACTAGTCATCCCTTTGCTGGTAGACTTACCCATTCTTATCAGTCACATGAACCCCCAGGGATTTGCTGTTCACATTGTGGTACAGTCAATAAAACAAGTGGGCAGCCAGCCTGGATAAGAGCTGTTGATCTATTCCAGTCCAGGGAAGAAAATACCTGTGCTGGTT
The DNA here is from genome assembly GCA_023101885.1 of Typhlomys cinereus. NCBI lineage: Eukaryota > Metazoa > Chordata > Mammalia > Rodentia > Platacanthomyidae > Typhlomys > Typhlomys cinereus. The sequence goes on from JALPQD010000599.1 coordinate 754,934, forward strand.
AGAGATAGACGCATCAACGTGGCAATTGAAGGCTCAGCTCTGAACACGTACCTGAAGAATGGATAGTTTAAAGCAAGTCTTGAGCAAGACTGCAGGAGATTATCTATGATGTGTGAAGACCCACCCCATGGTGGGTGGGACCATTCTCTGGGCTGGTAGGTAAAATGAAGTTTGACATACTTTGGCAGACTTGTATTCTAGCGCATGAGGTTTGTCCCTCTCTCAGCAATTCTGTGATTATGGTGGGGCCAGTTTCCTCGGCTCCCGCTGTTGCTATGAGCTCTTTTGCCAAACAGGACTAAGAACTGTAACTGAGAATCATAATAAACCCCTCTTGTTCCCCAAAGCTGTTCAGTTGTGAATATATCGACAATATGAAGGCAAAGTGCAACAGCAAAACAAACAACACAAAAAACAAAAAAGTGTTTTTTAAAATATTTTTTGTCTTTTAGAATCAGCTTCCTGATAAAGTTGGCTAAACTCATACCACTAGAGTACTGAGATACTCTCCTGACCTCTGGACCCCGAAGTCAGCTACAGGTACCCCAGGAAGCATTTCTAGAAGATCATTCAGAGTTCAATGGCTTAGAGGCAGTCTCAAGTCACTTTCCCAGGCCATCCCAGCCAGAGGTCCCATTTTAGGGATGCCCGTCTCGAGCACACTTGTAGAAACCAATGTCTTGCAGGGCACTAGAATTTTCTGAGATGGTCCCAGGGTGAGGTGAGGCTGTTGATATGGAGACCACTGATGGCATTGAGGAAGAAGAGGAAGGATGCGGTGAACTCACACCAAAACATCAGGGTGAAACCGAAGAGGGTGACCTCGTTCCTGAGGAGGATCACGAAGCTCAGGAGCCCCCCAGAGGAGAGGATGAAGGCGACCAGGAGGAGGCAGGAACCGATGGCCCACTTGTGCCTCGAGCGGATATCCTCGCATACCTGGGACACCATGAGAAGCTCCAAGCCAAAGATGGCAGCCACTACGGCCAAAGCGGCCAAGCTGCGGGCCAGGATCAGGCCCACGGTCAGCCCGGGCACGCCGACCTGGCTCAGGTCTCTGAAGCAGTGTGGACTGCTGTGGTTGGTGAACGTGCAGAAATGCCACAGCCCAAAGAGGCGGTCCTCGGCCAGCAGCCAGAGGCCATCACAGATGGAGATAGAAGAGAGGACCACGGCCAGGGAGGTGCACACAATGATGAGGGCCCGGATGAAGGACTCAAAGAAGGACCGGTGGTAGTGGTGGCCGTGCTGGGGGGGACTCTTAGGTCCCAGCAGCCTCTGGGCCTGGAAAACAACAGGAAGCCCTGAGTCACCAAGGACCGCATCACCAGCAAAAGCCCCGAACATACATTACACAATCTCCACACCCGGTTTCTGTTCAGTCTCACGTGGGAAGCCTAGAACTGTCTCTCCTGTCCTCAGCCTCACAGCAGGCCTGCCTTCAGTGGAGGCCAGTCCCCATTTTCCCTGTTGACCCTCCTCTGTTCTGGTCGGGTGTTTCTCAGGTACTAACCCTTCCCTTGCCATCTGTTTCATGGTCTCTATGAACGAAACAACCAAATTGGAACTAATGAGATGGCTCAGATGGCAAAGCACTTGCAAGGCAGACACAGTGACCTGGGTTTGAGCACCAGAACCCAGGATAAAAAAGGGGGGGGGGCGCTGGAGAGATGACTCAAAGGGTAAGACTCTACCTCCCAAGCAGAAGGCCCTGAGGTTCAAATCCCAGGTCCCCACACATGTAAAAACATCAGGTGCAAACAGCAGTGACCTGCACTTCAGGCCCTGGTGGGAGGAGTCTGGGAAATTCCAGAGCCAAGCAAAAAGAAGGCGAAGTAATCCAGGATGATTCCCAAAGTCACTCTTAGTCCTCCACAAGGACACACATTGCCCTCTGATACACACACACACACATTCTCTTTCTCTCTCTCTCTCTTTCTCTCTCTTTCTGTCTCTCTTTCACTCATATGCCTATACAGATACTCTTACTCATGTGCCTGCAAACACACACACACAACACACATACTCATGGGCCTACACACACCATGCACACTAATGCAATTGCACACATGAACACATACACCCATACTACAAAAGATCTAAGCAATGACATCTTGTTTTATCCCCTTTGCCCTTTGACCTGGCTTGTCCAGTACCAAGCTAACCAACCAACAAGTCCCTTTTCAAAGCTAGATGTGTGGAAGTCCCTGAATGACTCAGTCTCTATGCTCAGCATTAGAAGGGTATGTCCTAACTTCTTTGACCTAGGTGTTTCGACTATGATTCTCCCATCTCTGTCCCAAGATGCCCCTGGGTACCACCTCCAGCCCCCTGACCCACAAAGCAAAAGTAAAGAAGAAATACTGTGGAGAATGAAACCCCTTACCATAGCCCCCAGTCCTGCGAGATCCCCCTCTTTCTTCTTCGCCCACTTTCCTGCACCCTCATTGCTCATACCCCACGGGAGCCAGACATAGTTCCATGTCCAGAGCCTTTTTCCCCTCATGATTCCCCTGTCCTCTTGCCTGACAGGCTGTGCTAGTTAGGTGTCAACTTGTAGCTTTGGGGATCTTTATGAAGTGGTGGTTAAGTGAAGTCCTGAGCAAGCCTGCAGGAGATTGTCTGATTGAGCTGGGAAAACCCAGCCCAAGGTGGGCAGGACCATTCCCCAGGCAGGTGACGAGATGGCGGGAGCTGGTTAAGTAGTTTGGCATACCTCAGCATACTGTGGAGGACTTGCTGTTTAGCAAGTGAGGTTCACCTCTCTCTCAGCAGTCCTACAGTGTAGCCAGTTCCCTCAAATCTGTTGTTGGTATGAGTTCCCCTGCCAAGCTGGACTAAGAAATGTAACTGAGAATTGTAAGAAAGTATAAAACTCCCTTGTTGCCTAAGCTGTCTGCTCCTGAATTGATCAGCAACCTGCAGACAAATTGCAACATGGGCTCTTTTAAGCTTCCCTGCCTGGCGAGAATGACTCCACCCCACACCCCCACTCCCCCAAGACCCCTTTCCCACTACCAAGCCCAAAGTGGATCCTCTCTTGCTCCCATTGGGCATTCTCTTATCACTTTTTGCTCAGTTCTGAAGGCATCTGGGAGTGACGTTGTCTTACCCGGACACGGTGTCTTCCAGGATTGCCGACCTCATGTCAGGACACCACTGTCCCCGCTACCTGGCACAATGTTAGACTGTTCACTTGGTCAGTACTTGAGGAAGAGAACTTGGAGAGAGGCCGGGTCAGGTTTGCCTCTCATTGGCTTTCATCTGAAGCCCTCAAACGGACCCTCTCTCTCTGTCACCAATCAATTCCCTCTCTATAGGGTGCACCAGAGCAGGTGACAGTATGGTGTGGAAGGTGACCAGAAAACAGGTAGTTTCCACAGGAGGGATGGGAAAACCCCAGGCAATGAAGAGAGGAGAATGTGGTACACCCCACGCCCACCACCAACAGACTTTCAGGAGCAAGTACAGACCAAGCCTCTCAGGCAGATGAATCATCCCCGGGACTGTAGGGCAGAGCCCCGGAAGGCTGCTGCTAGGGCTGGGGAGACAGCTGAGCAGATGCAGTACTGCCCCGCAAGCACGAGGGCCTGAGTTTAGATTCCTAGCACCTGTATAAAAAGCCGGGTGTGGTAGTGACACCCATATGTGCCTGCGGGAGGCAGGTGGAGGAGACAGGTGGATCTCTGGAGGTCATTGACCAGTCAATCAAACTGAATTGGCCAGCTCTAGGTTTACAAAAGACCCTGTCTCAAAAAAATAAAGTGGAGAGTGATAAAGAAAGACAACTAGCATTAAACACTGACCTCGGCACACACACACACCACATACACACACACATACATACATATAGACATACACACACACACACACAGACACATACATACCACACACAGACGCACACACCATACACACACACACACAGACACACATACATACCACACTCAGACACACACACACACACACACACACACACACACACACACACACACACACACACGGTTGTCTGCTGCTACCTGTGCCCCAGCCACTGAGACATCTCTGGTTTTAACCCCAGGGATATAGAAAGTAGTTTACTGACAACATTTCCACCTAAGTAGCTACTTAGTTACTTTTTATTTCTCTTAAACAGGTGAGAAAGCCCAAAGTGGTTACTTAAAGAGAAACCTACACCTCGTCCAGAAGACAGTAGCAGACTTGCCCTTTCAATTGAGTTCTGTACTACTTGCCACAACTAAAATACAGACTGGGGTCTGGAGCCTTCCAGCGGCCTTTGTGCCAGGGTTCAAGGTTACTGGAAAGCAAAGCAAGCATGTGATCAGAGGAATGTCTAGAGGACCAAGCCACACGACCAAGACTGGCATCATCCCCATTCCAGTCAGGGTATGCTTCAAAGAGCATCCAGAGAAAGGTGCAACCTCATTTTCCCTGGTTCAGGGGACAGGACTTCTCAGCACCAGTAAGGAGGTGGCAGGAGTGGGGGGAATGGGATGTGAACAGGTCCTCTCAGTTCATCTGCCGTAGACCTATCACTGGTTTGAGACACAAGAGGGGATCTAGGACCCTAGCTGTTTCTATTAAAGAGGAAAAGAGAATTTTTAAGTAAGAAACACACCCAAGAAAACTTCGAAAACTGTCAATGTCTATAGTACAAACCAGAGGTGGTTTTCCTTAATAATCTCTTAACTGCTTGTTTTTTTTTTCCTTTTTCCTTCCCTTCCTTCCCCCTCTTCTTTCCTTCCTTCCTTTCTTCCTTCCTTCTTTTCTTCCTTCTTTCCTTCCTTTTCTTCCTTCTCTCCTTCCGTTCTTTCCTTCTTTCCTTCCTTTCTTTCTTCCCTCTTTTCTTTCTTCTTCATCCACAGGATCTCATACATCCCAGACTTGTCCCTATATATGACCTCGAAATCCTTATCTTTCTGCCTCTACTTCCTACCCATTGGACACCAGGCAAGCCCCACCACATCTGGTTCAGGTAGTGCTGGGGATTGAACTCAGGCCTTTTGCATGCCAGGCACGACCTGTCAAACTACATCCTCAGTCCAAGCTCTTGTTTTCTTGTGGCCAAAGGAAACCCATAATCATTGAAGAGAGCACCTGGCAAGGTTATGAAATCCTTTGGTCACAGGCTGGACCAGCCCCAGATGCAGAGAGCAAGTCACAAGACACACAGCAGGCCCTAGAAACCTTTTGACCCCAGGCCTCACACTGTCTGGGAAACAGGCACGTCCTGTCCCTTCCTCAGCCCCGCCTGTCCCAGCCTCAGACTGGACTTTAATCCCCAGGCCCTAAGATACCACACTGGACTTGGAGAAGACAGAGAGACCTAGCTTTACCTTTCTCCCTCCTGCCCTTGCCAGGCTTCATTTAGGTTCTCTGGCCACCAGTAAAACTCTACGGCTTAAAGGGACTTGTATATAAAATGTGTGAGATTGGAAAGACGGCTCAGGTGGTAAAGCACTTGCCTTGCAAGCGTAAAGATCTGAGTTAGATCTCCAGGACCCACATAAAATAGCTGAGCGAGCTAGTGAGATAGCTAATGGGTAAAGTGCCTATTGCAAAACCTAGTGACTTGAGTTGGCTGCCTAGAAGCCCACATAAGATTAGGAGAAAACTGACTTCTTTTTTTAAAAATTATTATTTTATTATTTTTTATTTATTTCTTCCACTCATACAAAGTTGATAAGTACCCCATTCCCCTCCCTCCCTCCACCCCTCCCTAGATCCCTTTGCTCCCTCCTCTCTTTTCCCTTCCCCCCCCTTTCTCCCAGTGCTCCCTCCCCCCATCCCTGGAGCATCCTTTACTGTGCATGTCAAACTTCCCTCTGGGTCCTCCTCTCTGATGAGGTGTAAGGACTCAGTGGCATTGTCTAGAGCTCTTTCTTGTGTTCCCCTTTAGTATAGGAACACCATTGTGGCTGTTAATCCCTTGCCTCTAAGGATGGCAGTGCCTGTGATCCATGCTAGACTTTGGGGGTTCAATGATATGTTGGTAATTGCGCAGGTCATGCAAAGTCCTATTATGATTACTTCGACCCTAACTTGTATGGAGTATCTTGCATATTGGAGAAAACTGACCTCTAACCTCCACCTGTGCATCATGGAATGCATATATTGTCTCGCCTCTCTCTCTAACATTTTTTTCAAAAGCTGACTGCACAAACATCCTGGAATTTTATGGTCGCCTGCTGAGCAGTCAGCCTGCTGTCTTGCAGCTCTGCCTCTGCCTTCGAGACTCAGACCTTGCTCCCAGCCCTGCACTGGGATTCAGCTTAGGCCTCCCAGGTGCTAGGGGAAGACTCTACCGCTGAGCTATAGCCCCAGACTCACCTCCTCCACCTTTTTGAATTTTTTTAAAAACCTTTTATCCCAAGACAACATCTCGCTAAGTTGCCCAGGCTGGCCTTCAACCCGCTCATAGCCAAGACAGGTCTTGTACTTGGGATCCTCCTGCCTCAGGCCTCCGGAATAGTTAGAATAATTAACCTGTGCCAAAGGGCTGGGCTTCTAGCCTGACTTGTTAGTGGCAGCGATAATACCCACTTCCAAAGGCTGCTGTGGGCCTGGCATCACTGAGCAAGTGCTGTCCAGCGGGGACAGGGATGTCCATGCCCTTCTACCCACCCAGCTCACATCCTTCCGCGGCTGAGCCTGGCAGTGAACATCTGTGTGGTCCTTTCCTTCCTCCTGCTCCTCTTCTGCCCCTCTCCCTCCTTCTTCCATTTTCTTCTCTATTTTGTCCTCTTCTCTGCTCCTTCCTCTTCTCCCTCCTCTCTACCCTCCTCCTCTTCATTCTCCCACCTCTCCTCTTCCCCTTCATTCCCTCCTTTGCCTCCTCATCCCCCTCCTCCTCCACCCTTCCATCATTCCATCCTTCATGGATTCCCTTACTCCCTCCTCTTGTCCTCCATTCCTTCCTTCCCTTCTCCTGCTCCTTCCGTCCCTCCCATTCTACTCTTCCCTTTCTTCCCTTCCCTCTTCTCTTCTTCCCTTCCTTTTCTTCCTCTTTCCCCTTCTCTTTCTCTCCCTCCTCCTCCCCTGTTGAAGAAAAGCCCACCTGTGGCTTTGAATCTCTTTTGTGAAAATATATAGAGATTATCTATTTATTTGGGTGTGGGGGGAGGGGTTGGGGGAGAAGGTGCCGGTATATGGAAGGTGGTTCTCTCCTTTCATCGCACAGGCTCTAGTAATCACACTGGCCTCCGGTTTTGCAGGCGCCTTGAACCCATCGAGTCAGATCCCTTTCTGACTCTTTAGGGCGTCCTTGTTTAGAGCTTCCCACACCTACATGTGCCTTGTATCTGAGTCTTCAGGGAGCCTGGACACTTCGGAGGATTGCCCATCCCATCTACCTTGCCTCTTCTCTCCCTTCTTCCCAAAGTCCCTCACTGGGGATGACCTGTGCCATGACCCAGAACCAAGGGCGAGACCTCATTGTCTCTTCCTTAACCCTTCCCAGCAGCTTGGCCCTGAATAAGGTGACTTTCGGGACAGACGGTGCCTGGCCTATCTGCTGTTAGGGTTAGAGAAGGGAGATCAGGCTTTGTATGCTGGGGTTGTCTACATTCTGTCACTAAACTGACCCGAGGCAGGTGACTTTCTAGCCTCAGTTATCTGCTCTGCAGAATGGGTAGAGTGGTCACGTGGCCTGTGCTGTTCGTTAATGCCGAGTACTCGCCAAGCCGGGAAGCAGGAGGATGGCTTGAGCCCAGGAGTCTGAGAGCAGCTGGAGCGGCAGGCAGAGCAGGTCTCAGACAATAAGAATGATGAAGGAGGGGGCACAGCATTGGCCGCCTGTCCACTGGGGTCAAGACCACAAGACCGGACAATGGACAGACTACAGGAGAGCCGGGCAAAGAAACGCCTGACGAACAGGAAGCTGGCGGGCAGGGTAGGGGAGCCTCCCACAGACTGTTCTTTGAAGAGGGGAGGATGTGGAGGTTCTCTGCCAACATCAACACCGTTGCTCCGAGAGAAGTCAGATCTCAGGGAAAGCAGCCTCTCCTCTCACCAGGAGCCTTTTTGAGGTGCCGAGTCCCCAGCGAGCCCCACCCCTCTCATCTCCCCAGCACCCCAAACGCATTTGGAGGAGACACGTCTTCCCAGACCCCACTCCCCAAAAGTTTTGCCTTCCCAAGCAAAGTCTCCTTCTCCTAGTCTATCCCGTGGATCCTCCACCCCAGACATTGGATTAAAAAGATTCCCAGCGGCCCCGTGGGAATCCTAACCAACAGGTCGCAGAGAAAGTTTGGCGACCAAGGGTGTTCTTAGGGTAGAAATCAGAAGTCGGGGAAACCACGCTCCGAGAATAACACAAAGGGGACAGGCACCCCAAGATCACTTCCCGTGAAGCCTCCCAGGGATCTCAGAGAGCACTGGGCACTGGGGGAGTGGGAGGGTCGGTGCCCCGAGGCCTGGGTGGCTGAGGGTTTGAGTCCCCCCCTTCCTCCCCCTCCTCGGTGGGCTGCACTCCTCAGGGATCATGGGGTTACCTGCACGGAGACGGCTGTCATGTTGCACCCAAGGCAGACACGATGTCGCCTGGCCTCGCGGTCCCCCGCCGCTGCGCTGGGCTGCAGCCGCCCGGCACGTCTTCGGTCCCGGGGCGGGGCGCAGTCGGAGGCGGGGGCTTCGCTTCCCCGCAATCGCCCAGCGGTGGCAGCTCGAGTTACGCTGACTCAGTTCCCCCCTCCCCAGCGCAGCCGAGCGCCCCGAGTCCCCGTGAGGAGGACCCGGTGACCCCTGTCACGATCTGCTCCAGGGCGCAACCTCCTCGAGGGCTGGGGCGGTGACCCAAGGGTCGGAGATTCCGTTCCTGCCCAAGCTTGCCTGGTCAGCGCGCTCCTGTCCCCGCTGTGCGACCTTGGACTGCTAGGTCAGCGCAGCGGAGCCTGGGTTAATAAGTCAGATAATGTATGCAGAGGGCTGGCCCTTCCTTGCAAGGTTCTTGTGAAGTGTGAGCGAGTGGAATCTTCTAGATTGATCCTGCTTACCTTAGTTTACCCTTTGAGGAGTCTATTTCTCCCGGGGCTTGCCTCCTGATCCCTTAGGGAACAGCGAGGGAGAAGATATCCAAACAATGCGGGCTGGGTGCCAGGTATCTTAGCATCTGAGGGGTGGAGGGAGAATTGACAGGAACTGGAGGGCAGCCTGGGCTTTAGGGGAAAACTCTGCAAAGAAGAAGAAGAAGCGAAAAGGAAGGAAGAGAATGAGGAGGAGGAGGATCAGGAAGATTGCGGAGTGGAGAAGGAACTATGGGGTTGGGATGTATCTCAGTAGAGAGCTGGGTGTAGCGCCTGGGAGCCCTGGATTCCAGTCCCTGTATCATGAGCAAGCAAGCAAACAAACATTATCCAATGGAAAATAAAGGCAGGTATAATAAAACACTCCACTCCCAAAAGGATAGAAGTTGAGAGAGGGTCCCAGGGCAAGGTGTGCCATCCTCCTTTGAGGAAGAAGTCGGTCTTCATGGGGGAGGGAGGTTCCTGCTTCAGATAAAGCAGGATTCTATGGGATAGATTAGAAAGATTAAACCATCTGGCCAGTAGGGAGCACTTCTGTGGTTTACCTAAGAACTTGGGCAGTGAGATGGTTCAGCAGACAAAAAGCAAGAATGTCCATTCCTTCAGCCCCCTGACCACCACCAACTCACATTAAAAAAGAAAGAAAGAAAGAAAGAAAGAAAGAAAGAAAGAAAGAAAGAAAGAAAGAAAGAAAGAAAGGAAGGAAGGAAGGAAGGAAGGAAGGAAGGAAGAAAAAAGCTGGATGTAGTAATGTTTGTAATCTTAGCACTCCTGTAGCAAATTGGGAGGTGAAGACAGGAGGTACCTGGAAGCTCAATAAAGAAATTCTGCATCGAAGACAGGTGGAAGAAGAGAGTCGACTCACAGAGAAGCTGTCCCTTGACCTCTACACCCACATGCTGTTGTATGCTTGTATGTGCACATACACACATATGCACACACACAAGAGGAAGGGAGGGAGGGAGGGAAGAAGAAGCAAAGAAAGAAATAGAAAGAAAGAAAGAAAGAAAGAAAGAAAGAAAGAAAGAAAGAAAGAAGAAAGAAAGAAAGAAAAAGAGAAACAGTTGTACTTAGAAGTTTCCCCCAAGAGCTACAGGAAAAAGACAGGAAGACACAGGACTGCGGCCTCCCCCACCTCCGCAGCCACCTGACTGCTGCCAGAGACACCTTACACAGCCCCAGAGCCAGTCTTGGGCCAGGCAGCTGGTGTGAGGAGGTTCTGCCTGTCTTCTCTTGCCTTCTGTCTCTGTGGACACCACTTAGGGGCTTATTCAAACACACTGTTGGTTCTCTTCCCAGAGGTTCTGGCCAGTGGGTCTGGGGTGTCATCCAAGTGATATTAGTGCTGCTGGTCTGGCGCTAGATCCTCCCCCTCATCTTCCCTCCACGGTGGCACCTGCTAGAAGTCAGACACTCCTTCCTCTGAGCTCTGTGCTCCAGAGAGGGGCTCACAAGGTCTCTAAGGAGCCCTAGAGTGCTCTGGGGGAAGTTCCCAGAGTCATTGGAGGCTTCACTTGACCAGAAAGCCACTGCCCAGTGCCTAGCATGAGGATGAGACGCCACCGTTGGGAATAGTTGTGCAGGTAGAAAGCTTGCTGAGCATTCACAGAGCTCTGGGTTCAATCCCCAGCACCCCATGGGCCAGGCACAGGAGCACACGTCCGTCATCCCAGCACTCAGAAGGTGGAGCCAGAAGGATCAGGAGTTCAAGGTCATCCTTGACTACAGCTGCAATTAATCTGCGTGTTGGCCACAAATTTCACACCAGAATGGCTTATGAGAATAAGGGACTTTATTATGATGCCTGGTTACAGTTATTAATCTAGCTTGGCAGGAGAGCTCACACCAACACCAGGGCCAAGGGAACTGACCATACCATATCTGTGGCTGAGAGAGGTCCAAAGCTCACTTGACAGACAGTATATCTGTGCAACCATGCTGAAGAACACCAGCTTACAAACCAGCTCATCCTGTCTTATCTACCCGCCCAGAGACTAGTCCCACCCTCTATGGACTGAGTCCTCCCTCAATTAGACAATCTCTTGCAAGTTTGCTCAGGCTTGACTCAATTACTCCTTTTTTGCAAATGTATTGAGAACTCCAGCGTTTAATTGTCAGCCTGACACCTGTAGCTATCACAGCTACATACTAAGTTCAGGATCAACCTGGAATAGGTGATATGCTGCCTCAAAAAAAAAAAAAAAAAGTTGTTAGGTTACACAATTCATGCTGTCTCCAGCCTACTGACGTCTTCTGCAGGGCGGGGCATGTTCTCTGCTCAGTGCTTAGGGTCAAAAAAAGTCTTAGCTCAGTAGAACTGAGGACAACTCGTCCAGTCAGCAAAGAAGGCAGAAGAAGCAGAAATGGTTTGGGAACAAGGAGGAAGTAACTGTCAGGTTCCTATCATTTCTGTTTTAGGAGCAGGAATCCCAGGCCTGGAGTCTGGGTGGGGTTGGTGCTGAGTTCCTTGTGCTCTTGGCTTGGGGCAACACAGCATTCCTTAGTGTACATCCTCCCACCCCCTTCCTCTGTGCAGAAGGTAGCAGAGACAGGCATGTCCTGGGAGACCTCATGCCTACCCTGGCAGGAATGAAGAGGTTGTAAAGACCTTTGCATCTCCCTTGGCTTCAAGCTATTAAAAAAATAAGCCCCAAGGAACTGGAGTCTCCCCAGGAGTCCCACACTGGGGAATGAGCAGGCTGACCCTGGCGCCAGCCAGAGGAGAAGCTTGTCTCCAGGAAGAGATTCCACACAGCGCTGACAGCTCCTCTGCCCACCTTGCAGGAGACACTGGAGCCCAAACAGTGATGGATCAGGGATGGGTGGGGCCACAGCTTGACCAGGACTGCTGAGCTGGGCAGACCTCTGGCCTCTCTGTAAACCTGCACCTCTGAAGGTGGACTTTGCAGGGGGCAGGGGCGAGGTCATTGCACCTCTCTGTCGCTTTTCCTGATGTGAGCACATTGGGTCAATCTCCTTTCTCTGCTTTTCACTGGCCCTGGTCAGTGACCTACTGGGGTGGGCGGCTGAGTAGGACTCATTAGAGCTGCTGGGACCCAGGCTCTGACCCTACCAGGCTCTAGTACTAGACAGCAGGAATGTCAGTGTGATTGGGTGGGATGACACGGGGCGAGGCAGTCGCTGAAGACAAACAGCATGGATGCGCATGGTGGGCTCAGACAGTACAAGCCTCGCCTGTTCCTTGACATTCCCTGCCTCTTCTCCAGACAGCGTGAGGAGCCAGCCCCTGTTCCCCTCCCCACCTCCAGTTTGCTGACCTGGAGGTGATTGGAGAGATCAGAATAGCATCAGAGTAACTGGAGAAAGTGACCCCGACTCCACCCCTTCTCGGCCTTGCTTTTCTGATGTGAAAGACGCTCCCCCATGTACCACCCCCACCCCTCCCCCCGGCACAGTTTCTTAGAGTTCAAAGTGAATTGGCCACTGATCAGTGGCAGTCTGTCACAGACGGGTCTTCATCTGCTACTTCTACCCAGAAAACTCTTCCTTACCTCATCATATGTGGGTAGGGAGGGTGCTAGCCCAGCATGTACAAGTGCTGGGGAGGACGAGGCAAGCAGATTCCCAGGGCTACCTCGCTGATCACTCTAGACACTTGCCTGAGAAAGACCCTATCTCAATAAAATGGCGGGGGAGGGGCTGGAGATAGCTCTGGGGTTAAGACTCTGCCTTGCTCCAGCAGAAGGACTTGAGTTTGGATCCCAGATCCCATGTTTAAAAAAAAAAAAAAAAAAAAAAAAGATCAAAGGGGGACAGCGGACAGCGCCTGAGGAAAGACAGCAGAAGGTGTCTTCTGCCCTCCCCTGCGCATTATGCACATGCACACATCTGCATGCAGCTGTATATACACATGAAAGAAAAGAAAAAGGAAGGAAGGAAGGAAGAAAGGAAAGGAAAGGAAAGGAAAGGAAAGGAAAGGAAAGGAAAGGAAAGGAAAGGAAAGGAAAGGAAAGGAAAGGAAAGGAAAGGAAAGGAAAGGAAAGGAAAGGAAAGGAAAGGAAAGGAAAGGAAAGGAAAGGAAAGGAAAGGAAAGGAAAGGAAAGGAAAGGAAAGGAGGGACTTTACATTCCCAGAAAGAAGCTGCTGCACCTCCCAGACTAACTTGGTTAGAGTGTCAATGAAGTGAAGAACTCTGGAACGTCCTAAGTCCAAAGCCAGATAGTCTTGTAGTTAGATACAGATGTCGACTTGTCAGTTGAGCATTCCAACTCTGGGCACATTTGTATAGAATCAGTGATTGCGTTAGGCTCTGAGCAAGCCACTAGGAGATTGTCTAGTTGATGGGGAGACTCTGTCCATAGTCAGTGGGACTAGTTCCCTGGGCAGGTAAGTAAGATGGAGGGAACTGGCTGAGGAAGTTGGCATTCTCTTGTGTACTTAACCAGACATACTGGTCTAGCAAGTGAAGAGTATCTCTCTCAGCAATCCTGTGGATATGTGGATATGGTGGAGCCAGTCCCCTCAGCCCTTGGTGTTGATGTGGACTCTCCTGCCAAGCTGGACAAGGAGCTGTAACCATACAATCAAAAGAGAAATCAGAAAATAAATCCCCTTATTCCCCTATAAGCCACCTCCTTGTTTCCCTATAAGCTGTTTGGTTGTGAATTTATCGGCAACATGCAGAGTAACTATAACACTTGGACCATCTTTAATTGACATCTATTACCCTCCTTCATATGGGACCTATCATCCTGAGAACTATGGTACATTCTTCAGGACGTAGTCAGAGCCCTGATTTCCATTGACCACAAGGCTAAGAATATCATCAGATAGCATCTATATTCTGTGGCAGATATCCTCCTGCTTTGCTGTAACATGCCTGATGTTTCCATCGATGCAGCTGAAGTGTTTTGATATACGACGTTCTTTTTCTGGATTATAAAACCTCAAGAGACTGTTACCACAGTGGAACACGGAGCTTGGGCCAACCTGAATGTGTACTCCTGGACCATGGACACTCATATTTGTCTCCAGAATAGACTACCTTTTATCCCTTTGAGGTAAGAGTTGTGAATTTTTCATTAACGAGAGAGAGAGAGAGAGAGAGAGAGAGAGAGAGCGAGAGCAGGGAAGTGAAGGGATGAAGGGAAGGAAAGGGAAGGAGAGAGGGAGGAGAGGGGAAGGGAGGGGAGGGGAGGGGAAGGAAGGGGGAGATGAGAATGGAAGGATTGTATTGGGGAGGAGAGAGGGGAAAGGAGGGAGGAGGAGAGAGAAGGAGGGAAAGGAGAGGGAAAGGGAGGGGAGAAGAGAGACAAGCTGTTCACCTCTAAGACTCACCATTTATGCTTCCAGGTTCTGAGGTCACTTTCAGCCACAGCATCTCAAATTGCCCCTCTGTCCCCCACCTCCCTTCCCAGTGCGCCCCCTCCCCAATTCATTACAGTCTTAGCTCTGTCCTAGAGCAAAAGTACAGCATTTCATGGCAGGATTTTAATCATCTGGGTCCTTCTGTCTAGAATTAGGCAATGGTTTGTTATAAAATAGAACACTTGTTCTACAGGATACTCCTCCATCAAAGAAAACACGGGCTCCAGTTACACCGAGTAGCGGAGGTGGGTTTCATGCACTGAAAGGGGCTCGCAGAAGAAGACAAAACAGAAACAAGAAACAGAAAAAGATTAGCAATGTCAAGCCACTTTCCAGGTAAGGCGGCCTGACAGTGGACAAGAGGAAAGTAATTAAGCATCATGCTGTATTTTAGGCAAAGATTAAAGCAGGGGGCATCCGTACCGTATCAAGTCCACGGAAATCAGTCTATCTGGGGATTTGGCTGTTAATTCTCTTAATCCTTATTTCTTGGAAAATAGATGAGCTGGTTCACTCCAGGTAGGTGATCAGAACTTTGAACATTAATTAGGGCTGGGGAGGCGGCCTATGGTTTACAGTGCTTGTCCCACAAGCAGGAGGACCTGAGTTTAATCCCCAGAAACCATGTAAAAAGCCAGGCTTGGTGGAACGTACTTGGAACCTCAGCGCCACTGAGGAGCAACAGCTGGGGTTGTCTACTGACACATGTTCACACACGTGCACCTGCACACACAGAACACGCACCATGCACAATTCATTAATTTATTAATCAGACATTGCTTTTTGCTTTTTTTTAAGAACTTTTTTTATTTATTCGTGTGCATGTGTACGTGTGTGTGTGTGTGTGTGTGTGTGTGTATGTGTGTGTGTGTGTGTGTAGAACCACAAGCGAATTAGGGAACCACCATGGACCGCCTCCCCCTCCTTGTTTGCTCTGCCCCGGGATTCACAGGCTCCGCCCTACCAGGACCAGAAACGCAGGCCGCCCCCGCTTCTGCCCGGCATCTATATGTGGGGTCTAGGATCTGAACTCAGGACCTTCTGCCTGCAAGGCAGAGGCTTAACCCCTGAGCCACCTCTCCAGCCCCATGCTCTTTGATTTTTATTCAACAGTTCCAAGAGGCCAAAGGCCTCACCATGGTGCTGTGGGGTTTGGGCATACAGTAGGCGCTCAATAAGCATTCATTAGTCAATTGGTCTGTTCTCACCTTTCTGTGTTCTCACCTTTGCTATGGGGTAAAAGTTCTTGGGTTTGGGGGTTATTATTTTCTCCCAGACAGGAATGATGGCTCAATAGTTAAGACTCTGCCTCACAAGCAGAGTCCAGATCTGAGTTCAGATCTCAGGTCCCACATAAATGGCCTGGTGGGCAGAGCCTTGGAAATGCCAGAGCGAAACAAAAGGTGGTAGAAGCAATCCAGAATGATTCCCGAAGTCACCCTTGTGCCCTTGGTCATCCACAGGGACACACGGTGCCTCTGATACACACACACACCCCAAATACATACATACATACATACATACATACATACATAAAGTTTAAAAAAATCTCCCTAGGCTGGGGAGATGGTTCAATGGATAAGAGCACTTGTTAAGCAAGTATGAGGACCTGAGTTTGAATCTTCAGTATCTATATGTATTAGTCAAGGTTCTCTAGAGGAACAGAACCAACAGAATGAATGTATACAAAAGGAATTTGTTGGATTGGCTTATGAGATAATGTCTAAGTAGTCCAGCAATGACTGCCGGTAACTGCTCGGTCCAGAAGCTGAATGAAATCCAAGAGTCCCAGCTTGTGGCTGGAGGCTGGAGGATTCCTGGAGAGTCTCTGGACTTCAGTCACCTGAAGCCTGGTGTCAAGAGGGCAGCACAGGGCAAGAGACTCTCCCAGAGCCCTTCTGTCTTGCGATTCCTTTTACCTGATCTGTTATTGGAAGGTTCCGTCAAGATTTAGGGCTGGTCTTTATATTACAAATATATTGATCTAGATCATCTCTCCTGGTGGTCTGGCAGCTGAGCTGTTAGTTAACCCAGATGATTATAAATTGACAACCAAGATTAACTGTCACACTGTGGTGAGGGTGGGGCGGGCGGTCAGGAATGGTCACACCTCTAGCTAGCCCTGGAGCTGAGGGTGGGGAGAGCTAAGGAGGGTCTCTAGGGCTCTGGGGCAGCCAGCCAAAACACTCAGGCTTTGTGGGAGACCCTGTCTCTGGAGAATGGCATGGAGAGAGAGACAGAGAGACAGAGATAGAGAGACATAAGCTCCTCTTCTGGCCTCTGCACATGCTCAGAGATGTGACACCCACACATTCATGTGCACACATGCTTCTCTCTCTCTCTCTCTCTCTCTCTCACACACACACACACACACACACACTATTCCATCTCACGGAACCCCTTCTCCCTTTGTTTCTTGAATTATAGACGTGACCTCTGAACCCACAGCTTTCCCCCTCTGTCTCTCATATCTCTCCTTTCTGCCCTTTCAGCTGCCTGGCCTTAGTCTACTGAAGGAGGATCTTCTCACACAGAACGCCAGATATGGCACGTTCTATTCCATGACCTTCAGACATCTTCATGTTGCCATCCTGTTGAAGCCCATGAGACTGGGGGGGGGGCCTTCTTGCCCAGGTCTCCACTCATCTCTGACCCCAGTTTCATGCCTGGGGCTCCATGTACCTACCCACTGGGTCCCTGGGTGAAAGATCTGCCTATTCTCAGGAATTCTATCGTGATTCTCTCTCTCTCTCTCTCTCTCTCTCTCTCTCTTGTTTTCCTGGGGATCAAACAGGTTCTTGTGGCTTATCCTTGCCAAGCAAGTACTTTATATTTATATTGAACTACTTTTTTTTTGAACGATGTGTGTGCTCGAGAAGGTACTCTATATGCCTGTGGAGGACTAAGGGTAACATTGGCAATCATCCTGGATCAGGTCTACCACCTCACTGTGTTGCTCTGGGATTTCCCAAACTCTGACTTCCAGGGCCAGAATTGTAATACCCTCCCCATCTGCCTGTGTGCCATATCTGCCCAAGGTTTTTTGGGATCTAGGGATCTGAACTTGGGTTCTTCTGTTTTCGAGGCAGAAGCTTTAACTCCTGAGCCATCCCCCAGCCTTCTCTGCAAGTTCCTGATTGCTGACTGAATACTTCTTGACCGTCCCTTCCTTTCCTGTGGCTTCTCTTTTCCCTTCCTATTCTCCTCTCTATGTAGCTCAGGGTGGCCTCAGCATCTCTGGGTTCCAAACAAGTCACACAATGTCTGTCTTTCCTCTTCTCTCTTTACGTACGCGGACCTCCAGGAGCGCAGCCACCCAGCCAGCAACAGCACCTGAGCCGGGGAACTTTGCCCCTGTGACATCGCTGGGTGTCTGGCCCCTGGAGGAAGGCCCTGTCAGCAAACTAGCCAGGCAAGGCCACGCTGAGAAAGCACTTCCCTCAAGATCTGCAGCTTTCTGTCCACTGCCTCTTGTGGCTAGGACCCCCTGAGGCCGCGTGTGAGAACACTGGCAGACTCTTTTGTCCTGGCGGAGGAATCTTGTGAGCTTGCCTAACCGGTCACCCAGATGCTTGAAGTCTGGCATGGTCTTCAAGGAACCAGAGATGGGGGCAGGAGGGGGGCAGGAGGGGAAAGTGCAGGCCCCATCTGTGCAGAACCTAGTTGGTGAGATCTGGGTATTAGAGGATTCCCCCTTTTAAGAATTGGGGGTGTGAGTTGAAGTTCTCTGAAGAAGTTATAATGTGTTGTTGAGTTTCCTGCAGATTGCTGGGCCGGAAGCCCCAGGACAGTGGACAGGAAGGTGTGTGTTAAGGTCTAAACATTGTGGAGCCTCAGGCACGGGGGGGGAGGGGGGGAGAAGGACAAAAAGGAGAGGGAAAGGAAGAAGGGAGAAGGAGATGGGGAAGAAGGGGAGAAGGAAAAGAAAAGGAAAGGGAGGGAGAGGAGAAGGGAGAGGAGGACAAGAAAGGGAGCAGGAAGAAGAAGAGAAAAGGAGGGGAGGGGAGGGAAGGGGAGAGAAAAGTTGGTAGAATGCTTACTTAGTATGCATGAAGCCCTGGGTTCTATGTTCAGCACCATGGAAAGCTTATGATATGACACAAGTCTGTTCACCCAGACTGCAGGAGGTAGAAGAGGTCAGAATACAGAATTGGGGCTCAGATCTGTAACCCAGCATTTAGGAACCGAAGGCAGGAAGATCAGAAGTTCAAGATCAGCCTCTTGACTATATATGACTATATAATGTGTTCAAAAGCAGCCCAGACTCTAATAGTAATAATGATAATAGTCGTTTACCTCTGAATCTGACCTACATCTCTTCAGATAGATAGATAATGAATTTAACAGGCTTCTGGTCTCCACCAACATCAAAGATAACTACAAAGTACCATCTGAATTCTATAGAAGAGATTTCCCCATCTACCCTTTGTCTCTACCAATGCTACTGGGGGATGTTTTGGTTTGTGATTTGTTTTTGCTCTGTGACTATGAAAGTTCATGAAACTTCTTCCAGGAGGATGGTGTCATTGGAAGTCATCTGACTCTCTGCTCCTGGACACACTATTCATATTTTCTTTTGACTAAAAATGTATTTGTGTGTACATGCATGTTCATGTTTGCAGCAGGTATACACTTATGCATGTGAGAATAGAGGCCAGAGACAACCTTAGGTGTCTTTTTTTTTTTTTTTTTTTGGAGGGGGCAGGTCTCTTTCTGACCCAGTACTCACAGATAAGACTAGGCTGACTGGTCATTGTCCCCAGGGACCCACATACAGGGACAATAGGGATTTATCCGTATGAATCACCAGGACTACTACCACACTCAACTTTTTCCATGGGCTCGGGGGGTGGATCTCAGGTACTCCTGCTTGTAAGGCAAGTGTTCTGATGAGTCTGCCTCCTCTCTTCCTCCTTCCTTCCTTTCCTTCTCGTTTTCTTCCTTCCTCTTCTTCTTCCTTCCTTCCTCCTTCCTTCCTTCCTCTTCCTTCCTTCCTTCCTTCCTTCCTTCCTTCCTTCCTTTTTTATTCCTTCCTTCTTTCCTTTCTTTTTTTATGTTGCAGTTCACCTGCATAGTTGCTGATAAATCACCATCAAATGGCCTAAGGGAACAAGGGGTTCAAGGGGTTTATTCTCTTACAATAGTCTAGTTACAGTTCTCAGTACAGCTTGACAGGAATGTACGAACCAACACCCGGGCCGAGGGAACTGGCCACGCCATCACCATATAACAGCTGAGAGAGGGGCAATCCTTACTTGCCAGACCAGCATGTCCAGCCAAGTGTACACAAGGATGCCAAACAACTTTGTTGATCAGCTCTCTGTATTTTATTCCAGGGCCTAGTCCCACCCATCATGAACTGGGTCTCCTCCCTCGGCTAGACAATTTCCTTCAGGTTTGCTTTGGGCTTAACTCAACTACTCATTCTCTACAAATGTGCCCAGAGCTCAAACACTCAACTGTCAAGTTGACACCTGTGCCTAACTATAACGCTTTGTTTGTTTCTTTCTTTCTTTCTTTTCGTTCTTTCCTTTCTTTCTCTCTCTCTCTCTTTCTTTTTCTTTCTCTCTCTCTCTCTTTTCTTTTTCTTTCTTTCTTTTTTTAAAATTTTATTATTTATTCCATTGTGTGTGTATGTGTGTGCACAATGTGTGTATTGTATATGTCTGTGTGTAGAACCACGGACGAATTCAGGAACCACGAATTCAGGACTGCTTCCACCTTCTCCTTGTTTACTCTGCCTCGGGATTCACAGGCTCCGCCCTACCAGGACCAGAAACGCAGGCCGCCACCGCTTCTGCCTGGTGTCTATACGTGGGGTCTAGGATCTGAACTCCGGACCTTCCGCCTGCAAGGCAGAGGCTTAACCCCTGAGCCACCTCTCCAGCCCCTCTTTCTTTTTCTTATTTTTCTTTCTTTCGTATTTTTCTTTTCTTTCTTTCTCTTCTTTTTCTGTCTTTTCTCTCTTTCCTTTCTTTCTCTTTCTTTCTTCTTTTATTCTTTCTTTTCTTCTTCCTCTGTCCTTTCTTTCTCTTTCTTCTTTCATTCTTTCTCTTCCTCTTTTTTCTTCTTTTATTCTTTCTTTCTCTCTTTCTCTTTCCATTCTCTCTTTCTGTTTTTTCTTTCTCTCCTTTCTCTTCTCTTTCTCTCTCTGTCTCTTCCTCTTTGTCTCTCTCTGTCTTTTTCTCTGTCTCTCTCTGTCTCTCTCTGTCTCTCCCTCTTTGTCTCTCTTTGTCTCTCTGTCTCTCTGTCTCTGTCTGTCTCTCTGTCTCTCTTTGTCTCTCTCTCTCTCTCTCTGTCTCTCCCTCTTTGTCTCTCTTTGTCTCTCTCTCTGTCTCTGTCTGTCTCTCTCTCTGTCTCTCTCTCCTTTCTTTCCCCTACAGGAAAGAAGCTGGAAAGAAGCTGTTCTGCGGGCTGCCTAGTTTGGTCACTGATTAGAATGCCGGTGTCTATGGAGAGGCAGGAGTGTGACAGGTCAGAGCCTCAGCATATTTGGGTGATGTTTAATTCCCTTCCTAGCCATTCCCTGCCCTTCCTCTGTTGTCTGTGCTCACATCCTGTGACTGTCAGGTGAAACCTTTTGAAATGCACATTAACTTAACTGACCACTACCTCCCACCAACTAAAGAGTTAAGAATGTCCTCAGACAGCTTTTAAGGCCTGTAATCGAGATCTCCCTGCTTTGCTGTAACCCACCCACCAGTATTTGAAAAGCGTCTTGTGTATGAGTTTTTGTGCTGTGATTATAAAATCCCCAGCAAACGTTATCACAGTGGAACGCACGGAATGTGGGGCAACCTGACTCTGTCCCTGGGCCATGGTCCTTCACATTTGGCTCCAACATAAACAGCTTCAGATCCCTTTGAGGTAAAAGCTGTGATTTTTTCTGCTTATAGTTTATTATTTCTTTTCCTTGCTCATATGTTTATGGGGTGTGCATGTTTGTATGTATGTGGGCATGTGTGTTCATGTGTGTGTGTCTGTGGAGGCCCAAAGAGGTTAGATGAGGGGTCTCTGTGCTGGGGTCTGTATGTGTCCAAGTTCTTGTGTTCAGGAGTCGAAGATTGAAACCAGAACACCGGTAGGGGATTAAGGCAGAGTTTATTAGAGGAAAGAGCAGAACTCACGGATGTGAATCCATGAGGGACAAGAGAATCCTGGAGAACTCATGGATTCCATGCCTGGAATTCCATGGAATCCATGAGAGGTGGAATCCATGAGGGGTGAGAGAAAAACCAGGTAGGAACTCACAAAAACTCCAGACATGGAGTTGCATGAGTTGCAAGGGTGCCAAAGATGATTGTCAGGGTCTGGAATATTTACCCCCTAGGCAGGCCTGGGGCAGGTCTCGATGTTGGGGAGAGTAATAGGCATGTGGCACGTATGCATACTGCTCTAGTATGTGAGTGTGCGAGTAGGTCGTGTGTGTACAGGTGCATTTGTGTGTGCAGGTGTGCGTGCGTGCATGTGCATGCTCTGAAGGTCAGAGGTCAGCCTCGCTGTCGTTCCTCAGGAGCCATCTACTTTGTTTTTGAGACAGTTTCTTCCTGGCGCTCACCAAGTCGGCGAGGCTGGCTGGCCGGCGAGCCCCAGCGATCCGCCTGTTTCTGCCTTTCCAGCACTGACATCACAAGTACATGCCCTGCCCGGTGCTTTTATTTTTCTTTTGCATGTGGATGTGGCAGAGCCAGGGGAAATGCACGTACAGGTACACTAGTGCCCGAATGTGCGTGGATGCACGTGGGGGAAGGTGCAGGTGCGTGTGGAGCCTTGAAATCGAAATCAGGTGTCTGTTATCCAGTCACGACATTTGGATAAAGTCTCCATCCTGGCTGGACTGTGGCAATTCTTGAAGCGACCCTGTACTTTAAATCCTTGATCTCCCCACCCAAATTGCCTTGAAAGAGGACCATCTGGCGCCTGGTGTCCGTTCACTCCCCACCCACACTGTCTGCTTCCCTAGCAACCCCTGAAGGCCAGAAGACATAATCGCCCACCAGGGGCTTTCTTCACACTTCCTCTGGTCCAAGCAGTTCTTTCCTGTTTCTCTGACTTCAAGCTCTCTCTTCTGTGCTAATGCACACAGTAGCTGAGGGTGACATTAAACTTTCGATTCTCCTGCCTTATCTCAGGAGTGCTGGGATTCTAGGCACACAACCATCACACCCAATATTTAATTATCTTTTTTCAACTGTCAGACTAGAGATGAGACCAGACTAAGGCTAGGCTGGGCAGGCACACCGCAGAGGCCCAGGGGTCACCCCAGAGTCTCCCTGTAGTGAGCAGTTCATAGGGCAGTTAGCGCACTAACCACTCCCGCCTGTGCCCTGGACTCCCGACCTGCCCAGAGCTAGGGTGTGCCAGCCCTCGCGTCCCCTGCCCTCTCCTTCCACACACTGAGTTCCAGGTGGTGGTCTTCTGCAGCCCTTCCCTGCGGGCAGACATGTTTCTTTTCCTCTGCTTCTGCCACCTTGCATTCTGACCTTTCCACCTCCCGCAGGCATGGGGTTGCAATACAGACCCTGCAAGTTGCATCCCTGCATGGCTGTGGGCTGGGATCTCCCAACATCAGTGGGTAGTGAGGAGAATGGTTATGATGTGCCCTGTTGCTTTCTTTATGCATGTGTAGATGTGTGTGTGATGATAACTAGTAGAAGCTGTTTTATTCCTTCTACCATGTGGGCTCTGGGAATTGAACTCTGATCATTAGTCTTTGCAGCAAGGGCCTTCACTTGATGAGCTATCTTACTGGCCCAAAAGGGGAGACTTCCGTTATTCTATGCATGTGTATGTATATGTGCCTGTGCATGAATGTGCTTGTGTGTTTGTGTATGTGTATGTACATGTGTGTTTGTACATGTGTATGTATGTATACATGTATGTGTGCATGTGTGTGTATGTATGGGTGTTTATGTATGCATGCATGTTTGTATGTGTGTATTTGTGTTTGTGTGAGGGTATGTATGTGTGTGAGGGTGTGTATGTGTATTTATGTTTGTGTGAGGGTGTGTGTATGTGAGGGTATGTGTGTGTGTGAGGGTATGTGTGTGTGAGGGTATGTGTGTGTGTGTGTGTGTGTATGTGAGGGTATGTGTGTGAGGATGTGTGTGTGTGAGGGTATGTGTGTGAGGGTGTATGTGAGGGTATGTGTGTGAGGGTGTGTGTGAGGGTATGTGTGTGAGGGTGTGTGTGTGTATGTGAGGATGTGTGTGTGAGGGTGTGTGTGTGAGGGTATGTGTGTGTGTGTGTGTGAGGGTATGTGTGTGAGGGTATGTGTGTGAGGGTATATGTGTGTGTGAGGGTATGTTTGTGTGAAGGTATGTGTGTGGAAGCATGTGTGTGGAAGCATGTGTGTGGAAGCTAGAGGTCAACTTTAGGCATTCCTCAGGCTCTGTCCATCTTATTTTTTGAAATGGAGTCTCTGTCCTGGAAATTGCCAGGAAGGTCAGGCTGACCAGCCATGGAGCTCCAAGGACCTTCCCATCTCAGCCTCCCGAGTGCTGGGGCCACAAGCCATGACCCCGTGTCTTTTTACTTTTTTACATGGGCTATGGGATTGAAATGCAGGTCCTCGAGCGTGCACAGCAAGCCCTCTACTGACTGAGCCATCTCCCTGTCACTATAACTTTTTTTTGTGCAGACTTGGATGCTTGCCACATCAGCACATTGTGACATCCCGTATCTCAGAGGACAGGAAACACGCGGCCTGGAGTCACTTTGTAGAGCAGACAGCTAGCTCACTCCAGGAGCACACTGTTCTTGGCCAGTGGGAAACCTGGTGGAGATCAAAGGCCCCTTGGGGTCAAAGGTGAGTCAGCCGAAGGCCAGACGTGGTGTGGCTAGGACTTGGCCTGAGTTCTGGGGAATCCTGGGAAGCAACCCTATTCCCTCCACCCTGCTCTGTGCAATATGGAAAGTGGGCTGGGTGCCCGGACCTGATGCAGGGAGACCAGGGAACTGGCGCCCTAGGGATTGCCCTGCCAGGAGGAAAGCCTCAGTGGGAGGGTGGGGCAGCCCCTGGACCTTGAGCTCCAGGGCGTTTAGATTCTTCTGCTGGTTGCCTACCTTCCTCCCTCATAGCTTCTCCCTTTATCTGGTGCTAGATATCAAAGCCCCGGCCTTGGGCATGATAGGCGAGTGTTCCCCCCGCTGAGGTACAGCCAAGCCCTTTGTATGTGACTTTATGTAAGTATGGACGAACAGGTGCATGACTACACAAACAGATGTACGTGGGCACTGTGGTGCTGGAGATCAAGCCTGGGGGCTTTGTCCTCAGCCACAGGTGTGTGTGTCGGTCTGTGTGTGTGTGTGTGTGTCCCAGCCTCGCATTGCTGTTTAACTGATCTTCCTGCCTTTATTGCATGCTAGGGATGGAAGGATGCTAGACAAGCATTCTCCCAACTGAACTGTACTCCCAGTCGCAGCTCAGTGTGTGTGTGTGTGTGTGTGTAAGGTGACACAGTAGTGTTTGTAGTTATTGTTTAAGAGAGAGAACTTTACCATGTTGCCGAGGCTAACCTTGAACTCTTGACTCAAGTGATCTTCCTACTTCAGCCTCCTAAACAACTAGGTCTTGTCTGGCTACAAAGTGTATTTAATTAAAAGAAAAAAGAAAAAAAAAGTTATGAACTCAAGTTGAAGATTTAACATTAAATTCTGAATTTTAAAAATTTTCATTTACTTATTCTTTTTGCATGTATGTGTGCATGCACACATTTCCATACAGAAGTACAAGAGGGCATGTGTATGTGCCTGTGGAGGCCCAAGGGTGTCACGGGAATCATCCTGGATTGCGCTACCTCCTTATTGCTTTGCTCTGGGGTTTCCCAGGCTCCACCTTCCCAGCCAGTCCTGCAGGTCACCACCATGTCTGCTAAGCATTTTTCCGTGGGACCTAGGGATCTGAATGGCTGATAAGGCAAAAGCTTATCCCCTAAGCCATCGTCCCAGTACCTTATTTATTTCTTGCATGTGTGTGTGCTCACATGTATGTACTAGAGCATGGGTGTGGCATTTTGAGGACAATTTGTGGGAGTTGGCTCTTTCCTTCTACCACATGGGTTCTCTGGATCAAGCTCAGGTTATTAGATTTGGTGGCAATCTCGCCAACCCTCAAGGTTTTTTTCTTTTTCTCCCAACACTGAAGATTAAACCTAGGGCTTCATATATGCTAAGGCAGAGCCCCAATCTCTAAATTCTGAAGTTTTAGCTTTTCTTAAAACACAAGACCATTGGGAAGCCACCTAGGAGCAGCGGCCCGGCTCTGTCGGAGTGCTCTTTGGATGGACCCTGCCCTGCGGGCCCACCAATCTTACCCATGCTCTGTTAGTTTCTCTAGTTGCTGACTCGGTGCGCTAGGGGTGTGGGGCTGTTATTCATTTCATCAGCACTGCTGTAACCCAGGGACTCCTATGTGCTGCGAAAGTCCTTGACTGCTGATTCGAATGTCCAACTCGTCATTTATGTTTATAGTTGTCTTTGAGATAGGATCTCACTGAAAGCCCAGCTGGCCCTTCAACCTAGGGTCCTCTGGAACCTAGGATCCCCCATTAGGTACGCTGGGACGGCAGGCTTGTACCACTGTCAGGTGGTACGACTTAGTGTTACCTTTGGCATCACTCTCTTCCTGTCCTGTCCCTATCTGCTGTCCAGCCTGGTCATGGCGTCCGTTCCTCTTAATTGTCCTGACAAGCCTGCCTGACTTCTCCTGTCATTCCCGCACATCTCCCAACTGCTGTCAAGCACTCTTTCCACTTCCTGGTCCCAGCTCTGAGCAAACAGGGTCATATGGCATAAAGCATGTTCTCTTGGGCATCTGGGACTCAACCTGCTGGGCCTGAATCTCTGGGTGCAACTGCAAAGCAGGAAGTGCCCGCATGCACCATACAGACAATAATAGTCTGTGATTTCCAAAGCAAGTTTCAGAAGTGTGTGGCCAGAGAGGACCGGGGACATCTCTACGAACCCCACAGCTCCCTCTGCTGGGCTGTCTGAGATTACCATCAAAGCATGGAGAATTCTCTACAGAAACTATTGTAAGCTGACCTCCATGTTGCTACACAGCTGAGGGTGGCGTAAACTTCTGAGCATTCTGCTTCCACCTCCTCCATGTCCTGGGGTTGATGGCTTGGATAACTCTTTCTGCTTTTTTATGATGTTGGGGATGAAACCCAGGGCTTCCTATATACCTGGCCAGCAATTTGCCATCTAAGCCACATCCCCAACCCTGATGGCATCTGTCCTAACATCACCATGAGGCTTACCCTTTCCTCCATTGTAAGCTCGTCCAACACTTAGGGCTTATGGTCACAAGGACAGTGGCTTCCTAAGTGGGACCACGGCATCCAGAGCACTGTAGACAGCCATGGAGATACAGAGCAGAGGCTTTGAGCGTAAAATCTTTGAATGTCTCAGCATGATGGCCCCTCCCGCTGTATGGTGGCCAGGGCAGGCAGTCCCATGAGTGCCACGGTCTGCACATGCTCTGGACCTCTGACCACCAGCTGCAGCTATCAGTGGCTCTGGCTCTGCTGTCCCTGTGCCGGTCATGGGCCCCATAGACTGAACTTCCTGTCTATCTGGTGTACCTTAAGGCAGGGCTTCTGGAACTTTCCCACTCATGACCTGAGAAATTAAGCATTCCTTGATTTAGCTTCAGTCCACACTGCTGCAACGAAACACCTGACCCAAGCAAATGGGAAAGAAGGGGAGTAGTGGGCTCACAGTTCCAGGTCTCGGTCCATTGTGGCAGAAAAGTCACAACAGCAGGAGCCAATGGAACCAGTCACATCACATCGCAGTCAGGAGCACAGAGCAGGGAACCAGTGGCTGCACGCTTGTTGGCGCTCAGCCCTCCTCCCTCCCGCAGGCTTCTGGATCCTCTGTCTAGAGATTGGTCCTGCCCACAGTGGGCGGGGTCTTCTCACGTCAATCATGCAGTCAAGACACTCATAGGCAAGCCCAGAGATGAGCCTGAATCCAGACAATCTCTGGGGCAGGGGGCGGGGACAGCCTGAATCTACAAAATCCTCAGGGGTGCCCAGGGCCTCTTAGGTGGACCCCACCCTGGGTACATTACGCATACAAATCAAGCATCTTCTGACAATAAACCAGGAAAAAAATTAAAACAATTCTGTGGCGTTGTTGAAGTTACCCTTCTTTCTGCTGCTGTAATATAACACTCAAGACTCGAGCAACTTAAGGAGAGAAAGAGAAATTCGTTTATTTTACCATTCTAGAGCAGACACAGTCTATTATGGTGGAAAAGGTATGGCAAGCGGCAGATGCTGGAAGCGGCTCAAGTCACTGCAGACATCACAAAGGCTTGAGAGCAAATGACAAACTGCAAAGTAGATGGCTAGCGGAAGCAGGGTGGGGCTATTCAACCTCAAGACCCACATCCTGCGACAACCCTTCCTCCAGCAAGGCTTCACCTCCTAAATGTGCCGCAGCTTTCCCAAACATTAGCATCAGCGAAGGATGCAAGCACATGAGCTGGGGGGGGACAATAGTATTCATCTCATTTTGGCATTTATTAAAGATGAAGGCAGTGGGCTGGGGAGATGGCTCGGGGGCTGAAGCCTTTGCCTTGAAAGTAAAGGGATCTGAGTTCAGATCCCCAGATCCCACATAAAAATGCCAGGTAGTTATGGCAGCAGCCTGTGCTTCCAAACCTGGAAGCCAGAGCCTGGGAATCTCCAGAACAGAACAATAAGGAGGGGCTGGAGAGGTGGCTCAGGGGTTAAGCCTCTGCCTTGCAGGTGGAAGGTCCTGAGTTCGGATCCTAGACCCCACGTATAGACGCCGGGCGGAAGCGGGGGCGGCCTGCGTTTCTGGTCCTGGTAGGGCGGAGCCTGTGAATCCCGGGGCAGAAGGAGGTGGAGGCGTCCATGGTGGTTTCTGAATTCGTCCGTGGTTCTACACACACACATACATATACACACGCGCACACATGCATACATCCACAATTGAATAAAAAATTTTAAAAAATGAGCAAAATTTTAAAAAACAAAACAAAACAAAAAACAATAAGGAGGCGGGGCAACCCAGCATGAAGGCGGATGTGCGTGCTGATGAGATGGGGTGCCTGTTTATTTTTCCACGAAGAATGAAATCTTAGCAGAATATTTGGTACTGTGAGAGGGTTCCTCCCGGAACAAAGGAAAGCTCCGCGAGAGGCCACATGAGCGGGAAGGGGCAGATTGATTTAATCAGTGTCTAGGCAGAGTGTAAAGGGGGTGTTTAAGACGAAGCCTACTGTAATCGAACTCAGTCTTTAGACAGTGCATTGATGGAGTGCTTCAGTTCTCTCCTTCCACCATACACGACAGGGAGAAGAAGAAGAGACAGTGAGAGAGAGAGAGGAGAGAGGAGAGAGAGAGAGAGAGAGAACACAAGCATGCCACGGCATACAGGTGGACGTCAGAGGACAGCTTTCAGAAAAGTCAGTCCTTTCCTTCCACCACATGGGCTTCTGGAGATCGAACCCAGGTCTTTCAGGTTCACCAGCACGTTCCTTATCCACTGAACTGTCTCACTGGCATCTCAAACAACCATTTTTAAAAATTTTTTTTATTATTTATTCAATTGTGCATGTGTGTGTATATGTGTGTGTAGAACCACGGACGAATCGGGAACCACCATGGATGCCTCTACCTCCTGCCCCAGAATTCACAGGCTCCGCCCTACCAGGACCAGAAACGCAGGCTGCCCCCGCTTCCGCCTGGCGTCTATATGTGGGATCTGGGATCTGAACTCAGGACCTTCCGCCTGCAAGGCAGAGGCTTAACCCCTGAGGCACCTCTCCAGCCCTCAAACAACCATTTTTGAAATCAATTTTTTTTTTCATTCTGAGACAGGATCTCACATAGCTCAGGCTGACCTCAAACTCCCTCCATAACTGAGGATGGTTTCCCCTCCTGATCCTCTCTGCCCTTCATCTCCTGAGTGCTGGGATGGCAAGTGTCACCACACCCGTTTGCGCAGTGGTAGGGATTGAACTCAGGGCCTTATGTATGCTAGGCGAGCTCTCTCCTGATGGACTTACATCCCCAGCCCCATTCAAATACTTTAACAGGGTACAATCAAAGGTGAACTCACCTATTGATACTTACATGCTGAGGGATGATAACAGGAAGTTATTACGTGTCTTTGCTTTCTATCACAAAACAATTCAGTTTCTGTAAGAGCAGAGCCCTGCTCTTGCGTCATTCAGAACAGACACTAGCCTAGAATTGGTGCTGTGTGGCCTGGGGGTGTGTCCGGTGAGAGGACACCCGTTGTGTGTTCAGAACCAGACCTGCAGGGAGGCTGGGCAATGCACATGAGCAAACACTGGCAGAGATGCCAGGAGATGCCATCCATTCCTCATGCACTTGATTTCAAATTAATTTTCCTTGTTGCAGAAGCTGTTCACTGTTGCCCAATCCTACATTCAATTATATGACCCCTCAGAGGTTGTGACACAGTTTAAGAAAACTGAGCCTGTGGTGAGTGAGAGGTGAGAGGCCTCAGCAGGGACTCAGTAGAGACTCTTGAGGCCAAAGCCTGAGCACTTGAATCCCCAGAACTCACGTGGTGGAAGGAAAACACAGACTTAGGAGAGTTGTCCTCTGCATTCCACGTGCATGTCCTATGGCATGTGTGCACACACACTCACATGTGTGCCTGCGCACGCACTCATAAGATAAATATGTCTGTGCTATCTTAGCCTCTGCTTCACAAGTGGTTTGGATCCCATGGAGAAACACCAGGCAGAAATGGCGGCAGCCTGCACTTCCAGCCTTGGAAGGTGAAGCCTGGAAAATCCTAGAGCAAAACCAAAAGGAGGCAGAGCAAACCAGGAGACTCCTGAAGTCACCCTTGAGCCTCCATAGACTCACCCAGTGCCCTCTGATACATAGACACAGAGACACAGAGACACTGAGACACACACGCACAGACACACACACACACACACACACACAAATATAAAATAAAATAAATAGATGCACTTAATTATCAAGAAATAAAAAGGTGCATCAGCTTCACGAACCCCCACAGGAAGCACAGTCTCCAGGGTGGCCAAATGCAACGATTCCATCCAATCATGTCACGCCCTAATGAACCCGTCTGTTCCCCCGGGGATAGGCCACAGTCACTATAGCCTAGTTAGCTCCTGGGTTGGGGCATCTGCCCAGACTCTTGGACTCTGAGTCTGAATCAGTGGCCTGTCCTTGGGCTAGCCTCCTGCCTGGCTAGCCAGTCGGCTGGCTGGTCCTTCCTTTCCACGCATCTCATATCCCACAACCACAATCTGTGTCCTTCTGTCTGAAGGCACCTTACTGAGCTAGCCTGGATGCTTGATAGCTCATGACTGAGGGCCCCCTCCCCTTTTCCCGTTCCCCAGGAGGGAGCCAAGTTGTTGTCCGCTAGGAGATGAGATCTGTCCCAAAAGTAACTCATTCTGTTGTTAATCTTTATGTTCTGGAACTGGACTTGGAGGTCAGCACACAGCACTGTTGAGCAAATACTCCATGTATGCTGAATGAATGAATGAATGAAAAGGAAAAAAATACTCCAGTGTCTTCAGGTTGAGTGACATTTCAGATGAGACTGGACAGGGTGGTATGGCTACAGACAGGACGATGACATTTCAAATGCCGACTGGACATTCCCAGAGGCCCTGTTGTGAGCGTATGGCAACAAGAGGGGTCATAAAGCAGAGAAACCTTTGGCCCCGTGCCTTGGGTGCCAGCTGGTTTCTCAGCATGTTAGGCAGATCTCTGGTGCTTAGAAAAGCACCTCATCTCTCCCGCCATCCCTTCCACATTTCCAGGGAAAGTCTCGGCACTTGGTTGCCTGGCCGCTGTGCACAGTGTTGCTGGAGGCCACAGGGAGAGGTGGGGAGAATGGCGGAGGATTGGGAAGGGAGGGGAGGAGCTGAGAAGCAAACATTCCAAGGGATGAGTGACACCGTCCATGGCCTTTTCTTCTGAGGCCTGCAAATCTGTGGTACTCTAGGAATGTACCCAGAAGCCACATTTGCCCACATTTATGGCTAGCTGGGATGTGTTCCATCCCTTGTACAACAAGGTGGCTTCTGCCTTTACCTTATCAGATTGGACTCCATGCAAGGCTCCTCCAGCACGGCCTTCCAGTCTCAGTGATCCCAAATATTCCTCTGTGGATTTGCTAGGGTGCGCCTCTAGAAACCTCTGGAATAACGAAATTCCAAGAACTGCCGAAATCCTGCACATAGTCATTGCTAGGACACTTCAATGCCGGACTGTTCTTTGAGAAACCACACTCTGGGGAGGAACCTCTCTCTTCCAGTGCCTTTCTATGTTGTGCATGCATGTTCATGTGTGCGGGTACATGTGCACACATGTAGGGGCTCGTATGCTTGTGAAGACCAGAGGCCGACATCGGGTGTCTTCCTTAATCACTCTCCAGCTCAGTTCTTTCCAGACAAGGTAGGCTGGTTGGCTAGCGATCCCTCCTGCCTCCACTTCCCCAGCGTTGGGGTGACAGGACCACGCCAGCACTCCTGACTTTTTCTACGGTTCCTAGAGATCTGAACTCAGGACCTCATGTTTGCTCTGAAAGAACTTTACCCAATCAACTGTCTCCAGCTGCCCTTTCTACTGTGTGTGTGTGTGTGTGTGTACGTGCGTGAGTATACTCACTTGAGTATATGTGTTTATGGAGACTCAAAGGTGCTTCAGGAATCATCCAGGATTGTCTACCTCTTTTTGGCTTTGCCTTGAGGTTTCCTGGACAATCAACTCTAGAGCAAAAGTACAGCATTTCATGATAGGATCTTATTCAGCTAGATCCATCTATTTAAAAGGGGACAGTGGTTCACTATAAAATAGAATACTTGTTCTATA
Organism: Typhlomys cinereus; assembly: GCA_023101885.1. NCBI lineage: Eukaryota > Metazoa > Chordata > Mammalia > Rodentia > Platacanthomyidae > Typhlomys > Typhlomys cinereus. The sequence goes on from JALPQD010000599.1 coordinate 787,152, forward strand.
TACTAGGATACTCTTTCCATTGAAGAGAGCACAGACTCCAGTTACACCAAGTAGGTGAGGGAGGTTTCATGCACAGAAAGGGACTCCAAGAAGAAACAAAACATTCTATATTAACTAAGTACCGATTCTTTACTCCTGCACCCATAGCTCAAGCCTTCAATTGTCAAGCTGCACCTGTACCTAATTATCAACTCTTTCTTTCTTTCTTCTTTCTTTTTCTCTTTCTTTCTTCTTTTCTTTCTTTCTTTGTTTCTTTTTTTTTTCTTTTTTTTCTTTATTTTTCTTCTTTCTCTTCTTTTTCTGTCTTCCTTTCTCTCTCCTTTCTTTCCCTCTTTCTTTCTTTCTTCTTTTATTCTTTCTCTATCCTTTCTCTTTCTCCTTTCTTTCTCTTTCTCTTCTTTTATTCTTCCTCTTTCTCTTTCTTTCTCTCTTTCTCTTTCCATTCTCTTTCTGTTTTTTCTTTCTTCCCTTTTTTCTTTCTCTCTCCTTTCTCTTCTCTTTCTCTGTCTCTCCCTCTTTCTTATCTCTATCTCTCTGTCTCTCTCTCCTCTCTCTCCCCTACTTCTGGAAAGAAGCTGCACTGCGGCTGCCTAGTTTGGTCACTGATTAGAATGCCGGTGTCTATGGAGAGGCAGGAGTGGACAGGTCAGAGACTCAGCATATTTGGGTGATGTTTAACTCCCTTACTAGCCATTCCCTGCCCCTCTTTGTCTGTGCTCACATCCTGTGACTGTCAGGTGAAACCTTTTGAAATGCACATTAATTTAACTGACCACTACCCCCCACCAACCAAAGGTTAAGAATGTCCTCAGACAGCTTTTAAGGCCTTAATCGAGATCTCCCCGCTTTGCTGTAACCACCCACCCGTCCCAGTATTTGAAAGCTCTTGTGTATGAGTTTTTGTTCTGTGATTATAAAATCCCCAGCAAACGTTATCACAGTGGAACGCACGGAATGTGGGGCAACCTGACTCTGTTCTTGCCATGGTCCTTCTATGCTCCAACATAAACAGCTTCAGATCCCTTTGAGGTAAAAGCTGTGATTTTTTTCTGCTTATAGTTTATTATTTCTTTTCCTTGCTCATATGTTTATGGGGTGTGCATGTTTGTATGTATGTGGGCATGTGTGTTCATGTGTGTGTGTCTGTGGAGGCCCAAAGAGGTTAGATGAGATGTGCTGGAGTCTGTATGTGTCCAGGTTCTTGATCTCCCCACCCAAATTACCTTGAAAGAGGACCGACTCGTGCCTGGTATCCGTTCACTCCCCACCCCACTTTCCTGCTTCCCTAGCAATCCCTGAAGGCCAGAAGACATAATCACCCGCCAGGGGCTTTCTTCACACTTCCTCTGGTCCAAGGCGGTTCTTTCCCTGTTTCTCTGACTTCAAGCTCTCTCTTCTGTGCTAATGCTCTCTCGCCTTCTGGCTAAACTATGGTTCCCTTGACCTTCAGGCCCTTAGTGCTAATAAAACTTTCATTTCTCAAGTCCCTCCCTCACGTAAGCCTGTCTTTAGAATGGACTTCCAGATCAACCTCGGACACTGTCTTGGAGTCATTCTGGGACAAGTTCTTTGTCACTGATGATGTACAGTGCCCTTTGATCATTCTCCACTTTAAAAAAATTATTTATTTATGTGAGAGTGTGTGTGTGGGGGAGTGTGTATCAGAGGGCACCGTGTGTCCCTGTGGAGATTGAGGATGACTTGGGGAGTCATCCTGGATTGCTTCTACCTCCTTCTTGCTTCGCTCTGGGATTTCCCAGGCTCCACCCACCAGGGCCAGAAGTTCAGGCCGCCTCTGTTTCCACCTGGCCCCCTCTGTTTCCACCTGGCATTTTACGTGGGACCTGAATTCAGGATCTTCTTCCAGCCAGCCAGCTTGTCCTTAGGACTCCCTGACCCTGCCTCCTGGGTGTTGGGATGACAGGTGGCTGCTACGCTGCCTGTTGACGACTTGTGTGACAAGCATCTTATCCACTGAACCATCTCCCCAGGACCTACCCATTCCTCCTGGTGTAAATGCTTCCATAACCTCCCCAGGCCACCCACGGTTACTTCATTAGTGCTTTCTTGCCAAGTCCTGGCCATGGCCCAGAGTCCTTGGCCACACAGTTCTCCAGAAGCTCCTACCAGATCCACCTTTCAGCTAGACTCAGGCCAAATCTTAAGCATTGATTTCCAGAGAAGAAGCCAGAGGCCTTTATAATGCAAATGGCCGGATGCAGACTGAGTTTGTTCTGTCTTCTTTTTCCCTTCCTCCTCCTCCTATTTCTCATTTCCTCCTTATTTTACACTGGATATCTAGTTAATTCCAGAGCACACCATTTGGGCTAGCCTGGCTAGCCAGCTTGCCCTGGGGGTTCCCAGGCTCTGCATAGGATAGAACTGACAGGCTGCTGACCCCGGCGCCGCCAAGTTTTATGTAGGATCGGAGGATAAACTCAGATCGGGCTTTGTAAGGAAGTGCGAGGCGTAAAAAGCTGAGACCAGTAGTCTGCATGTTGACAAGGCGATCGAGAAAAAGAAGCAGGGAAAAAGGAGAAGGCGGAGGGGAGCTGAAAGGGGGAAAGGGAGGGAGGGAGGAGAGAGCGAGAAAAGGAGGAAAGGCTGAGGTGAGGCAAGGGGAAGGAGTGGATGGATGAGGGAGAGGAGGGGGAGAAAAAGGGAAGAGGGGTAAGGACGAAAGGCAGGTAGTCCGCAGGGCGCGGGGGGAGGGCAGGGGGAGGGAGGTGGAGAGAGGTGAAGGGAGGGAGAGTAGTGGGGACGGGAGATGGCGAAATGAGGGAGGGGTGGAGAAGGGGAGAGGAGGGAAGGTCAGGTAATGGAGGGAAGTGGTGAGGGAATGTAAGGAAGGGCGGGGGAGTGAGGGAAGGAAGAAGGGACGAGAATCCATCAGGGAGATAGGGAGAGGGCTAGGGAGAGGAGAGCGGAGAGTTATGGAGGGAGGGAGGGCTGGTAGCGAGAAGGTGAAGACGTAAGAAAGGCAGAACTTCCTACACTGATCTAACTGATCCCTTTCTCTCGCTCTCTTCTCTCCTCTTTCTTTCTTCTCTCTCTCTCTTTCTCTATGCTTGATTTCTGTCTTTTCTTTCTTTCTTTCTTTCTTTCTTTCTTTCTTTTCTTTCTTTCTTTCTTTCTTTCTTTCTTTCTTCTTTCTTTCTTTCCATATAGCTCTTACTGGACTTGAAGTCACTATGTAGCCAAAGATAACCCTAAACTCAGTCTTCTTGCCTCTACCTCCAGAGTTCTGGGCTGACAGGCACGCTGGGGTTTGTGTGGCACTGGGGATGGAATCCAGTATGCTGTGTGTGCCAGGCAAGTCCTCTGCCCACGGAGCTTCCTCCCCGGCCTGTTTTTCTTCAAGAAGGAGGTGAAATCTGCCCATCTGACAGGTAAGTATACTCTCTCAGAGCTTGTTCCAGCTAGCACATGGGGCTCTGTGTGAACTCTGCCACAGAGTAAGTTCGCGAGTGAGACTCAAGCCAGAATGCTCCATTCAGTTGTAGTTCTTCTCCTTTCCTCCAGAGGGAGCGCCAATGCTTCTCTTAAAGGTTCGTTCGTCTCACCGGTGGTAATGCACATCTGCTATCCTAGCACCTGGGAGATGCAAACCAAGAGTCAGGAGTTCAAGGGTGTACTCTGTTAAGTAGGGAATTAGAGGTCAGCCTCAGCTACATAGCAACCAGTTTTAAAAAACACACAGAAAAAGGCCAGGGAGATGGCTCAGTGGATAAACATGCTTATTGTACAAGCATGAGGATCAGGAGTTCAAACTCACTGCACCCACATAGAAGTCGAGTCACACACCTGGAATCCAGCCCTTGGAAGAATGAGGGAGGAGGATCTGGACTTCAGGCCACTCTTGGCTACATAGGGAGGTTAAAGCCAGTCTGCATATGTGGGACCCTGCCCTCAAAAATCAAAAAGCATTAAGTAAACAAAACCAAAACACATGAACAATGAAACTCACTGTGTGAGCTGCGTGTGGCCACGCACCTTGTAGCCCAGCTGCAGAGGATTCCGAGGCAGGTGAATCATTTGAGCCATTTCAGCTGGGGGCTTGGCGATACAGCTCAGTGGTTGGCAGAGTGCTTGCTTAGCATGCACCAAGTCCTGGGTTCCGTCCCCACCACCATGTGGCACATACCTGTGATCCCAGCACTTGGAAGATAGAGGCAGGAAGATCAGAAGTTCAAGGTCATCCTCAGATTCCTGGAATAGAAAAAAAAAATAATGTTACAGAAAGAAATGACCAACAGTATACGGTCTACTCCTACCCGGGAGAATCTCCCTTCTCCAAAGACGGCATTGATCCTTGTTGCATTGTCTTTTTTTCCCCAAAGGTATAAGAGGTAATTTATTCTGGAGTCAGATATGAGTGACCATAGCCCAGGACTACTTATCTTGTGTGTGTGTGTGTGTGTGTGTGTGTGTGTGTGTGTGTGTGCGTGTGTATTAGAAGGCACTGCATGTCTCTGTAGAGGACCAAGGGTGACTTCAGGAATCATCCTGAATTGCTTCTACCTCCTTCTTGCTTTCTTGCTTCGCTCTGGGATTTCCCAGGCTCTGCTTACTAGGGTGGGAAGTGCGGCCTGGTGTTTTGTTGTTGTTTTTACATGGGACCTGGGATTCAAACTCAGGACCTTCTGCTTGTGAAACAGAATCTTAACCCCGAGCCATCTCTCCAGTCCCCTACTTGTCTTTTGCACAGTGTAACCTTCTGGCCCTGAGAATTCTTACCCAAGCAGCCCAGATCCCTCCCTCTTCATAGGTGGCCCAGCTGTAGCTGAGCAGGCTAGACAAGGGACGCAGTAGGATGGACAAAGGAAACACTACATGAAAGTTACCACTTCAAAAAAAATTTATGTGAAGGTCACCATTTTAACATGAGACTCTGTTTCAAGAAAGAAAAGAAAAGAAAAAAAAGACTAGCCTAGACAACATAGAAGGACCTGTCCCCATCTCAGAAATAGGTAAATAAATACATAGAGAAAGGAAAGAAGGAGGGAAGGAGGGAGGGAGGGAAGGAAAGAGGAGAAGGAGGGAGGGAAGAAGAAGAGAGGAGGGGAGAAAAGGAGAGGTAGGAAGACTGCCGACGTGATGTCTAATGCTGCAAGATATGGTTTGTCTTTCTAAGGTTCCATGTACATGAAATATGGCCTCTTCTTTTACTTTGCATAAAATTGGTTGGGCTGCTTATGTGTAGACTGATCAATAGTTCCATCATATTATTGACTCATAATAATAATAAATAATAATGTCCTAATGATAGTTCCATAATGATTATTCTATTGCTTCAATCGCCGAAATTTGCATTTCCATTCTGCTGTGATGGACATTGGGAGGCCAGAAGGGCGTGTCCCCAGACAGCCTTGACCCATGCAGCTTCTTCCCCCTTGCTTGCTGCTCTGCAGTCCAGCACAAAGAAAGTGAAACATCCCAAGATAAGGATACGCTGCTGGAAGAGCGTCTGCCTCCTCCTTGCCCTCCTATGGAGACTGGAGATGTCCCACACCTCTGGCTTGTTGCGTGTGTTGTTTATCAGGCAGGGTCTCACTGTGTACCCTAGGGTGGCCAGCAATGCACCATGTGCCTTCCTCAGCCCCTGAGTGCTGGGATCCTGGGATCCCATGTGACCTGCCACCTGCCTGCCCTACAATTCCTAAACTGAGTGACCTGGGTACCTCTTGGGGCCCAAAACCCTAGGGCAGGGGTTTTCAAAATCCTTGTTGGGATTCCAAGGGAACAGCTGTAGATGCTGCTACACCTGTGCGGCTGTAAGTTTATATTCCAAACAATTATTTTCCTTATTCATGGTGCATGGGGAGGTGCATGTGCACATATGCATATTTGTGTGTGTGTGTGTGTGTGTGTGTGTGTGTGTGTGTGTGTGTGTGTATGTACACGTGTGCATTGTGGCTCCAGGTTTATGTGGTGAATCATCCTTGACTGCTCTTCCTTCCTCTTCCTCCTCCTCCTTTTCCTCCCCCTAATCTTCCTCTTCCTCCTCCTCTTCTTCCTTTTTTTCCTCCTCCTCCTCTTCCTCCTTACTTTACACTGGGTTTCTAGTAAATCCCATTTGGGCTAGCCTGGCTAGCTAGCTTGTCCTGGGGGTTCCCAGACTCTGCCTTCAGGGATAGAACTGCAGGCTGCTGCCACCAGGCCTGCTCCACACTTTTATGTAGGATCTGGGGATCAAACTCAGGTCCTTTTGCTTCAGTGCAAAAGTGCTTTAACCCCTGAGCCATCTCCTCAGGCCAGTAAATTTGCTTTTGATAAATGCATTTGGTAAATTTCTTTCTGGTACATAAAAAGGTTGTTTAAACATCAGCCTCGTGTTCTGTGATATTATATTATTCATGTATTTATTTTCAGGTGCATGCATGCGTATGCATGCCTGTATGTGTGTGTTTTGCACATAAGTGTGTGTGTGTGTGTGTACAAGAAGGCATTTGAGTGAGTGTGCCTGTGGAGGCCCAATTATCCTGAATTGCTTTACCTCCTTTATGGTTTTCTCTGGGGTTTCCCAGGCTCTGCTTTCCAGAGCTAGAATTATAGGGGGGCTGCCATATCCACTTGGCATTTTACGTGGGATCTTGCTTGTGAGGCAAAGGCTTTGACCCCTGGGCCACCTACCTAGGCCTCTATGACTTTTAAAAAAATTATTATTTTTATTCTGTGTATGTGTCTGTGTCTGTGTGTCTCTGTGTGTGCCTGCGGAAGCCCAAGGGTGACTTCAGGAACCACCCTGGATTGTGCTGCCTCCTCTTTGCTTTGCTCTGGACTTTTCAAGGCTCCACCTTGCAGGATTGGAAGTTCAGGCTGCTGTCGTTTCAACCTGGTGTTTTCACATGGGATCTGGGATCCAAACGCAGGACCTTCTGCTTGTGAAGCGGGGCTTAACCAAGGCACCATCTCTCCAGCCTCTCTGGGGTGTTCTTGAACTCAGTGATCAGCTCTTGAAGGGAGGACTCCTTAGGATTGTCTGTGAATGAGTTTGTGAGCAAAGACTCACTGTCTCTTCCTTCGCAGCCTAGCTGCCTTTTGTCTTTCTCTTGCCACACTGCTTATTGCCACCTGGGATGCTCTGTGAATGGAGCTAGCTGGCACAGTGTGATGGCAAGATGGACATCGGGGCCTCACCGCCGCCCTGGAGGGGGAGAGACATTAATGCCTCACCACTGGTCATTGGGGGACATCGAGGTCTTGCCACTGACCTGGGGGGGGCATGGTCAGTCCCTCCATGTCCAGGGAGAGGAGGCTGCAGTCTCCCTGTCTGCACCCGTGTGAGATGGAAGACACTTCATTCCCATCTCAGCTTGCCGAGAGCTTCAGTCATGAATGAAAGATGGCGTCTATCAGAGTTTTCACAGCTTCAGTCGCCTTGACTACATGTTGTCTTCTTAGCCTTTTAGGAGACGGAATCACAGCATTTGGCTTCTTTTTTTATTGATCTATCATCTATTATCCATATATCTATCATCTATATAGCTAGTAAGCTATAACTTATCTTCTATCACCTATATATCTGCCTATTAATCTAACTTATCTGTTATCTGTCTAATCTGTTAGCTATTAACTAATTTATCATCTATCTATCTATTTAATTTATTGTCTATTGTCACAGTTATTGTACATGTTGCTGGCAAATTCATGGAAAAGAGCAGCTTATAGGAACAAGGGATTTTATTCAGGCTAACAGTTGTCTGGTTACATTTCTTAGTCTAGCTTGGCAGGGGAGTTCATACCAACACCAGGGGCTGAGGGAAGTGGCCATATCTTATCCATTGCTGAGAGGGGTAAGCCTCTCTTGCCAGACAACATGTCTGGCCATGTCAGCTGAAGAATGATGCCAACTTCCTGAACCAGATCCCTTTATTTTACCCACCTGCACAAGGACTAATCCCAGGCACCCTGGGCTGAGTCTTTCCCATCAATAAGACAATCTTCTGCAGGCTTGCTCAGGACTTAACTACTAATTCTTTACAAATATATTCAGACCTTAAGCCTTCAATCTGTCAGGTGTGAGCCTGTAGTTAACTACTACATCTATTTAATTTATTATATATAAATCCATTTAATCTATCTTACTTTGATCTATCTTTCTACCCATCTAATTTACCTCCCTTTGATCTAAGTACCTCTATCTGTCCATCCATCTATATCTATCATCTAGCCATCTTCCTTCTATCATCTATTATTTGTCTATCATCTGTTTGGAATAGAACTCACGTTCTCAAGCGTGCTTGGTAATTACTTTACTGCTGAGTTACAGCCCTGTTCCAGCCTGGAAGAGAAAAGAGAGGAGAAGAAGGGAGAGGAGAGGAGAAGAGGGACCCCAGAAATGTTCTCAAAGGTATCCCCAGATGACCTAGTTTTCTTCCATGAGTCTTCCTCTCCTAAAGACTCTACCACCTCCTGACACACCACAGACTTTTGATTACATCTTCAATCTTTGGTCTTGGGGAGACCCCAGAACCAAACCGTTGCAGTGGTACATAGATTCTGCCCCAAGGAAACAAGAGAACTGTAAGTTAATCCTCTCTCATCTCAGGCAAATATACACACAAGAGCTCTAGGGGAGTCTACTGATGGCCACAGATGCCTGGGACTTGTGCTAGACATTCGGTCCCTGGAAGGGCAGAGAGACAGATAGTAGGACTGACAGAGGATAAAGCATCTGAAATAAAGCGATGTGATAAGAATATAGAGTGAGGAGCTGGAGAAATGGCTCAGGGATTAAGACTCTGCCTCGAAAGCAGAAGGACATGAGTTTGGAGCCCAGGTCTCACATAAAAATGCCAGGTGGAAATGGCGGCCTGTACTTCCCACCCTGGTGGGTGAGCCTGGGAAATCCCAGAGAAAAGCAAAAAGGAGGTAGAAGTGATCTAGGATGACTCCCGAAGTCATCTTTGGTCCTCCACAGGGACACACAGTGCCCTCTGACACACACACACACACACACACACACACACACACACACATTAAATAAAAAATTTTAAAAATAAAGAATATAGAGTGAGAAGTGGTGAGATGGCTCAGGGGTTAAAGTCTTTGATTGCATCCAAAAGGGCCTGAGTTCAGATCCCCAGATCCCACATAAAAATGTGAATATGATAGCAACCTACAGTTCTGGCCCTGGAGGGCAGAATTTGGGAAACTCCAAAGCAAAGCAATAAGGAGGCAGAGCCATCCAAGGTAATTCCCAAAGTTACTCTTGGGCTTTCACAGGCATACACACTCAAATGCCCTCCCTCCCACCCCCCCCCCAAGTAAAAAGTAAAATAAAATAACCAAATGCTACTAAGTGTCCTTGCAGGGCTGCGGGCCCCATGACAAAGGTTGCTGCTGCTCTGTGTTCTTACAACACAGCTGGCACCAGTGTCGGCAAACCACAGGGGAAGCCAAGGGTCACTGGAGGAGAAAGGAGGGAAATTGCCCGTTCTGGAGTCCCTACTCTCTGCCACTGTGACGAGGTCGTCCTGGTTTGAAAGTGAGCTGCACCCCACAGGGTCATGCATCTGCATCCTCGGCTGGTGTTCGTATTTGGGAAGGTTGTGGCAGCTTTGGAAGGTGGAGTCTTGCTGGAGGAAGGGAGGGCACATCACGAGGGGTGGGCCTTGAGACTTGGTAGGCCCGCCCTGCTTCCTCTCAGTTTGCTTTTGCCCTCCCTGCCTCCTGATGGTTACGGTGACCTGAACCAGCCTCCTGCTTCTTTTTTTTTTTTTTTCCCCTTTTTTTTTATTAAAAATTTAATTATACATTTTAAAATTTTTTACCAGTTCCCTCCCTCCCCCCTCCTCCCCCCGAACCCCCTCCTCCCCCTCCCCTTCCCCCAGTGCCTCCCCCCCATTCCCAGAGAGTCCTTTATTGTGTACGCCAGCCTCCTGCTTCTGCCTCCAGCCGTGCCTTCTGCTGTGCGATTCCTGCCATCATAGCTCATATGCTCTCTGGAACCATAAGCTAAGTAAACATCTATTTCTTCCTTAAGTTGACCATGTGAGAGAGTTGTCTCGCAGCACTAAAAGAAAAGCAAATGCAACAGGAACCCTGTACATTTTAGCACTTATCTTATCCTTATGACATCTCTCTGAGACACATCTGTCCAAGCCAGAGAGTGAAAGGAAACCACTTCCCACTCACATAAGCAGCCAGCAGATGCAGGCATGGGTCCGTTATGTGGAAAGGACTGCTTGATAAAAGCTCGTACTTCCCTAACTTGGTGGCTGTAAGACAGAAACCAGGTAGGGGAATAAGAGATTTTTATCCTAGTGCACGAGTCCAGCTCACAGTCCATCTTGGCGGGAGATGTCAACCCAGCAGCAGGTAAGAACCGGCTGCACTGCATCCCAGCTCAAGAGCAGAAAGGCCGAAGACCAGAGCTGTATGCATGCTTTAGCTTGCCAGCTTGCCGAAGGCTAAGCAGTGTGACATCTTTATGTACCTGCCCAGGGTATAATGACCTGGGTCTTCCCATTTCAGCTAAAGTAATGAAGGGCTGGAGAGATGGCTCAGTGGTTAAGCTTTTGTCTCACAAGCAGAAGTTCACATCCCAGATCTCATGTGAAAACGCCAGGCCGAAATGGCAACAGCCTGCACTTCTGGCCCTGGAAGATAGAATCCTAGAAACCCAGAGTGAAGCAATAAGGAGGTGGTACAACCCAGGATGGGTCCCAAAGTCACCATTGGTCCTCCACAGGCATATATAGTGCCGCCTTCACACACACACACACACACACACACACACACACACACACACACACACACACACACACCCCAAGCACCTCCACATGCAAAGAAAAAAAGATAAAAATAAAACAAATAAAATAATGAAGACACTCTCTTGCAGGCTCGCCCAGAGCCCTACAGGTGTGCCCAGAGGCTCATCTCCCCAGTGTCAAGTTGGCATTTAAACTAGCTGGCACAGAAAACTTTCTCATATAAGAATTCCATGAGTCGTGGGCAACTTGTATTTCTGCCACAGGCTGCCCCCAATCCCACTGGCCTTTCCTGTAGTAGGACTTTGACATTCTTGCCATCAAGATTAGGGGTGTAGAAGATTGGGGCTTTCAGCTCAGTGCTTTGCACACAAGAGGCTCTAGGTCTAGTCCGTAGTAACTGTTGGAAAAACAAACAAACAAAAACAAAAACCCAAAAAACAGAAAAAGAATTGAGGGTCTGTGTTGTCTCTGCTTTGCTCTGTGGGGTGATAGCTGCAGTGTAAGCAGTGCTGTGAGGAGTTGTGACATCAGCTCACAAGGTGCATTGGGGTAGGGAGAGGGCCCAGTACAGTCAGAAAGGTGCTTGCTGTGAATGCATGTGATCTGGGTTTATTCACTTGAGCTGATGTAATACAAACAAACAAGACAGGAAGGTAATCCTAGGGCTGGGGAGATAATAGGCACCCTGGGGCTTGCTAGCTGGTCAGCCTAGCTTACTTGGTGAGTTCCAGGCTAGTGAGAGACCCTCTCTCAACAACCAACAAGGTGGGTGACTCCAGAGGAACCATGCTTGGCGCTGTCCTCCACATCTGTACACACATATATTTGAGCGCATGGGCATACACACACACACACGTACATGAGCGAGTACACACACACACACACACACACACACACACACACACACACGCGCGCGCGCGCACTGATCAGGGCTCTGCCATTTATGCAGTTCCAAGTTTACGAGTCAGCTCCACAGTGGGTCTGCTAGAAAATCTAGTCTGGCCAGGTTCCTCTGCCCTTCACCATGGATACCCCGCATCACCCATAGTCAGGACTCTGCCCAGAAGAAAGCCATTACCCCAGGCAGCCCATTGGCTCTGGGCCAGAACCATGAGCCAAAAATAAAATTTTTTCCCTTGTAACTGGCCCCTTCTGTCCTTTGATGTCATGGGCATTAGCCATAGGACTAAGATACCTTACTCATGAAATCCTGGTTTTATTTGGGTGGTGTTTTGCCCAGCCATTCCTGCAGCTAAGTCTGGCTACATGGGTAAATTCTGGTCTAGGAGCTATTAGTAACCTTCTTCTGTAGAGACCCTGTCTTGGTTTCTGATCCTTACTGAGACAGATAACCACACATTCAGTGACTGATACAGTGCTAGTCTATTGACTTCCCCTTCTGAAGGCCAAAAGTCAGATAAGAAGTCTCTCATTTAAGAAGCCAATTGATACAGTATTCTTCAGGGAGAAATTCTTTCGATTCTAGGAGTTTCCATGAACTTTGATGACTCCTTCCATCTTCAAAGTTAGTGGTGGATGGTTAAGTTGTTCTCATGTTGTTCTAAGACACAGAATTTTAAAAAATATTTTGTATATTTATCATGTGTGTGTGGGGGGGGAGAAGTTAGTGTATACCATGGTACATGTGTTAGGTTCTCTCCTTCCACTGTGTGGTTTACTGGGAATCAAACTCAAGTCATCAGATTTAGCTGCAAGCCTCTTTACCCACGGAACCATCTTGCTAACCAACACTGACTGTTCTGATGAGCACACTTAAGAGTCCACGGGATTTTTTGGATCATTTAGATAATGCTCTCCCCACTTAAAAGTTTGTTTTTACTTTATTTCCATCTGCACCTTTAGATTCTGTTGCTATGCAGCATAGGGTACTCACAAGCAAGTTCTGGGATGAGAGCACAGACATCTTTGGGGAAACCACAAATCTGCAGACCCTGAACTTTGAAAAAGGAGCATTTTTTTCCCTCCTCTGATTCCTCCTTCCTGCTTCCTTCAATGGACTTGTGGTGTGCACACTTCTGCAATGAGGAACAGTGATGGACAGCTTGCCAGAACTACCTTTTGGCAGCTGCCCTAAAAAAATAAAAAAGAGGGACTGGGGACTGAGGCTGGGGAGCAGGCTCAGCTAGCAAAACACTTGCCATACAAGTGTGAGGACCTGAGTTCAACCCCCAAATGCAAGTCAAAAAGTCAAGTGTGGTGCTACACACACACTTGTAATCCTGGTACAGGGGCAGGTAGAGACGAGTTGATCCCTGGGGCTTGCTGGCCGGTCAGCCTACTTAAGGAAGTCCAGGCGAAGGAAGAGTGTCTCGAGAAAACAAGGCAATGATTGCTGTTTGGGTGGGAAGAAAGGGGAGAATGACACCTGTGATTGACCTCTGACCTCTGACTCCACTAGCACCAATGCAGATACAGGCAAGTAAATAAATAAATAGATAGATAAAATAAATGTGCTTCCAAAATGTCTATATTCACTTCTTTTATTATATATAGAACATATTACCTTAAAATATGAAATATCTTAATTTTTATCATATTAGATTAAATTTTTAATTTTTCTTTTATTTATCATTAATAATAAATGTTCTGTCAATTATTTATCACTAATTTCTCAGTCATTGGTTGCTAGCATTTCATAAACTGTTTTATCATTCATCTTTCATATTTTACCGTCTCCAATTTATAGCTGAGATTGTATCGCAGCTTTGTTAGTACAGGAAGACGCATGGCATCCACGGGATTTAGCGCGTCTTTGGTTTCAAGTGTTCCTTGGATGCCTCGGAAGGTACCTGACATAGTTTTGGGGCCTCACTGTTTGCAGATAAAGTCATATTTACAAGCATAGGGGTCAGGACGGGGATGTATTTAGGAGAGGACACTCACCTTAGTGCAACAGTGTCATGATCCGAATGTGGGTCCCACATAGACTCCTGTGTTTGGCCACTTTGTCCCCTGCTGTTTAGGAAGTTGTGGAAGCTTTAGGAGGTGGAGCCTTGCCAGAGGAAGTATCGTACTGCGAGCCCATCCAGTCTCTCTCTCTCTCTCTTCCTCTTTCCCCCTCTCTGTCTCCCAATGGTTGCTATACCATGAACCAGCCTCCTGTTTCTGCCGGCACGCCTTCCTCTATGAGTTTCCCCCATGATGGACTCTCCCTTCTAGAACCATTCACCTCCCTTCAATTGCTGTGCTAGTTAGATATAGCTGTCAACCTGACAATGGAAAGTTGCACTTTGAGTCCATCTACGAAGAATCAGTAGTTAAGGCAAGCCCTAAGCGAACCTGCAAGAGATTACCTGACTCTACGGGAAAATGCAGGCTGTGGAGGGTGGGAGCATTCCCTGGGCAGGTGGGTAAGACAGGAAGAGCCGGTTCCATACTTCAGCAGACACGTGTTCTTGCAAGTCAGGTGGTCTGCCTCTCCTCTCAGCAATTCCAGTTCCCTCCACTCCTGATGTTGGTGTGAGTGTTCCTGCCAAGCTGAACTATGAACTCTGACCAGAACATTAAGCAAGAACAAACCCTTTTGAGAGACCTGTGCTAAGAGCATTCTTATTTACTTATTTGAGAGAGAGGTGTGTGTGTGAGTCACAGTGCATTTGTATCAGTCAGAATGAGGCAGGATTAGAGCAGCTATGCTGGGATGGGTCTTTAAGGTCTCTAAGGTCTTTGAAGGCCTTGGATTCCAGCAGGCCTACCCACCCCTCCCGCTGCTGGAATCTCCCTGAAGGAACACCTCTGCTGAGGAACTGACTCCAGTCCTCCCAGAGATAAAATGGCCCACTTCCCTATGAAAGGATTATGGAGATGAGCCTTCCATATCCAACAAACAACTTGGTCTCTAACCCCACAGTGGGCCCAAGAGCAACTGGGTTGGGCCCCAGTGGGAGTTAACCAATGAGAAAAAGCCAGTTTCCCAGGCTTGCCTAGGTCTATAAATATGCCTGACTCTGGCAGCCATCTTTGGCACCCTAATTCCCTCTCCCCCATGGCACTTGGGAGTGCCACGAGTCCTTTTCTTGTTCCTCGCTGGTCATGGATTCCATGCCTGGATCCCTTGAGTTCTTCCTGGCACCTCCCCCTCATTGCACTTAAGGTGCCACGAGTCCATTTCTAGCTCCATGCCTGCTTCTCATGGATTCCATGAGTTCTTTCTATCTGCCTGCTTCTCATGAGTTCTCCAGGGCACCTTAGCCCCTCATGGCACTCCACGTCTGGAGTCCATGAGTTCCAGCCTTCTTCTCCACTAATAAACTCTACCTTAATCTTCTGCATGTATTCTGGTTTCAATCTTTGACTCCAGAACACAAGAACCCTACAACATTGGGATGGTCGTTCCTATAACATTTGGCCCCTGAACAGGGACCTTGTAACATTTGGTGAGACTGACTGTTGCAGTCAGCCTGCAACATTGCTGATAGATGACCATCAAATGGCTTAAGGGAACAAGGGGTTTATTTCCTTACAACAGTCTGGTTACAGTTCTCATTCCAGCTTGACAGGAGAGCATGCACCGACACCAGGGCCGAGGGAATTGGCCACACCATCACCAGCTGAGAGATGGACAATCCTTACTTGCCAGACCAGCATGTCTGGCCAATTGAACAGAAGGATGCCAACTCTCTCAACCAGCTCTCTGAGACTTATCCAGGGCCTAATCCCATCTACCATAGGCTGGACCGTCTCCATCAGCTAGATAATTTCCTTCAGGTTCGCTCTGGGCTCAACTCAACTACTAATTCTCCACAAGTGTGCCCAGAGCTCAAACCCTCAACAATCAAGTTGACACCTATGCCTAACTATGACACTGCCCCCCTATTATTTGGTGACCATGGAGGGACTGTCCCACATCAAGAGGACAACTTTTGGAAGTCAGTTCTCTCCTTCCACCATGTGGGTTCTGGGGATCAAACTCAGGTCACCCGGTTTGCCCACAGGCACCTTTCCCCATTGAACCTTCTTGCTGGCCCATCGCGCTTTTTATTGCTGGCCTGTGAGCTTCTGAGGGATTCTGTTTCCTCCTCCTGTGTCCCCATAAATGAGCTGGGGTTACAGATGTACAACAGTACCATGTCCCGTTTTTTTATATGGGTTCTGGGGATCTGAACTCAGGTCCTCATGATGGCATGGTAAGAGCTTTAGCTCTGAGCCATATTCCCAAAGTTCAGTTCCACTATTGCTTAAGAAACCATGGCCTCCACAGGTGACACAACTTGAGCCACATCTGTTTAACACGAGCAGCAGCAGAGCTTTCCATTCCTCCGACTTTCCATGCCCTCTGTGAGGTGCCTGGCTCCCAGACTTCTGGATCTTGGCGGAGCTTCTGTGCAGGGAGCACATCCTTGGATAACCCACATTGGCTCTTAACAGACTTCTGTCAGGGTGAGCCATCTTTGGCACCCACACGGCGCCAGGCCAGACCTGTGTTACCGCCGCCACAGTCCAGAACAGCCCCTGAGGGGAAGCTGTGGCTGGTTCCTTCTCCTCAGAACACCGTGCAAATATTCCTGAAAAACCAGTGTGGGCGGTGGGGCAGAACATAGTACTGGCTGGGAAACCTGACTGAGCCCCAAACAACCCTGGGCATAGAAGGGAGCTCACCTGAGCCCCCTGCAGCCTGTATTTGGGAACTGCTTTTGCAAGCCCGTTTTTAGCACGGGGTCCCTCTGCCTTTGCAGGAGCAGCTCAGTTGGAGATGCACAGTTGAGAGGAGGCCGGTGGCTGTGAGATCAACTACAAAGTGTCCAGACTGCAGTTTGGGAATAATGGAACTGCAACTGCCGCAGGTTCCTGGTTTCCTTCGGGGCTTCCGTAGGTCAAAGGCCCTCTTTGGTTCTGGCTAGTGCGGACAGGGGGACAGGGCCAGGCTCCAAGTCTGCAGGCCCAGCTGCCCTTCACAGGCCAGAAGGCTGGCAGGTGCTTCTAACCCACCCACAGCAGTGTTAGCAAAACACATAGTCCTTGGCTTTAGAACTAAATTCCTCCTTGGCTATTGTCCAGCATGGTGCTTAAGAGGGAGGTTGCCAGGGACCAGTTTGAAAGTAGGTGGGGAAAAAGATCCCAGAAAAAGCGTGGACTACAGGGCCACATTCCCCATTGGGAGTGTCTCCCATGATCTCTCTGATGTTTACTATTACCCTCCAAGGAAGTATGTTAGGACCAAGCTAATGGAATGGACAGAAAAATGTCTTGGACCTCTTCTCTCTTTTCCCTTGGATGCTATGGATTGAATAGGGGCCCTATGCACGCAGGGCATGGCCTCTACCACTGAGATTTACTGCCAGTATATTTCTTATTTATTTTCCGAGATG
Source organism: Typhlomys cinereus (assembly GCA_023101885.1). Lineage (NCBI taxonomy): Eukaryota > Metazoa > Chordata > Mammalia > Rodentia > Platacanthomyidae > Typhlomys > Typhlomys cinereus. The sequence continues at coordinate 804,199 of JALPQD010000599.1, forward strand.
GAGTCTTGCTGTGTTCTTAGGATGCACAGGCTGGCCTCCAACTTGTGATCCTTCCCTCAGCCTAACAAGCCCTGGGATGACAGATGTGTGAGCGACCACACCCGGCTTGACTGACTGTGGAAGCAGCCAATAAGTAACAGAGCAGATGACCCAGTTGAGCCATCTTGGTTGCCTCATTGGGGTGCAGCCAAGTGGAGCAGAGAGCAGGCACGCTGCCTCCAACACACACCCTGACCAGCACATGGACTCTCTCATAAATAATCCTGACAGGAGTTACCACCACCCCTGAGCTCACAAATGGGATGGCTTAGACTCTGAAGCTGAGAAACCTGTGTCTATACTTACGCTGCTGGTCCAGGGCTGGGGCCTCACTCAAATGGCTTTTGTGTAAGTGCGTATATACACATACATACAAGAGAGCACTTGGATGTGTGTCCCTGTCAAGGCCCAAGGTGCTCTACCTCCTTAGGGCTTTCTTCTGGGGTTTCCTAAGCTCCATGTTCCAGGGCTGGAATTGCAGACTGCCACCATTTCCACCCTTCATTTTTACATGGGATCTGAACTCAGGCCCTTTAGCTTGTGAGGTTTTAACCCCTGAGCCATCTCTCCAGCCCTATGTACTCCAATCTGTGTGTGCATGTGCATCTTGAATCCAGACGACTACCTTGGTGGTCTGCCTTTCCTCGGGCACTCTCGGTCTGTTTCTTTGCGACAGGGTTACCTCTTTGCCTCTTCTGCAGACCAGCTTCCCCAAGAACCCCTCAGACTAGTTTACCAGAGGGAGCTCCGACATTGTTTGTTCTAGACTCTCAGGAAGAGCTGGATCTCAAAATACTGCCAACCCACCTTATGCCGAGACCGGCCGTGTCCCTGACAGAAATATCTCTCTACAAGTATCCGCAGGCTGGAGTCCCAGCCAGTTTAGGGTTGGCAGGAAGTGCAAGGAGGAACTTCCTCAAGACTGAGCACAAGTGGGGGTGGGGTTGGGAACAGGTGTGACCACCCCCTCACATTCCAGAAAGATGTGGAGGTGGCTTCAAATACTTCCAGAGCCTTTTATTTTTAACTTTAATATCCATCTGTCTGTCTAAGATAAGCTTCTTCAACAAGGCCCCTGAATGGCAGCCAAAGTTTGACTTGGCACTCCTGATCCTTCATTCTGGGCAGTCATTTGTCACATCAGGCCAGCAGCCCACCCACAGGCTGGCCTCCAACCCCCTATACCTTGCATTCATCTTTGCTTACTCACTCCTGGGATTATAGACATGCACTACTATGCCTGTACATAAATATTTTTAAATGAGTGTTGGGGATGAGATCCAGGGATTCAATCCATGCCAGGCAAATGCTCTACCAACTGAGCTATATCCCCAGCCCAAGAACTTATCTATTAAAAGAGAACAGGGTTGAGATAAGAAAGAGGCAAGTTATTCAAGACAGTAGACCACTAAGGACTTAAAATTAACAATGTACCTTTAATTGATCTCAGATAAAAACTAGTCAGAGACAAAGGTCAAGGATTAATGCCTGCCCTAATTTATTAGAGCCACATCATCTAGGTATTAGGTTAAAAAAAAACAACTAAGAAGACATTGTGTCACATTAGGTCTCACACATGACTGACCAACAAACCCAGTTTTTTATATTCCGTATTTCTTCTTCAGCTCTTCCACCTTCTCGACGTAGGACTTCATGGCATCTTCTTTGGAAGTCCCTGAAAGAATGTGAAGGGGTCACACATCAGGGAGGCAACAAGTGTGTGTGTGTGTGTGTGTGTGTGTGTAGGGGGAGGGCTGGATAGCTGAGGTGTCCAACTTTTCCTTTGGGGTGTGTGTGCTGCATGTGGGTGGGTATACATGTGTACGTGAGCATGTACACAACAGGGCACTTGAGTGTGTGTGTCTGTGGAGGCCCAAGGATAACATGGGAACCATCCTGGATTGCTTTACCTCCTTATTGCTTTGCTCTGGGTTTGCTCTGCCTTCCATGGCCAGAATTACAGGCTGCTGCCATTTTTGCCCAGCATTTTTACGTGGGATCTGGGGATCTGAACTTGGGTCCTTTTGCTTTCAATGGCTTTAACCCGAGCCATCTCCCCAACCCCAGGCTTTGCTTTTTTAAAATTTCTGTTGTGCACGTGTGTGGCATATACACTGTGTTCATGTGTGTGGTACATGTAGGGTGTGCATATGAAGTTGCATGTGTCTGTATGTGCATTTGCATAGTCTGGAAGTTGACATCAGGAATCTTTTTCTTATGCTTTCTATCTTATTTATTGAATCAGGGTCACTAGTAAACCGGGAACTCACTGATGAACAGCACAGGCTGGCCACAGAACTTCAATGACCCGACTAGTAACTGTGCCCTCCTCCTCCGGCATAAGGATCGCATATTCTGCTTTTTCATGTGGATACTGGGTACCCACGCTTGGATCCTCAAGCTTGTGACACCAACTGACCCACCTCCTTGGCCCTGGGCTGAGGCCTCTGACACTGTGACTGATGAATGTGTTAGGTGTAGGTTACTCATATCTGCACCAGGGCCAGGTCAGCCCCGGTTTTCATGAGTTTCCTTTTTGGAAGTTGCTCTTCACTTCTAAAGTGGGGGGTCACCTACATCCCAGAAACGGGCTGGGAACTGGGCTTCAGGCATCCAAGGAGCTCAGTTTCCACCTTATAATGTACCAAGCTCATGTGCAGTGGGTCCCCCATGCCAGTTTGGGGGTCCAGCCTTTCTTAGGTGAGGCAACTGTCCCTATAAAGACTTTGCCAGGGCTGCTGACTTCACGCTTTGTTTCTGTTTATCAACTATCTCTGTGCTGGGTTCTTATCTTCTGGAGCTGCTGGGCTGGCCATGGAAGACAAGGCCAACCGCCCACTTCTCCCCAGGGAGAGGTGGGAGAGCAGGCTGGAGACTGAACAAAAGCGACTGATTCTCGGGGGAGGATGAGGCAGACCTCTGTCTCCTCGCTGTGCCACAAAGGACACCCAATCCATCCTGAGGGGACAATCACACCCAGTTTGCTGGGTCCCCCTCCCTGGGACTGGAGAGATTGTTACAAAAGTGCTGGAGTCCCCAGGGTCTGATGATAGTGTGGAAGGACAGCCAGGCAGCCAGGCATCTCCCAGCAGCAGCACATTCAGTGTGTTGGGCCCTTCCTGCATCATGGCTCTCTCACTCGCAGGGAGAACAGAGGGCTTATTCAGCAGCTGGCTAGCAGGGCACAGACGCTGCCAGAAGTTTGATGCCAACTCTTGGACCTTGCTACCATGGGAGCACGTGATTCAGCAGGAGCCCGGATACTTCTTGGAGCAAAGAATAGCTCCATTCACTGGCCATGCATGACCTCACTCCCTCTTTCTTTTTTCTTTTCTTTCTTTCTTTCTTTCTTTCTTTTTTTTTTTTTTAATGTGCTCTTCTGGCTAGAAGGGAACTGGGGAAGGTCACTAGACAAAGGGGTCACCACATAACCTGCTTGGGAAGAAGGAGGCGTGGACAGGAAAAGTGACCCTAATTCTGAATACTTCCCAGGCAATGCCAAACCATCTCACTTTGCAGCTTGTTTCTCTCCCCCCAGTCTTTTCCTCCTGCAGAAGGTGCCTTAGCCCAGAGATGGTGCTTTTAGGAAAGGTATGGAGAGGGCTGGGAGGGGTTCTATTTTGGTGGTCTGGACCCCCTAACTCTGGGGCAGCCAGGCTGGCTTCCAACATGTGCCTTTTTGTACTTCTGTTTCCTGTTTGCCTCTCACACTCTAGAATGAGGTCGTTCATGCCCGGGCTTCTCAGAGGAAGAAAACTGATGAGAACAGTTACCTTTCAACTGATTCCATGCATCCCACTTGGCCTTGCCTTTGAGGTCTAACATTCCGGGCCGGTCTGAAAGAGAAGGAAAAGACCATGTGGGTCTTGCACAGAGATCTTCTACTTTGAGAAATGGACACTGGACTGGAGATGGCCTCAGGAGACTTTGCCTTGAAAGTAGAAGGACCTGAGTTCAAATCCCAGATCCCATGTAAAACCACCAGGGGGAAATGGCAGTGGCCTGAACTTCAACTCTGGAGGGCGAATACTAGAAAATCCTAGAGTGGAAGCAAAAAAGGAGGTAAAAGCAATTCAGGCTGTTTCCTGAAATCACCCTTGGGCCTCCACAGGCATATATAGTACCCTCTCATACACACAAACACATACACGAAATTAAAAAAAAAAAAAGAAACCCAGATGCACAGCATTCTAAACATCAAATCTAGAGAACATAGGAAGAAAATTGTTTTTGGGTTTTTTTTTGTTTTGTTTTGAGTCTCCAGTTAAATAATGAGACCCCCCAAAGTTTCACTTTAAAAACTATTGGGAGTGAAGATATGGCTCAGTTGTTATTTGCCCAGCATTCATGTGGCCCTGGGTTCCATCCAAGAATAGCATAAACCAGGAGTGATGTTGCATGCCTGCCATCTAAGTACTTGGGAGGTAGAGGCAGGAAGATGGAGAGTTTTAGATCATCTTCAGCTATACTATGAGTTTGAAGCCAGTCTGAGCTACTTAAGAACCTGTAGCAAACAAATGGACTTAGATTTTAAAGAATTTTTTAATTTATTTATTTTGTGTGTGTGTGTGTGTGTGTGTGTATGTGTGTATCAGAGGATACTGTGTATCCCTGTGGAGGACCAAGGGTAACTTCAGGAATCATCTGGATTGCTTCTACCTCCTTCTTGTTTCATTCTGGAATTTCCCAGGTTCCGCCCATCAGGGTAGGAAGTGCAGGTGGTTGCCATTTCTGCCTAGTGTTTGTAGGTGGGACCTGGGATCCGAACTCAGGACCTTCTGCTTGAGAGACAGTCTTAACCCCTGAGCCATCTCTCCAGCCCCAGATTTTTTTTTTTTAAATATCCACCTCATTCAGAATTCAAAAGTTATAAAAAGGTGGTGAGATGGGTCAGTGGGTAAGATGCCTGTACGCAACCCTGGTGACCAGAGTTTGATTCTCGGAAGCCCTTGTGGTAGAAGGAGAGAACTGAGTTCTTAAAGTTGTTCTCTGACCTCCACTCATGAGCCATGGCATACATGTGATTTTTTGTTCTCTCTCTCTCTGACAAGATATCATTCTGCTGGATGTTTCTGCCTGTATACCAGCTGTTTAAATTTAAATTCTGGGGGCTGGAGAGGTGGCTCAGGAGTTAAGCCTCTGCCTTGCAGGCGGAAGGTCCTGAGTTCGGATCCTAGACCCCATGTATAGACACTGGGCAGAATCGGGGGCGGCCTGCGTTTCTGGTCCTGGTAGGGTGGAGCCTGTGAATCCTTGGTTAGAGTAAACAAGGAGGAGGTAAAGGCGGTCTATGGTGGTTCCCGAATTCGGTTGTGGTTCTACACACACACGCACACACACAGACACAAACACACACACACACACACAATTGAATAAAATAATAATAATAAAAAATAAAAAATAAAAAAATAAATTTAAATTCTGGTCCCATTTTTTCTATCCATCCTGTTGGTCTATCCACCCATTCTTTTTGCTGTGCTGAAGATTTACAAAGGTCAAGGTTACCCAATACCCAATAACTTTATGCTTCTGGACCATCCTCTGTATGTAGGAAGCTCTCTCTCTCTTCCTTAAAGTTTATTATTTCATGATAGACAAAGGGAACAACCATAGGGTCTAACAGCCTGGGGTTCTGTGTCTGAGGAAAAGCCCCCAAGTGCTTGAGAGAACCATCTCTTGGAACCACTGTCTCTTGTAGAAGCAATGGAATTCTGATGCCACATTCTCCACTGGCCTGTAGTCTTCCAAAAGCATTGTGTGTGTGTGCGCGTCCGCGCGTGCGCATGAGCATGTGCGGCTAGAGATTGAGGACTCAATGCTAACCATTTTTAGTTAAAACCCACATAGCCACACACGACTATCTTTAGTGTACTGACCTACATAGTTATAAGCTCTCGTGAGAACTAACAGTCTCTGAGTTTAGATACTGAATGAGTCCAAGCGACTCTACAACACACACATGTGAGCAAGTACCTGTGTCTTGGCCAGAGGCCAGGCTCTAGGAAAATACTATGTGTCCAAGAAGCATATCTATCTCTCTACACCCCCCTACCCATCTTTCCTTCCCCTTCCCCGAGAGAACACAGTTTGTGAACCCTGCGAACCAGAGGCCTGTGAAAGGCAGCCACTGTGTCTGACTTGACATCACCTATGATCTGTTACTCTGGGCAATCATCTCTTGCCCTGTCTGGCCAGCAGCCCACCCATTCGCTTTGCTTACCATCCTAAGTCCAGTAGAACTGGGGGCACGTAGGTGAAGGGTGGCATTGCCTTTCAGGTGGTCATTAAGCCCTCACTGGAATGTACTATGCTGCTGTCTCAATGAACAGCCACATCAAAGGGACTTGGAGGGTAGAATGAAAACTGCCCAAGGCAATAGGTAAAAAACAATATTACAACCACGAGAGTGTAAGAACTTCAAAATCTATCTGTGCCAAGGGGCCAGAGAGACAGTTTGGTCAGTAAAAATGCTTGCCTTGTACACGCAAGGACCTGAAATCCCATTAGTGGGGTGGTAGAGACAGGTGGACTTCTGGGGTTCACTGGCCAACCAGCCTAGTCTACGTGAAGAGCATGAGGCTAGTAAGAGGGACCCTGTCTCACAAAGAAAAGGTGATGATATCTTGGGGTGACAGAGACTGTTTTCGAGCTCACATACAAGTATACTGGCACTGATATACACACACAATCTGCATCGAGATGTTAGATACGGAAAAAGCAGCCGTCTGGAAGGGACAGATAGACTGTGGCAAGCAAAAACACTTGTATCTTGCCCCAGGACACCAGGCTTGGAGAGGCTGCCAGGCACTGATTGACCCTGTTCAGCAGAGTGGAAGTAGCTATTGCTCCACAAAGCTGAGGGCTTGGAACAAGCTTCCTTTTCTAGCCTCACAGCAGATGCTGGAAGAATTGGTAAAATCCTTTTGAAACTAGGAATCTGCTCCAGGAACCACTGAGAGTCTAGAAAGACAGTCTGAATGGAAGGGGGTGGGGGACATACTCCCAGCTTGGAAACCCGGAACCCAGCAAACCGTCACCATGCCCCATCTAAACTCAAGGGCCCTGGGCAGTTGGAGAATGGCATTCCCACAGGCTTCCAAGGAAAGCTGCTGAGCCAAGTTGGCAAGCGCCCGCTCGCATGAGAATTTGGGCGTTACCTGTGTTCACGTCACCCACGGTGGCTTGTTTGAAGTGGCCATAGATGAACAGCATCTCTTCATCAGTTGGCTTCGCCTTGAGGTTTTTTACTTCCTCAGCGGCTTTGTCAAAGTCGGCCTGAGAGGAAGCAGGCAAAAGGGACAGATCTAAAGTAGCACTCCATATGCCACAAAAAGCAGCCCTCACCACTCCAAAAGTCTCTCCTCTCCCCCAACAGGGCAGCTAAAAGCCTTCACTAAACCAGGTGGGTGAGATGGCTCAGTGGGTAAAGATGTCTAGCTACCCGAGTTCCATTGCCCGGAGTTCACATGGTGGAAGGAAAGAGCTGACTATTGAAACTTTCTTCTAAACTCCACCCATATGCGATGGCATACTCTCTTGCAAATCAATATGCATAGAGAAGAAATTGAGTAAACCAAGGAAGTCCGCCCGTGTACCCATTCAATCGGTACTCTCATTATAGGGGGAATGGAAATACAGCGGTAGACACAGGCCAAGGCACAGAAGGGAGTTCCTGAGTCCACTCCGTGTCCCAATAACCCCTGCTACCACCAAGGCTCCACCCGGGGATGGCTGGAATAGAAGCCCTGATTTAAAATCAAAGGGAACGTAGTAGGGGTGTGTGTGTGTGTGTGTGTGTGTGTGTGCGCGCGCGCGTGTGTATGGTGGTGGTGGGGGTCATGGCGTGATCCAAACTGCCGATCAAAGTTCAGGGCGCCAAAGCAGTCCCATTGGGGCCTGGAGATAGCACTGACCTCTGTCCCAGTGCGGGATTGGGAAGAGGCCTGTGGACGGAGCCAGAGGTCGCCCCACAGAGTGAGGTCCTGGCCAAGGGTCTGCACTGGAAGGACGGGAACGACCTCCTGGTCACCTCTCCTTTCCCCTCCAGCACCTGGCACCCTGGTCACTTCCCTTGACCTCCAAGCTCCCCAAGCATGGCCTCCCTGCGTCCACTTCTGTCCTGACGGGTCCTTCCGGGTATGTCACTCGAATCTCCCCTGTCCTGCAATTCCACCCAACTCTCCCATGTCCCCCGATTGCCCATCTCTTCTACCGAGGAACCCTACATCTGCATCCTCCCACGGGCAACTAACTCTCCAGCCGCGGCGACGTGGGTGGCGGTTTTAGAAATCTCCAAATGGCAAAACTTCCGCTCCCCAGGCTATCTCGGAGTTGGCCTCCGAAGGCAGAGCCAAAGTTCGGGACGAGGAAGAGAGCGACAACCCCCCTCCCCTCCCGCAGAAGGATTCGATGCAGCGAGAGGAGCCCCGCGCCACTTCCTCAGCCCGGAGGGCCACGTGCAGTACCTGAGACATGCTGACCAGGTGACCGGGAATCCCTTAGAGCGAGTTGAATTAACGCTGTGGAACTGGATGCTCTTCCACGGCGCCGGGACCAGCGCCTTTAAATGCACAGCCTCGGCTTTTCCCACCCTGCTCGGCTGAGCGTCGGCAGCCAATCACCAGCCGGCTCAGCGATCGGGGGCGTGTCTATCCCTCCGGGCGCGCGGGCCCCGCCCGGCCCCGACGAAGTGGGTTTATTGCGCACGCGCAGGGAGGAGCCGCAGGGCACGTCGGGAACAGGTGGGGACCGCGGAGAGGGTAGTGGGGCGGCGTGGTGTTGAGGGCCAGGAGGTCCGGAGCTGGTCGGGTGAAGGTGGGGTTCAGTGGGGTGCTGCGCTGCGACAAGGTTTTATGATGCTTCTCCTTTAAGTCTCTCGGCGGCCGGGAAGAGCCCGGAAGTCGCAGTCGCTTGTCTGGTCAAGTAACTTAGCCCTGTAGGGAGTGTGCCCCGTTTTCGGAGGGGCGGGAATCTAGAGGAGACCCCCCCAAGAAAGAGAATCCTTTGGTGAAGCTTCACGGCGGTGGCCATGGACCAGACCTAACCCTCGTCTTGGGAGCGTTTGGCACATTCTTGGACATGTGCATGTGACCTATTACCCCTTCCCTCCGGCCCCCCAACACGTGGGCGTGTGGTACCCACGGTGCATCCGGTGCGTGGTAAAGGCCGGGGCGGGGCTCGTCTGGACAAACTTGGCTCGGGAAGTGCGTCCCACATACTTTTGCAAAGGAGATGACTTTTCTCCAGGGTTTACTGAAACACTCATTTGCTAGCTGACACTGTAACTTCGGGGTTACAGCGGTGGGCCAAACATGAATTTCTGCGGTCTTGGTCCTTCCTATGTGGTTATTAATAGCTAACTGCAGTAAGTTGGAATTCTTTTTTTTTTTTTTTAAAGGCACACAGTTGGAAGTTTTCAGCACAGTGAGGAGGCAGTTTGAGCAAATCCTGTAAGTCAGGGAAGGAGGATGCTAAGAGTAAACCAGGTGAAAGTGAAGGCTCCGGGGAGTTTTTTACAAAGGGAGGAAGCTGGAGGGTGACTGTTCCGCGGGAGAGAGGCCAGGGCTGTCGATGTCGCCTCTTGACTTCAGGCAAGTCAAGCTTTATGAACTGTGTAGGGAAGCTTAATTGTAAGATACAAATCAGGAGCCCTCAGGGTCGGAGGGACTTTGCTTTGGGAAGGCCAAGTGACAATTCAGAGCTCATCCTTCCTTCCTCCTTTCTTCTTTCCTTTCTCTCTTCCTCCTTTCTTCTTTCCTTTCTCTCTTCCTCCTTTCCTTCTTAGTCTTTCTTTCCTCCTTTCCTTTCCTTTCCTTTCCTTTCCTTTCCTTTCCTTTCCTTTCCTTTCCTTTCCTTTCCTTTCCTTTCCTTTCCTTTCCTTTCCTTTCCTTTCCTCTTTTCCCCTCCTTCCTTTCTCTCTCTCCCTTCCCTCTTTTTTTTCTTTCTCTTCTCTTTTTTCCCCTTGCTTCTCAGACAAGTACCTGTAGCAGATTTGAAAGGATGAGCTGTGTGTTTTTATTCATGACACGTCTCTTGTCATCTCTGAAAGATCACTTGGTGTGATTGAGCTTTTACTGGTGTTTGACTCAAAAATGAAGTTGGCGGCCATCTTGACATTATTTGGACCATGTCTAGTCCAAGTCGATTTGTTGGGAATGCACTTCCCTCTCTTAATTCCATGTAGCATTTTCATGCCATATGAAGTACAGAAGTTAAATGCAGCTGATGAAGGAGGAGAAATGAGGATGATGGGTCTCAGGCAGCAGCATGTTAGGCATCTTAAGCCAGAGGTGGAGACACTTCCATTTTTAGGGCTCTCAGTAGGACAAACTTCAAAGCAACCGCATCTGAACTTCTTAGCATGCTTGCTGATTCCTTTTCCAGTGTTCAGTGACTGACTTTTTGGGATACCCACTTCTAGATGCCATCTGGAAGCTTTGTTCTGAGTGATTCTACTCCAGCGAGCTGGGGTGGCATCCGGCCAGGGGATAGTAGAATCCAGCTGTGTGTATCTGTGTGCAGGTGTGTGTTCACATATGGGGATGTGTGCAGAAGCCAGATCAACCTTGAACATCATTCTTCACAAGCACCACCCCCTCCTTCTGTGTAGGACCTTGTCTCTCACTGGCCTAGATCTCTCCAAGGAGGCTAGGCTGACTGGACTGGCTGGCCAGCGAGCTCCAGGGATCCACCTGCTCTGGGGTTACAAACATGCATCCCCGCACTCAGGTTTTTTTTTTTTTTTTTTCTGGATTTGGGGGTTAGAACTCAGTTCTTCATGCTTATGCAGCAAGTACTTTACTGACTGAGCCATCTCTCTAGCCCCTGGAATTTAATTCTTAAGATAAACTTGAGTCTACTTAGGGTGAGTTGTATGTATTTTTTATTATAGATTTCTGCAGGATTAGAAAACATTAGTTGCTTTTGATAATCCTGAGAAAGTACTGATGAGTAGCATCACACGTTACTTTTTTGTCTTTCCTCCCTCCCTCCCTCCTCCCTTCCTCCCTTCCTTTCTCCCTCCCTCCCTTCCTTCTTCCCTCCATCCTTCCTTCCCTTCCTCCATCCTTCCCTCCTTTCCTCCCTCCCTCCCTCCCTCTCTCCCTCCCTCCCTCCTTTCTTTTCTCCATCCCTCCTTCTCTTTCCCTCCATACACAAGCCGTGGAGATCAGAGGGTCTTTTGAATTGGTTGCTGCCACACTCCTACTTCCGGGAACTCATAGACGCTCAACAAATGGTTGTTGAGTGAATAAAGTGCTTTCTTCCCATGAGGCCTTACTTCTTCAGGCCGCGCCTGGAGTATGCCTGTGAGCCCAGCAGGGGGGAGGCTAAGACAAGAAGATCACCGAGAATTTGGGATACTCCTTGGCTACATAGTGAGACTCCCACACAAAAAGAAAAACAAACTGGGAGTGGGGAGAGGCGTTGCTGGCTCAGTGGGTATGGTGCTCACTGTTGAAGCACGAGGACCTGAATCCAAACCTCCGGCACCCATGTAAAAGCCTCAGGCATGATGTCACATGTCTGTAACCTTAGTGTGGGTCAAGACTGATCCCTCAGGCTGCCCTCTGACTTCCAGGTGTGCGCCATGGGACATGTACCCACCAGCATTCACACGTGACATGCCAGCCAATCTAGACAATTGGTGAGCTCTGGGATCAGTGAGAGACTGTCTTAAAAGATAACAGTCAAAGAGAGAAAGTAGAAGAGAACGTGACACTGATCTCTGGCCTGTGCATGTATGCACACACATTCACTACACACACATATATGGATAGAGTAGAAAGAGAGAAAGTAGAAGAGAACCTGACACTGATCTCTGGCCTGTGCATGTATGCACACACATTCACTACACACACATATATAGATCCAAACACAAGAGAAAAAAAATCCTTTTGATTAGCCATGAACTTGGAGACCATCTCTATTTGTTAGAGCTGAGTGTGACTTCACCGGGGGTAGGGGGGACAGGGCAAGTGATCTCTGGTGCAAGGCCCATTTGATTGTGTGGTGACACCCCTGGCTTGGAGAGTAGAGGGCATAGAGGAAACAGGGACACTGCCCAGATGGCTGGTCGGTCAGACTGAACCAGCCAGTCAATAAAGAAGACGCTGTTACAACTTGCCTCACATCTGCCCACATTCTGCCATTCTGACCGCTCTTGGCTTCCCTTGCCCTCAGCTCAGCCAGGTGGGCAAGATGCATGAACAGTTGCGGGCTGTTCCTGCTCTGCGGGCCCGAAGGACAGAAGATTCAGTTTCTTGCTCTAAAACGGAAACTAATCCCTGAAAGTAATCTTATCGCTAAGAAACAGGACTGCCTGTGCAAGAACGCTTTCCAGGTAGGTGAGCGTGAGTTACCCTCCAAGCCGGGTTTCCACTTTCTTGGAACACGCCTCCCGTGGCAGCGCTCCAGCCAAGCTGGGAAGAGAGCTGCATGTTTTCAAGGAACAAGCGGGTCCTTAGGTTCTGGGTGCGCCTCTAGGGAGCATGGTGGGACCACAGGCTCTGAGCCTTCCTGTTTCCTGGTTATTGATGTGACCCCTGCGTTGAACAGGCTCTCCTGCCATGTCATAACCCCCCCCACACACACACAATGTGGGTATTGAGGATCAAACCCAGGTCCTCACGCTTGCCGTGCAAGCATGTCACCAACTCCCCAATGTTGTATTTTTTTTAAGTGTTTGTTTATTAGTCCACAGAACATGCTCAAAGACTTGTTCTGCAGATTCCTTGGGATCTGTGGAGTTAGACTCATTTCATCTGATAGAGAAACTGTTTTAGTTCTTCCTTTTTAAGATTATTCGATATTTATAAAAAGAAAGAGTCCAGCTGTTAAAACTTTAGCAACTAACAGTTTACGAGTGTATAGGCCAATTTCGGTGGTGTCTGGGGCATTCACAGGGTTGTGAGCTCATCGATTCTGTTTAGTTCCAAGACATGTTTATCCCAAGAGGAGACCTGCCTTAAACAATCACTCCTTCAACCCCTGTGGGTCACTTAATCAGCTTTCCGAATCTGTATCCTGTAGATAACATGACCTCTGTCCCTTGACCTCCACAGGATGGTTGTGATGTTCACGTCTCTGGGAACCTGTGCCAACCCTTCATCCCCTGGGGCTAAGATGCTCTAACATGCTTGGATGTGCCCAATTCCCCTCTGTGTCTGAGTGTTTCAATATGACACCCCTTTCACATTTCACCATCTTTCTGCTGGTCCATGATTCTGGGAGGCATCTCTTTTGTCTTTCACCTCCTGCGACCAAGCGTTTCTTTCGCATGTTTATCATGTGGAGACACACTTTGGTTTTTTGTCTTCTTTTTTGTCTCATATGTGTGTGAGGGGTGCATGTGCATGGGTTTAGATGTGGGCGTGCGTGTTGTGTATATACATGTGTACACTTAAGTGTGTGCCAGTGGAAGCCCAAGGGGATAACAGCCTTTGTCCTCCATCACTCTTCTGCCTTATTGTTGTGAATCTGGGGTCTTTGATTAAACCCAGAGCAGCCATAGGGCTAGTCTGGTAGCCAGTTTGTTCTGGGGATTCTCAGGGCTCACTGTCAGAGCTGGAGTTGCGAGTACCATATCTACCTGCATTTTTACTGAGATCTGGGGATCCGAACTCAGGTCCTTTTGCTTGTGAAATAAAGGCGTTAGCCCCTGAGCCATCTCCACGGCCTGAGTCATATTTTTTTTTTTTAACCTCACCCTGCCTTTCTCTGTCTTTCAGTGATGTATTCCATGTGTTTAGTTAATGTAACTCTTCACACATTTAGGCTTCCCTTTTAATCTTTCGTTCCTTCTATTTTCTCTGATTTCCATTCCTCTGTTTCCCACCTTTCTGTGAGGTGCCTGCTATTTGAGAATTCCCTTTTGATTTGCTAGGAGCGTTTCTGTGCATTTTTACTGGTGACTTCTGTAGATGGTATGTATGTCTTTGCTAGCACAGTTCTCTACTATCCTCATTTTATCGGGTTGAGGGAAGCATGGGATCCTCATCTGCCTCCTTTCTTTCTACTGTGTGTATAATTGTAAATGTGCCTGCTGTATACATTGTAGATCACATCAGGCTATAGCACAGCTTTGCTTTTATACACACATATGTAATTTTTGCTGTAATCCAAAAGCTCAGGGAGAATGCCCTGTCGAGTTCACCCCAATTTCTCCTGTGCATTTCCTTATTTCCCAGACTCTCATGTGTCAATCCCGTGAGTTGGGGTTCTTTCTCTGATTGCGTTCTGTTCATAGTCCCGGTTCTGTCTTTTTTGGGATGTATGCTGAGGACAGATTCTTGGTTTCCTTTCTTTGGAGGGTTCTCCGCTTACTTTTGAAAAACATGTATACTGAACATAGAATCATATGCCGATAGGTTCTTTCTCTCCCTCTGCCTCTCCTCTCTTCTTCCTTCCTCTCTTCCTCCTTCCCTCCCTCTTTTTCTTTACTGAAAAGATCTCCTGTTCTTGGTGAATGGAAGATAGTCATCCTCATTTGAACTGTTCTTCCACTATAACTAATATGTTCTTTTTCTTTCCAAGTGTTTCCAAGATTCATTTTCCTTTAGTGTTGAAAAGTGTGATTTAGATGTGTTTGGAGTGGATTTCTTGGGTCGTGTTCAGAATGGAATCTACTTACTTTCTCTGAGTTTAGATCTTTTGAGCTATTGAGCAATTTCCACCCACTCTCTCCCCCCTGGATTCCTTTTTCAGATGTGCCTCCTTTTCTTGAGATGAAGGCTCACTGTGTGCCCAGGCTGGTCTTGAACTCCTGGCTCAGGGCTTCAGCTGGCCCACCTTCTGCCTTGTCTTTTCAAAAAGAAAAGTGCATGCATGGTTGAGTGTACTTGCATACATTCATGCACTGCACACACACATAGATCCAGCACCACATACGCATATACATGTGTACATGCACATACACCACCCGTGAGCACAGATACACGATACATGCATGAACACATTACACATACATGCATACACATCACACACATGCACGCACAGACACACATCCCATCTGCACACATACATATACGCACACATCACGTGCACACAACCCTCACATATAGAGCACCTACATATACATACTACCCTCATACACACAAACACACACCTTCACAAACACAGCATCTACATATATATACCACCCACAAACCACACCCCCCCACCCCCCACCCCCCACATCACCCTCACAAATACCACACACACATAATACCTATACACACACCCCTTAGTGCAGGACACTCGTTAGCTGTGATGGAAGTCAGGACTACACATTCAGCCTAGGCTCTGCTAGTAAATTAGCAGCATCTGGTCTTTACTCGCTCACCCCCCTTCCTTTGCCCTGTGGACACAGGGAGGTGCCTGCAGCATATCATCCTGTGTGAATTTGAACCATGCTGGACAGCAGTCCTTGCTGTAACAAGTGCAGTTCGCTAACACAGAAACCTGAGGACAACACACGTCCAGGTAGAGGTCAGATACCTTATCAGTTCTGATCATAATGTCCTGGGGTTGAGTCAATGGCATCTGGGGCCTTTTTTTTTTTAAACTTTTGATGTGTGTATGTGTGTACCTGCCCATGTGGGGATGTTGGGGCCAAAGGTCAATGTGGGTGTCTTCCTCAGTCACTAGGTAGTTCTAGATCCTATCAAGTTGATAGTATTAAAACCATCTACAACCTTGCTGGCAGAGGTGGACCCGTGGGACTGAGGCTGGCAGTGCAGCAGCCTACAGGTCATTATTTTATGAGACAGGACCTGACCCCCCACTGGTGAGCCACAGCAGGAAGTCTGTCCCACTGGAAGGTCTGCACCTGTAACTCTTCTGGGCTGGGAGAGACGGAGGCCCCACTGGTACTGTGGGTGGGGAGGACCACCTTTGGTGGTACGCCTCTTCATTGAATTGGCAGGGATGTGCTGGTGCCCTGGGGTGTTGGCCTCCTCTGCTGTGGTTAGGTTAGATTGCGCATTCCTTGAAGGCCAGCTGCTGAGAGGCGCAGTCCGCTGAAGGGCCCTTGAGAGGTAAAGGGGTCAAAAACATACATTAGAAGGCTTGGGAGACTGATCAGGGCTAAAACCTTTGCCTTGAAAGCAAAAGGACCTGAGTTCAGATCCCCAGTTCCACATAAAAATGTCTACCAGACGTGACGGTGGCCTGCATGTCTGTTCCTGGAAGGCGGAAACTGGGAAACCCCAGGGCAAAGCAATAAGACGGTAAAGCAATCCAGAATGATTCCCTGTGTCACCCTTGGGCCTCCACAGGTGCACACTCGTGTCCTCTTGTACAGATGTTCATCTATCCATACACAAAACAAACACACAAAATAAGATGGAGAGCGATTGAGGAAGATGACCTCTGGCGTGTACACACACACACACACGCGCACACACACACACGTGCACACACGCACACATACCCTTGTGAGTACATCCTTCATATGGAAGGTGCAGCTGTCTCCAATAATTTCCTGAGTCTCACATGCCCTAAGTACAGGGTTTGGGGCCTTTGTCCCAGAGAAAGTCATGGCCAAGGCACTGTGGAACTGTGTGGGTGTTGGGGTTGGCAGGATGAAGATCTGAGTTTCTAACAGGTCTCTTGGTCCTATTTATCTGGTTGGCATCGATCAGGAGTCGTCCTACTGCAGGTGAGCGAGCAGGTGCAGCCGTGGGCTTTCCTCGTGTTTGTTCACCTAATGCCACCAGTGGGAGGCTCTGCTGCTTTTAACCTGTCTAAAAATGACCCCGAACTTGAAGAGCCATGACGAACGTGCTATGAGAAGTGCCCATCTTTAAAGACAGCCCAGAGGTGAGAGCACCTGCTTGAAACCTGGTGACTTGCATTGGATTCCCAGAAGCCCTCATGATGGAAGGAGAGAACTGAGTTCTGAAAGTTCTGATCTCTACTTGTGTGTCAGGGCTTAAATGTGAACATTTTCTCCCTGTCTCTCTGTCTGTCTGTCTGTCTCTCTCTCTCAACAAAGTTAAAGAAAAAAAGTTTTATGTTAGTGAAAGATGATTCAGTAAAAAGAATGTATTTGGGGAAAAGGGGGGAGAGAGACCGGGGAGGGGGAGGGAAGTCCAGGGAAAGGAGAAAGGATGGGGGGAGATGGAGTATATGAATAAGGATGGTATAATCACATGTACATATGAAAATACCATCATGGAGCCCATTTCTCTGTACCCCAATTTAAAACCTAAGAATCAAACAAAGACCTGTCCTGGCCACATGTCTCACATCTTTCTTGCATGTCTGTGTGCATGTGTGTGTTTGCATGTGTGTAGGTACATGTGCATGTATATGTGCATTTCTGTGGAGGTCCGAGGTTGATGTCAGGTGACTTCTTCAATCATTCTCCACTTTTGTTATTCAAGCAGGGTCTCGGTTGAACCCAGAGCTCACTAATTGGCCAGGCAGCTTCTGTCTAGGAGTCCCCATCTCTCCCTTCTGAATCTTGGAACTACCGGCTTTTACATAGGTTCTGGGATCTGAACTCTGGTCCTCATGCTTACTGGGCAAGCTCTTATCCACTGAGTTGGATGCCTGGCTCTATATGCTTCCTTCTAGAATACTTGCCAATGGTCACAAAGTGACCTACTGTTACCAGGGTTTCTATGGTTTTTCTTCAAACAATTCACACTCCAGATAGTTGCTCTCTTGTCCTTTTTAATTTATACAAAGTAACGGGTTTCCAGATAACACTTTCAAATATGTGCATGACACATCTGGGCTGTATTTGGCCCCATCTCTCTCTCTCATCCCCCTCCCTACTGCTACCCTCTTCCTAAATCATTTTCCCCCTTCCATTCCAGTTCCTTCTTGGTTTTCAGCCTCAATTCTGCGTATGAGGAAGCATGTGGTGTCTGTCTTCTGGGTCATGCTGGATTCGGGTCATGTAATTACATTGTATCACTATTTTTGTCTGTTTTGCAAACACAGAACTGTTGCTTTATTTGGGCCTTGTAATTCTCCATTGTGGGTCTCCCACAACTTGTCTGTTTATGGCAGCTGGGCTGGTCCCAATATGTGGCTACTGCATGCGGTGCTGCAGGATGTGAAGGGACACATTTCCCCACTGTGGGTGACTTAGACTCCTTGAGACCCACCCTAGACTGAAGCCGCTGGTCATAGGGTTATTCTACTTGCTTCTGATTCCCACAGTGGCTGAGCCTAAGAGCTCCTGCTCCCCATATCCTCACTGACATCTGTTACTTTTCTTTTCTTTCTTTCTGTTTAACAGTAGCCAAATCTTGACTGGGATGAGGTGAGATCTCAAGGTAGTTTTGAGTCGCGTTTCTCTGATGACTAAAGTTGTCAACTTTTTCCCTCTCAGTCATCTATTGGCCACTGTAACTCTTCTCTCTCTTTTTACTTATTTATGTTTTAATAATTTTATTTTTCTTTTTTCTTTCCTCTTAGTCACCTTTCCCATCCCCCCTTTTTTCCCCTGACGCCCCTTCATCTCCCCTGTCACACTCCCTTCTATCTTCAAAGTCTTTTCACTTGTGCAGCCCACAGTGCGTCATGTAGCTTCTTTTTGATGTTACGTGCCTGATATGATTCATGCTCCAGCAAGTGTCATAGATCAGTGTGTACCACTGAGGACAGCGGCTTCCTTTTCTTCCTACAGACTCTCAGGGAGGGGCAGAGCTTCTTGAGATGGGTCCCTTTTCCTGGGAGATGTTGATAGGAAGTTCTTGTCAAGTCCAGAAGATTTCTCATGTAAGGCCCTCACATTCTTACCGCCCTCTTTTCCGTGATGTTCCCTGAGCCTGGTGGGAGCAGCGTGACTTAGAAGTCCTGGTAGGGCCAAGCAGTCCACAGTCACTTATTTTCTTCAATTTGGCCAGCTATGGTATTCTGTGGTAAACACAGAAGGAGGCTTCGAGGTTGGGTGCCGAGAGTTTCTTAGTCTATGGGTATAATAACAAGCGTTTACAAAGCATGTACCTCTTCTCTGCAGGAGCATCTGCTTAGTTTATTTGCCCATTTACAGACAGAATTGTTTTTTCTTGTGCCGTTTATTTTGTTGAATTCTTTATATATTGTGCATACTAATCCCTGGTTGGGAAAATGACTGGCAGAGATCCTCTTCTCTGTGTTCTAGATTCCATTTTCTTTTTATGTAGCAATCTGGTCCTTCTGCCTATGAACCAAGGTCTGCCTATGGCAACCTAGCTGTCTTCCCAGTGCTGCCTTCGGGTTTTTTTTGTGGGTGGTTTTGCATCATTCTCAGGGGTACAGCTGGAGTGCTATGAAGTGTTCCCAGGTGTAAAAGGGCCAGGGTGACCCTTACAGAGCAAATGGCCCTGTCACACAGCTGGGACAATTCAGGAGTGGTTGTCTAGAGAGACTCTAAAGGATCCCCCACCCCACCAGCTCCCTTGCGTTGTGGGGGTTGGATGTCTGTCACAGCAACTGCAGAGTAGCCTTGACAGCTTTGGTTGTTGCTAGGAAACCAGGGCAGTGTCTCTCTGTACATGCATTGTTGTCTGTGAACTCCCATGGCGCAGGCCCAGCAGTGACAGTGCGGGACTCAAATAGCTCAGAGAACAAGGGGCTTATTCCAGCTCGGGATTCTCCGTTACACTTCATCAGCATGGCAGGAGCATTGATTCCAGTATGTGAGTCGAGGGAGCTGGCTGCATGACATCCACCAGAAGAGCTGAGACTGGAGACATCTGCCCAGCTTTCCAGTGTGTGCAAATACCGAACCAGCTTTCTCCAGCTTATCCACCTGCCTGGGAAGGGTCCCGCCCACGATGGACTGGGGCTTCTCTTCCACAGGCTTGCTCAGGGCTCGCCTTAACTACACATGCTTCAGCGACACGCCCAAAGACGCAGCCTTTGGCATCTGTAACTCACTGCTACAATGAGTGTACTGATTGATTGACAAAAGTGTTGAAACTAGAGGCCCTGTGTTCCCCCAATTCCCCCACCCTGTTCAGGGTTTGCTGATGCCCTGTCACATCAGAGGCCAGAACTTCCTTGAGCAGCCGCACTATAGCGACGTGGCGCTTTTCTGGAACCAATAGGAATCCGAGTAACGTCAACAGTCAAGTGTGGTAAGAACGTGCACGTATGGTTCATGCTGATCATGTGCTGGCCGCTGGGCTCTGCGGTTTCTGTGCTGTGCTAATTTTTCACCGGGGAAGCCAGCCAGGCCAGTTTCTGGCTCTTGGGCTGGGAGCTAGTGTGGGGAGTTGTGCCCACCTGAGGGCTGTGGCAGCCTGGCCTGCCCTTGCCCTCTGCCGTTACTGAGTTTCTACCGCAGGCTCAGAGTAGCTGAGGCTGGAAGCTCAGCTCAGCATCCTAGAGCCTGGGAGGACCAGAACTGGAGCTGAGCTGCTGGGCTGCAGGGGGCCAGCCCCGGCAGACTGGGAGCAGGGCAGGCCAGGACAGGTTTTCAGGTGGAGAGCTTTAAAGACCTTCCCAAGCCCTAGGCACTTTCATTTTTCAAAGCATCTCCCCAACTTCTGCTCCTGTGTGTGTGTGGGGGGTTGCATCATGTCAGCTCACCTTCGGGTGAACCTTATGTCATCGTGAGCCATTGCTACCAGAGTGGTAGTTTTGAAAATATCTGAAGATTAATTTTGGACTGAAGGAAGATTTCATATTATAAAACTGTAAGGTTTTCTTTCTGTCCTTCCCTCCTTCCTTCCCTCCTCCTTCCCTCCCTCCTTCTCTCCTTCTTTCTTTTCTTCCTCCTTTCTTCCTTCCCTCCCTCTTTCTTGTTCTCTCTTACCCTCCTGTCTTCCTCCCTTCCCTTCTTCATATTTCCTTCCCTTTCTCCTTCCTTCCTTTTAACCTCCCTCCCTCCCTTCTTTCCCTTTCTTCTTTCCTCCCTTCATTCCTTCCCTCCCTCTTTCCTGCTCTCCCTTTCCCTTCTCCTTTCCTTTCTCTGTCTTCCTCTAGGACTCTGCGGCTCCAATCCAAGGCCCGTGCATGCCAGACAGGGACTCAACCACTGACCTTACACACCAGCCCTTCAGCCTTCCCTGGCCTGCACGTAGTTCGGGAGTGCTCTGCGGGCCCGTCCTTGGGAAGAGGAAGATCTTAGGTTCCCTGCAGTCTGTCTCATCAGTGCTGCAAACCTTCCCAAGGTGTCTGACATACCTGACGCAGCCCATGTTGTGGGGCCTGGTTAAAAAAAAAGCATGGTGTGCTTTCTTTTAAAGAGGCTGTAGGGCAGACCCCACCATAGGGGACATCCACGTGGGGAGAGAGAGAGCAGAGTACAGCTCAGCGTGGGGAGAGAGAAGTTGACCTTGAAGGTGTCTGCAGAGACTAAGGCTGAGGGTACTGCCCTTCCAGGGCAAGGAGACTGGTGGAAGGGCGTGGTGGCTTGGTGTCGGGTGGAGCCCAGGCTATCCCCCGCTGTGCTGGCACTGGAAGGACCAGCGAGGAGTTAATGGCTGTGGTGACAAGTGTGCAGGGGCAGGCAGGGTGGGGCTGAGTGTGGGAAAGCCTTGCAAACCATCTGGGACAAGTTCTGACACTGTCCTGCATGTCGCCCGCTGCTGGTGTCTCTGCTACTGTAAGTGGCTTGGATTTACTCACAGGTGGCAGGAGAGTAACTTTGGGTGCTGGGAACTGAGCCCAGGACCTGGGGAGTCATGTGCGTGTAAGCTTTGTGAGCTATGCATATACTCCAGTGACCTTGCATGCGCTCTGCTGCCGAGCTAGACCTCCAGGGGAGGCCCCACTTTTTAAAGACCCCAATACTCAGTACATCACCACATTGAGGATCTAGCTGCCAGCACATGAACACTTCTAACCACAGCAGTGTCCATAGAGGCCCAGCACCATTTAACACGTGTGGCCTGGGCATCATTTAATGGCCCAGTTCTTCATGGATGGATGTTGATGTGGTGGGACTCTGAATCTGTTGGCTATTAGAAACACCTCAGAGAAAGGAACTTTTTCTCAACGCAAATCTTGTGGGCTTCTCTTCAAAATGTTTTGTTATGGAAAAATTCAGTTCTGAGGATTCGATTCAGAGAGCTGGCCTAGCATGCATGAATCCTGGCTTCCATCCCCAGCACAGGTAAACCTGGCATGGTGGTGTGTGCCTGTCACCCCAGGAGTCAGGAGGGGGAGCCCGAGGATCAGGTGTTCATGACTGCCATCACTACTCGAGGAGTTTGAGGCCAGCCTGGCCCCATGAGACCCTGGTTTAAACAAAAGAAGAAACAATGTGGAAAAACTGAGACAGTGGATGTGCACCCTAAAATATCTGTCTGATCTCAAGCACCCCCTCAGGCAAGGAGAGAGAAAGGGAGGGTTAGGTTAGGGAAAGACTGGTGACTGGAGACACGTGTCCCTGTGGGGTGGAGTGGGGAGATGCCTCTTTGTGGAGTGGGGAGACACCAATCTAGTAGGGGGACACCCCGTCAGGTGCAGTGGGACCAGCCTGGTTGGGGGAAATCTGTCCGTGGAGATACTGTAACTCTCTTAGCTGCTGTTATCCTGGCATTTTCAGTTTTGAACAGTAGAGACCAATTGGTCTTTGACCAGTTCTGGACAGTGGTCTCACCAGGGACCAACATGCAGGGCAGAGCAGAAGCCCTCGGACAGGGCAGGCAGGGCAGTGAATGGAGGAAAACACACACACACACTCTCTCTCTCTCTCTCTCACAAGAAGGGACTCTGCACAGGTCCCAAAGGAAGTTAGGGCTTCTGGTTGATGTAAACTTCCAGTCCCCGTGGTGTGTCCTACGTGTCCAGCTGAGTGACCCACGTGACAGGATGTCTGGAGTGAAGCTAGCAGGGACCGCCATGTGCTTTTCCTTGTGTGGCCTCCAGAAATAGTGATTTTAAAAGGTGTGTGTCGGGGTAAAGGTCAACCTCAGATATCTTCCTTGAGCTTTCCATGTGGTTGTTTTGGGACAGAGTTTTGTAGTGGAACGTTGGGCTCTCTGTCTTTAGGCGAACTCTCCTGGGAATCCGTCTGTGCCCACCTCCCCGACACTCCACCATAGAGCTTTTGATGGGTGCTGGGGATCCAACTCAGGTCTGTGTTCCCAGCAACCATCTCCCCAGATCTCAGAATGAGTGTCTTTTATTTATTTTTATTTTTCCCCATGTAGTATGTGTAGTGTGTGGTGTGTGTGTGTGTGTGTGTGGTATGTGCGTGTGTGTGGTATGTGCGCGTATGTACAAGGAGATGCTTGAGTGTGTGCGCCTATGGAGGCCCCAAAGATGATTTCAGGGATCACCCTGGATTGCTCTACTTACTGCTTCTCCTTGGGGTTTCCCAGGTTCTACTTCCCAGGTTTGGAATTGCCAGCTGGCACCATGTCCACCTGGCATTTTTACATGGGATCTGGGGGTCTGAACTCAGGTCATTTTGCCTGGGAGACAAAGGCTTTAACCCCTGAGCATCTCCCCAGTCCTTAAGCAACTCTTAAAGCTAGCTGTAAGCAAGCGAAGCGAGAGGACTGTGTCTTCCTGCTTATTCTCCACTGAGCGCTTGGGTGAGCGGAGTGTTTCTGTTTTCTATACATTTGTAAAGTTGCTCTGATTGGTAGAAAAAACCTAGGAGCAGGTTTTTCTGGGGAGATTATAAACCAGATGTGAAATGCTGTAACAACTGGTATGGGAATTACCCACAGGTTAATTCAGCTAATTAACCACTAGATTATAAGGCGAATCCTTAGTTTATTTCAGGGGACAAATCTATCTTCAGGTCTTGTAATTAGAGATCTTCTAATTACAAATAATATGATAATTAGAGCGGTGACTTATTGTCTGTATTCTAATAGCTACACCCTTTGTGGATAATATGATGGAAATTTCCCCAACTTAATCTGGTAGTTGGATGAACAGCCGTAACCTGAGACCCTCCAAGCAAATGAATATGACTTGTTTGTGTATGTTACCAAGTGTTTCAGGCAGACCAAGAAGATGGAACACAGGACTGGGGGGACAGCTGGGTAGATAAGGTGCTGGCCGCCAAGCCTGAGGACTGGCTTGAATCTCTAGAACCTGCGTAGAAGGTGGGCAGGCGCAGTAGATGCCTGTCGCCCCAGCACGCAGAGGAGAGACAGGGAATCCCAGGATGAGCTGGCTGCTTAACTGGCTGATCAGCGAGCTCTGGGTTCAACTGAGAGAAGGGAAGAGTGATCAGAGAGGCCACCTGACATCAGCGTTGACTTCTGCACATGCGTATGTGCATGTGTCTCACATATGCTAACATGCACACACACAGTGTGCATGAGGCAGGGAGAGACTAAGGTACACACACACACTCTCTATACTCTTTGCATCTTGCTTAATACATATTGGAACCCCTGCCTGAGCTTACAATGATCATGTATTCTGGTTACTGTGTAACTTGCTTTCTTCCCCTGCTGAGTATATTTTTGAGATCTATCCATGTTGATACATATAATTCTAGTCTGCTTACTTGTGCTGCTTTGTGGTTTTTCTAAAAAAAAAATCATTCTCTATATTCATTGTACATGGTAGTGAGCTATGTATATTTTTCTTGATATGTGTATCCAAGCTCAGAGTCCAGAGGAGGACTTCAGATGTCTTACTCTGTTACTCTCTGCCTTATTCCCTTGTGACAGGATCTCTGTCTGAGCATAGAGCCGGCATACCGCCTGCAAGCCCTGGCCATCCTCCTGCCTCTGCCTACCACAGCACTGGAGTGACAGGCGTAGATATAATCTTATATGTGAGGATGTACTGAGGATTCAAACTCAGTTTCTCGAGCCCGCACAGCAAGCATTCTTTCCCACTGAGCCATCTCTCCAACACCATATACATCTGGAGGCACATGCCATTCATCCTTCTTATCCATTTTTCTATTCACAGATGGAGAGTTGTTTCTAACATATGCAGTTCACACAGACTGTCACTGCTGACTATTTTCCAGCTCCTGGGCACATGTGGAGGATTTCCACCTAGGGTAGCTGCCTCTGAATGAAGTTGCAGGAGTAAAAGGTAAGTATTTGCTGGCCCCAGGAGTAGAACCCTGTTGGACACCCACTGTATCAAGTTCTGTGGCAGGCGTGGCCATGGGACACAATTTTGTCATCTTATAAAACTGTACCTGAGAACCGTACAGTCTAGACCCTGTCACCACCACCACCACCAAAGAAAGCACAAAATGTCAAAATACTTTTCCTAAGTTTCTGATTTTGTGTCAGACTGTTCTGGACCTCATGAAACCACATGGAGCCCCCAGGCTGCAGTATAGACCCAGCTGCTGCAGGGCATAGTTTAGATCTGACTGCTGTAGGGCTCAGGCTAGACCTGTCGGCTGCTCCTTGGCCACCATCTCTAGACTTCCATGCTGTCCTGAAACTTCTCCTGCCTCAGCCTTCAGAGCACTGGAGTTAGAAACACAGGTCATGATACATGGCCAAACTTCTTCTTCTTTTTTTAACTAAATTAATTAAGTTTTCAGGTGTATGTAGGGGCATGCTTGCCTGGATATGTATGTAGAAGTCAGAGGACAACTCTATGGAGTTGGTTGTCTCCTATCTTTATGTGGGTTCTGGGGTCAAACTCAGGTCTTGAGGCTGTGTGGCAAGTGCCTTTACCCATTGAGCCATCCCAATGGCCCCGAACTTTATTCTCATGTTGTTTATTATAGTCACAGATATTTTTTCCTGTGATAGCCAATTTCCATATCTGTGGTGTCTGCATGTGTGGATTCAACCAGCTGCAGATTGAAAATATTTGGGGGAAAAATGCATCTTTCCTGAACATATAGACTGTTTTATTTTTCATGTAGTCAGTCCCTGAACAATATAGCATAACAGCTTTTTATTAACAGCGTTTATGTGATGTAGGTCCTATAAGTTTTCAGTCTCTGCCTCCCGCCCCCACCACTGGGGCTCTATTATAAATGCACATTACCACATCTAGCTTCTTTTTTTTTTTTTTTTGTGGGCAACGGGGATCCGTACTCAGGTCCTCATATGTGTGCAGCAGAAACTTTACTGACTAACGTCCCCCCCAAACCCCTCGGCCGCCAAATCCTGTCCCTCTACTTGGAACTGGAACTGCTGTCAGTCACTATTCAGCACGAAAGAGATGTGAGCCCATGTGGGCATGGGACTTCTCACTGATGGGCGGCTCTGCACCCTTGGGTGCCTGCGTGTGGACGGATCGCTCTCTCTCACCTCTCACCACAGGACCTTCTTCCCATGGCCGCCGAGCAAGTGACCGTCACAGTTCGCCTCATTCGTTCCTTTGAGCATCGAAATTTCAAACCCGTCGTATATCATGGAGTTGATCTGGACCAAACCGTGAAGGAATTTATTGTGTTTCTACAGCAAGGTAGGAGACCTCAGCATTCCTTTTTTTCTATTTATGTCTATTTATTTTAATTTCTTATCTAGTTATACAAGCTCAATGGGAGGTACTTTTGTCCCTCTCCTTCCCATCCTGTTGTCCCCCCATTCCACTCTAGTCACAAACTTTTAAAAATACACAAGGTGGCAGGGGATAGTGACATTTGTTTGTAATTTCAGCATTCTGGAAGTGGAGCCATGAGGCTCTTGTCTCAAAGCCAGTCTGGGCTACATGGTAAGTTCTAGATTAGCCTGGGCTACATAGCCAGATTATGTCAAAAAGGAAGGAAGGAAGAAGGGAGGAAAGGAGGGAAGAAGGGAGGGAGGAAGGGAGGGAAGGAAAGGAAGAGGGAGGGAGGGAGGGAGGAAGGAAGAAAAGGGGAGGAAGGAAGGAAAGGGGAGGAAGGAAGGAAAGGGAAGGAAGGAAGGAAAGGGAAGGAAGGAAGGAAAGGGAAGGAGGAAGGAAAGGGAAGGAAGGAAGGAAAGGGAAGGAAGGAAGGGAAGGGAAGGAAGGAAGGAAGGAAGGAAGGAAGGAAGGAAGGAAGGAAGGAAGGAAGGAAGGAAGGAAGGAAGGAAAGGGAAGGAAGGAAGGTCCTTTTTCTACCCAAAATAGTTTGGAAGACAGAGCTCTAGAGCTGGGCTAGTGATGTTTTGATCTTGGCATCAGCCTGCCAAGCTTTGTCAGTGAGCGATGTAGATATCTTCACTCATCAAGGTTATTCTCACCATGTGTGACTTTAAAAAAGCAAAACCAAAACTGGATCTGGGGTATGGGAGATGCCTCTGGACTGGGGAGATAGCTTAGTGGGTAAAGTGCTTGCTGCACATACATGAGACCTGAGTTCCCATCCCCAGCACCCCAGCATCGTGCAAAAAGTTAGACAGTCATAAAAACCAGCTCCAGGGAGCAGAGACAGGAGGGATCCCTGGAGCTTGCTGGCCAGCCAGTCTAGCTGAATTAGGGAGCTCCAAGTTTGGTGAGAGACCTATCTCAAAAATAAGGTAGGGGCCAGCGAGATAGCTTAGTGATAAGGTGCCTGGTCGCAACCTGGATACGTGAGTTCAATCCCTGGAACATGGTGGAAAGAGAAAGATTATGCATGTTGTAGTATTTTTAGAGGAATACCCAGACAAAGAAAGAGCACTTTGGACTTGGGTTTTGGTGGCTCCGAGTAGGGGCTCTCTCTAGTGCCCCCTGCCTGCTGATGGGAGCACAGCGTCTTCAGAGGTTCCCCTGTGCTTTGGCTGGTAAAGGGAAGGGGGTGTAGGTTTGTCTCAGGCAAACAGGGAGGAGAGAGATGACTCTACCCTGTCTTAAGCTCTGAGCAGACCTTTGCATAGTGGCAGGGTGGCATGTTCGGATCTCCACAGTGCCAGATACAGATGTCCTGCTTTGGGAAAGTCACAACTCACAGCATATTCTGACCTGAACCTCAAATCCTAACCATCATTTACAAATCTCTGTGTACTGAGTGCTCCGGTGTTGCTTGGCGCCGATTCAGCTGGTGTCAGGATGTTCTTGGTCAGACAAAACAGGTCCCTCTTGAAGTGCTTGGGAATAAGATGTAGCTTCCAGGTCGCTGTGGCCGCAAGGAAAGTTGCGATCTCCCTAGGTTGTTCTGTGCCTTGCTTTTCAGGAGCCACAGACCCATACAGTCATTGTAATGAGTGTAATCATTGTAAAATGATTCTAACCATTTGTTACTGCTGTAAAGGAGTCATCGTTAAGCGTTGGTTACCACTGGTAACTGGTAACCATGGATTACTGCTGTAAAGGCACATTCATTGTAATACTGTAAGGGCACAGTCATCATATTGCTGTAAGGACACAGTCATTGAAACCATTGGTTATGCTGTAAGATACATTCATTGTAATGCTAGCTATATGGACACAGTTATTTAATATATAAGGGTACACTCATTAATGGTAACCATTGGTTACCATTGTAAGGATCCATTCATTGTAACTATTGGTTACCCCTTAAGGATATAGTCATGCAGCTTGGTTACTGCTGGAAGGATACGGTCATTGTGACCGGTGGTCACTGCTGTCCCCACAGGAAGCCTCACCTATCACAGGCAGCTCTCAGACCCTCTTGCTTTGCCTCTCACCTGCACTTGTCAGAGTGGGACCACTGCCTAGTTCCATTCAGCACATGGTGTTTCAGTGGCTCTAAAAGTGAAGCTTGAGGGCTGGCAGGATGGCTCAGTGATAAAGATGGTTGCTGTGCAAGCCAGACAACCTGAATTCAATCCCTGGGACCTACATAAAGGTGGAAGTTGTTATCTGGCCTCCACCTGGATGCTGTGTCATATGCACCCTCCTCCCACAACAACAAACATTGATTATTTTTTTTGAGCTGTGAACCTTGTAAGTGTTGGGATGGGTTTGATCTCTGCCCGGAAACCAGGTGCGAAGGTGCAGGCCTGTTGCCCCAGCACTCAGGAAGGCAGGGGGGCCAGAAGGCAAGGGCATCAAACTGTATGAAAAGTTTGAGGCCAGCCTAGGTTACATGCATATGTATATGGGATGCATACATGTGTGAGTGCGGGTCTATGTACTTGAGTGTGTGTGCCTGTGGAGGTCCAAAAGTGGTATCAAGAATCATTCTCCATCACTCTTCCCACCATATTGTTGTGAACCCGGGTTTCTAATGAAACCCAGAGCATACCTTTTAGGGCTAGTCTGGGTGGCCAGTCCACTCTGGGGATTCCCAGCCCTACCTTTAGGGCTGGAGTTGAAGACAATTCACCCCCCCACTCCCCCTGGCATTTTTTCTTGAGATCTGGGGATCTAAACTCAGCTCCTTTTGCTTGCCTGGCAAAGACTTAACCACTGAACCATCTCCTCAACCCTGTTGTGGGTGCTTCTATTCCCAACTCTGGAGAGGCCAAGCTAGGCGATTCTCTGGGGCTCCCTAGACAGCTAGCCTAGACTACTTGGCAAGTGCTAGGCCAGCGAGAGACCCTGTCTCAAAAACAGAGACAAACAACAGAGACAGACGGTGGCATCTGAGGAATGACACCCAAGGTTGTCCTCTGATCTCTACACACATGTGCGTGTATGTACATGTAGACACACACACACACACACACACACACACACACATTCCTCCACTAAACTACCTCTTTATTTTACTCTTTCTATGGTCTTTGAAAGTAAGTGGGGCCACTCAGCACTGGAGCTTTGAAGGTAGGTACAGCAGCGCCACACACCTGTGACCAGATCAGGCTGGTGCCGCACAGCTGTGATCCCAGCACTCAAAAGGCTGAGACCGGAGGCTCATGGCTGCATAGCCCAGGCTGGAGTTGAACTCCTGATCGTCCTGCCTTAGCCTCCCACAGGGCTGGGGTGCAGGCATATGTCACCACACTTGGGTTCATCAGATACTCCGATTACAGAAGTACCACACTACAGCACTTGAGCAGATGGCTAATTTCTGGAATCCGATGAGTATACCAGTGATCTACATAACCTGTTTTAGACTGTTTTTGATTTAGAAGTATTACAATGCTTTATAATACTTCAGTTCCTACTTCTGAATGGACAATTACCACCATCCCTGGGAAAGAGGGCAGCTGGGGAGGCTTTGTCTTATCCAGCCTTTAGGTGCATATTTTCTTCTCCACATCCTGTTAACTCTCACTGATGTTACGTTGTAGTAGAGTCTGTTCTTTTTTTTTTTTTCATTTATTGTATGCGTGTGTCAGAGGGCACTGCGTGTCTGTGGAGGACCAAGAGTAACTTTGGGAATCATCTTGGACTTCTTCTACCTCCTTTTTGCTTCACTCTGGGATTTCCTAGGTTCTACCCACTAGGGACAGAAGTGCATGCTGCTACCATTTCTGCCAATTGTTTTTACGTGGGGTCTGGGGTCTGAACTCAGAACCTTTTCTCATGAGGCAGAATCTTAACCCCTAAGCCATCTCTCTAGCCCTATTCTAACTCCTCCAAGAGGTTGATGTATATGTGTGTGTGTGTGTAGGTCAACCTCAGGTGTCATCGCTTTATTACCTATATTCATGCCCATTTGGGGATACCTGTATGTAAGCATGTTCATTTGTGTGTGGGCACACATGGGGGTGCACATACACTACTGTGCACATATAAGTATGTGTGAGAAGATCTGAGGTTGCTGTGGGAAATCACCCTTAATTTTTCACCTCACTGAGACAGGGTCTCGAATCATACTCAGAGCTCCCCAATAGTTCTTGTCCTCCCTAGTCAGCTTGCTCTGGGGATCCTTGGTCTCCCCTTTTCAGACTGCATTTCAAGCTGCCAAGCCCACCTCACATTTAGGTGGGTCCTGGGTGGTCTGAACCCTAGTCCTCTTGTTTGTAAGACAAACACTTTAACTGCTGAGCCCTCTTCCCATCCCTATTTGGGGTTTTGGGGGGCAGGGTCTTTCATTGGACTAGACGAGGCCTTGCCAATTCAGTGTGGTTGGCCGGCCACAGGACCTCCTGTCTCCACCTCCCAGTGTTGGGCTCACAAGCCTGAGCCAGCATTCACGGGTTGTTTGTGTAAGTCCCGAGGCTCAAACTCACATCCTTCTCTTTCGCAGCAGACACTGTGCTGACAAAGTTCCAAGTGTTGGCATTTTCACCTTAATCCCTCGCCTTTCAGCATCTACTGAACTATCTTACCGTGGCCCCCAGTCCACAGTTCTGTGATCAGTTGGAATTGGGTGGAACACATGCCCCAGATCTTCCCCTTCTTGCTTGCCCTGCCTTCCAGACCTGTGGTTGCAGCATGAACCCTGGCTTGAAAAAGTTGTGGACCTCAGAAGACGGGGACTGAATCTGAACAGTGGGCTGGGAGATGGCTCAACAGTAAAGCACTTGTCACATGAGCACCAGGATCTCTGTCAGGATCCCCAGAACCCACAGGGTCTGTTGATCCGAACCCTCCTACTGAGAACTGTGAGGCAGAGCCAGGAGGGCTAACCTGGGGTACAGAGCTATGAAGGAACAAGAGACCCTGTCTCAAACAGGGTGGAAAGTGAGGACCAGCGCCCAAGCCTATCCTCTGATCTCCAGAGATGTGCTGTAGCAAGAAGACATCTGTACAAATACACACAGATAAGTAAAAATAAATAAAGCCCAGTGACTCATCTGTAGAGTTATAAGCAGTCGCAGGCTTTAAGCAACTGCATTCCCGCCCAGGCCCAGAATCACTGGCTCTCTCGGCGTTCGCCTCTTCCAGGGGCCATCTGTCCCAACAGGAACCTACAGGTCTCCGTATATCATCGAGCAGAGCAGTGACTCACCACCTCCTGGCCTGCAATTAAAAATTACTGAGTCAGTCAGGCTGCCTGGGAACCAGGATGCCTGCCTCACCCTCCACATCTCGACTCTTGACTTAATTGGCCGGTGGTGGCCCGCAGGTGAACTTGAGTCTTGTCACATGAGCACCCTGTGACACTTGGAACCCATGTGGCTCCAGGGTTATCTGCTGGGTCTCATTCAGGTGCTCGCCCAGAACGCCTGTCAGGCGGGGGTGGGGTGGAGAGGGGTGGGGTGGGGGTTGGGGTGGGGTGTCCTGTGTTTGGAGAGGCCTCATTCTCTCAGCACCTGGGACTGAAGAGACCTTTGCCCTGTGGGTGTTCTGGATGCCTTGGTCAAAAATCATTGTTCCGTTTCCATTGACCTCTGTCATTTGTCTGTTTTCATGTCTGAACCATGCTGTCATGGTCACTCTGTTGCCATGAAATGAGTGCATGCAAACATGAAGGGAGAGAGAGGAGAATCTAGGTGTGTGGTTGGTGCGTAGTTCCAGAGGGGGGTGTGGTTCCAGAGGGGGATGTGGTTCCAGAGGGGGTGTGGTTCCAGAGGGGGTGTAGTTCCAGAGGGGGTGTGGTTCCAGAGGGGATGTGGTTCCAGAGGGGGGTGTGGTTCCAGAGGGGGTGTGGTTCCAGAGGGGTGTGGTTCCAGAGGGGTGTGGTTCCAGAGGGGGGTGTGGTTCCAGAGGGGGGTGTGGTTCCAGAGGGGGTGTGGTTCCAGAGGTGGTGTGGTTCCAGAGGGGGTGCAGTCCATTATATGGAAAAGGCATGGCAGGCACAGAAGCCAGAGGCTCAGGTAGTGTCCATCCTTGAGGCAGAGTGCAAACAGCACCCTGCTAGATAGAGGGAGCAGGGTGCGCTTTCCAACCTCTAAGTCCCTCCTTGTGACTTGCCTTTCTCCAGCAAGATGTATATATTTTTTAAAGGTGCCATTAATATCAGCTAAGATGCCAACATATGAGCCTGTGGGGGCAACTCACATTCATACCATCACTCATGCTATTTATTGTGTTTTGAGTATTGAATACGTGTGTGTGTGTATTTTGCATGTAGACAAGTGCACATATGTGCATGTACAAGAGCGTACTTGAGTGTCTATACCTGTGGAGGCCCAAGGGTGGCATCGGGAATCATCTTGGATTGCTCTGCCTTCTTATTGCTTTGCTCTGGGGTTTCCCAGGTTTTCCCTCCACAGCTGGAATGTAGGCCACCACCATTAACACACTGCATTTTCCTGTGGGATTTGGGAATTCAAATTCAGGAAAGGCTCCTGAGCCATCTCTCTGGCCCCATACTGTTTACATTTAAAAGTGATTTAGCGTCATTGATTTCATGTGCATTCTTTGTGAATGTGAGTGTATGTTTGTGTGCTTGCCGTGGCCTCAGACACAACCTTAGAGCTGGTTTCCTACAGGCTCCACCCACCTCTGCTGCCCAAGCTTCTGAGGCTCATCAGCCTTCCCATCCCCATGTCTTGTTGGCCTGAGGGGGTGTAGACGCTTCTGCCTCTGCGCCGACGCATGAGATCGGGGCGTCCGGGTCATTAGGCTCCAGTGACCAGCTCACTGCCCGCTGAGCCATCTCCTCGCCCTGTTTTTATTACTTTTTCTGAGACAAGGCCTCGTGTATCCCAGGCTGGCCTCAGGCTCTATATGTAATGGAGGATGACTTTGAGCTTCTGATCCTCCTGTCTCTATCTCTCCAGTGCTGGGATGTGGTAGTAGATATATAGGGGTCATCTTGACAATTGCAGAATGAGCTGAGGGCACATTTGTGAGGAGTAAGTAGTTAGAGCAAACCTGCAGATCATCTGATTGATGTGGGAAGACCCAGCTCCTAGAGGATGGGACCATTCCCTGGCCATGGGATAAGATGGGAGAAGCTCACAAGACCTGCATCGGCAATCGTGCTGTCATTCTTCCACCAGGGAAAGGGAATGACTTCAAGTGAGATACTGAGGAGGGTTAATGCTGATGGGGAGGAAATGCAAGATGTTTTCCTCAGTGGTATACCACTGATATATATGTATGTGATTGTGCTTCAGCAGGGGCTCAGGCACATGCCATCGAAGGCCACCTGGATTAAAACCAATGGGCCACACATTCTAAAAGACTTGGAAATGGCAGGGAAGGAAAAAGAGCTGGGATGGGATTGGGGATTAAGGTGTGAAAATATCATAAGTTCACTATATTCATGTATGAAACACTAAAAGATTTTTTTAGAAATTAAGGAAAGAAAAAAATGGGGGAAAGTTAGCTTGGGAAGTTCGCATTCTTCAGCATACATTGGTAGTCTTGTAGGTTGGGGTGAAGGGGTAAATCACCAGGGCAAGTTTGCACGGTGTGAGCCACCAGGTATGCTGGGAACCGAACTCAGGGCCTCTGGCATGCTAAGCAAGTGCTGTACGCACTGAGCTACACTCTAGACTCTGTTTGCACCTCCATAGCTTTGTCCTGAATGTTGAATGCTGCTCGCTCAGCAAAACTTTGTTTATTCAGGGACTTTGTGGCTCCATAAAAATGTTAAGATTGGTTTTTCTCCTTCCACAAAGAACGTTGGTACTGTTTTGACAAGGGAGCATACTATCTACGTATAAAACCAGCTCGCTGGAGATCTGACCCCACTCATGCTCCTGGCACCCCAGGCTTAGCTCAAGGCTCTAAAGACCTCGGCCCTGGCTGGGGACAGAGCTGGGCACAGGTCTCCCCCTGACATGGACTCTCCCGAGTAGGCAGCTTCTCTTGCTGGCTGCTCATTTGTCCTGCTCTCTAGGAAATCTGTTGGTAGGCGCTTTAAGCACTTGTAAATGAATAAATTGTACTGTGCTTTGGGTATGCATGACTTGCCCTCTGAAAAGGCAAATATGCTTTAAAAAGACATTTTTCTAATTCAGACAGTGTCTCAGTTTCATTTCAGCCTAACTGTGATAAATCCACAATCCAAACAATTTAGAAAAACAAGTTTTTTTTTAAAATTAATGGTCACAGTATCAAGTATCTGTTATGAAAGGAGGATTTGAACCAGTCGGGAGCTGAGGGAACTGGCCACACCATATCTACAGGAAGAGATGTTTGCCAGTCTGCCAAAGCCAACCATTTCTCTATCTTTTCCACATGCCCAGGGGGCAGCCCGCCCACTCTGGGCTGGGTCATCCCACATCAGTTGGATCATGTCCTGTGGACTTACCTTAACTTAAAAAAAAAAATTCCTCACAGGTGTGCCTAAAGGCTTGGTTTTTCCATCCTTCAGTTGACATCTAAAACTCCCTGCCACAGATGGGTAGCTTTTGTTCATTTCTTCATGTAGCTTGCTTTGGTCTCTGTTCTGAGCTGGGGCTTAAACCCAGAGCCTCATGCATATCAGGAAGACACTAATGCTACTGCTGCACTGAATCATCAACCCTGTTCACCACATTTGTGGCATTTTATGAGCAAAATGATTTTTTTAAAAAAAATAGTAATTATCTTTCTCCTTTTGTTCCTTGTCTGGTCAGAGCGCCCCCCCCAATCCCACGTGACTTTAAGCAAATGCAAACACATGCTTTTATTGAGCCCTTACTGTTGGAAAGTTGGACAGTCGGGAAAAGCATTCTTCTCACCCCTTTACCCTTGAATATATTTCGAGGAGCTCATCTTAACAGAGGGCTTCCTTCTTTGCCTCTTGCCATCGAAAAGCATTTCATTATGGATCATAATTTATTTAACAAGCACCTCATTAGCAAGGTCGTTTGCATTTTCCTGCAATCTCCCCACTGTGAGCACAGTTGCCCGGGCCCCTGTGTGGGTGTCATTTCACACCGGTGTGTACATGTGCACGTGCAGAGCACGTCTTTGTGGCGGAGTCTGAAGTGTAGCATTATATATCTTGATATCTGTCATTAAGTCGCCCTCTGTAGGAGTCACCTCCTCAAATGTCGATCATTAAAATTCAGACTGGGACTTGGAATATTTTTAAGAAGAATATTTACTCTGTGTTCTATTTTCTCTGCTGAGTTGGAGTATTTTCCTTTCGTATGCCATCTGAATTTCAATAAGAGCGGTAGAATTGTTTGAGGTCAGTGGCTTCCGTTGACAGCCAGAGTCCTTCAGGGGCTCTGGGATTTTTTTTTTTTTTTCATTTTAATGCATATATGTTTATGTGGTCACATGAGTTTGATTGTATGTGTGTGTATGCACATGCATGCTCATGTATGTGGAGGCCCAAGGCTGATATTAAAAACCATCCTCTATCGCTTTTACACCTTATTGTTTCAAGACAAGGTCTCTAATCAAACCCTGATGGGACTAGTCTGGCTGGCCAGCTTGCTCTGGGAAGTCCTAGTTTCTATCTTCCCAGGCTGGATTGCAGGCTTTAACGGCAGGGGATGAGGTCTGAACTCCTTTGCTTGTGTGGCAAGTGTTTTAAATGCTAAGTCACCCCCTAGCCCTATTTTTAAGGTTTTTGAGTTTCCATATTTCTATTCTAATGATGTCACAGGATTCTTTATTCAGTAACTAACAGTTCAGCATCTTAGAGTTTTGGTTATTTCCAACGACTTCAGAACTTGATGTCATTTTGGCTTCATTCTGTCTATTACCAGTTTTTTTCAAAGTAACTTATCCTGAGGCTGAGGATGTGAATCGGTGGGTAGAGAGCACTTGGCAAAGCCCTGGCTGCAGTCTCCAGCATCCCATACACCAGGTGTGGTGATGCACACATGTCATCCCAGCACTGGGGAGATGCAGACAGGAAGACCAGAAGTTCAAAGTCGCCCTTGTCTGTATGGTGAGTTCAAAGTCAATCTAGGCGGCATGACACTTCACCTCTAACATTTAAAAAAAAAAAATTGAGTTTGCGGCTATAGGAGAACAGAACTGAAAGAACTAACACCTTCCTGGAACATTTCGTGATAAAAATTATCTTTCTTTTCTAGATGTCCCTTTGCGGACCAGCCTGCCACCTCCACTCAGAAACTACAAATACGGTAACCAGTTTTTCTTAATATTTTGAGTTATTTATATTTCAGGTAACTTTGCATTCTTTTTCTTGTTGTTGCCACAAATTCAGATTTGGTTTTCAAAGGTTAATTTACTATGTTGAATAAAAGTCATTTTGGGGCTGGAGAGATGGTTCACGGGTTAAGACCTGTCTTACAAACAGAAGGTCCTGAATCGGATCTCAGGTCCCACATAAAAAGGCCAAGCAGAAATGGTGACCACTGCACTTCCAATTCTGGTGGACCAAGCCTGGGGAATCCCAGAGTAAAGCAAAAAGGAGGTAAAAGCAATCCAAGATGATTTCTGAAGTCAACCTTGGTCCTCCACAGGGACACATAATGCCCTCTGAGGCCACCACACACACCACACACCACACCACACCACACACACACACACACACACACACACACACACACACACACACACTGAATAAATAAAAATAAAATTTTTGTTTTTTTTTTAAAGTCATCTTGGAAGGGCAGGAGGCATAGTTTGGTAGTAGAACATGTCCTTCCTGTGGCTGAGGTCCTGGTGGAGTCCCCAGCACTTAAAAATACAAGACCAAGAAAAGAGTATGGAAGTGAGTTCAAGAATGCTGGCATTTTCAGGTACTGTAGAAGTCCCCGGTAGCTGTAGAGCCAGGGGAGTGTTTGTGGGGTATGGCAGGCTGGGCAAAACTATTCCTAATCTGGGGTTCTGTGCCAAGCACTCAGAGAAGGGAAAGAAATAACTGAAGACTACAAAGTAAAAGAAATGGATCAGGGGAGGGCTTGCGGCTCAGTGGGTAGAGCGCTTGTCTAGCATGCACAGAGCCCTGGGTTCTATCCCAGGCACTGCATAAGCCGGGTGTGGTGGTGCAGGCCTGTCGTTCCAGCTTTTGGGAGGTGGAGGCAGGAGCATCTGAGGTTCAAGGTCATCCTCCTCCGTAGTAAAACACAGTCTCCCAAAAAGGAAGTAGTCTTACCTTTTAAGTGCCAATAACTTGAGCATGCTGTTTTCCTCGAATCTTATTTTGATTTGTGTATGTGGGGGAGTACATGCTGTGTATGTGTGGTCACGTGTGTGAGTGCACACGTTTGTGTGCTCACACATGTGAAGACCTAAGGTTGACATTGGGAATCATTTTCCATCACTCTTCCACCTTATTCTTCTGAGACAGGCTCTCTAATCAACCCCACAACTTACCAATGGGGCTAGCCAGCTTGCTCTGGGAGTTCCCAGTCTCCCCCAGGGCTGGAATTACATTCACCCGGCAGTTCTCATGGGATCTGGGAATCTGAGCTCAGGTCTCCTTGCTTGTGTGACAAGCACTTTCACTGCTTTAGCTGCTGAGCCATCTCTCTAGCCTGAGCATGTTGGTTTTATGTGCTATGACTGGTAATATAGCAATACGGTTGATAGGAGCTTGGGTTGCAGCTCAGTGAGTACAGGGGTCACCTAGCACCTGCTGGGGTTCCATCCCCAGCACCACGTAACCAACACGGTGGAGCACGCCTGCTATCACATGACTTGGGAGGAAGAAGCAGGAGGATTTGAGGCCATCCTTTGCTACATAGAGTGTTTGAGGCCACCCTGGGATACATGAAGCCTTACCTCACAAACAGATCAGTAAATTATAAAAATAATGATAATTTAAAAAAATGATAATTTAAAAAACAAAACCTACAGTCATCAAGCCATCGTCAAGGCTGGGTGTCATTGTTCAGTCTCAAGATTGTCTAAATAGTGCCTGATGCTCGGCATAATGACCCGCCTGACCCTCAGCAGAGTGACCCTCGAACTTGAATTTGAGACTGAGTTTGACAGGTCTGATGCACCTAATAAATATTTCCGTTAATTGGCACTGGCATTTGCAAGTATAAATTTTTTATCACCTGAGATCGTCCTCCAGAGCAGCTTTCCATTCCGTTCCCATCCGCCAGGGCAGCGGCTGACCCGACAGTCTTTCGAAATCAGCGTTGTCTCCGTGAGCCTGCGTCTTAATATCCAGAGCGTGATGGCGGGGTCGCAAGGGTGCCCAAGCAGAAGGCGCCGCCACCCAGGGGAAAGCACTTTGATTGATGACACTTGAGGAATTTGCATACTAACCCCGAAGAAGGGAAAAGGAGAGGAGGCATGGTGAGGAGAGAGAGGAAACTTCTGGGCTGCCACGGCTCTTGCAGGGTGAGGCCTTCCATCATCTCCTGAGCTTGTCAACTGCCAGATAGAATGGTGCACGCAGCTTCCCTTTTTGCACTGTGTGTGTGATGTGAGTGTTTGTGTATGTATGTGAGAGGTTTGTGTATGTGTGAGATATTTGATATGTGTGCATGTGTGCATGGATGTGATGTGTGTGTATATGCACGAGTGCTCTAGCATGTGTGAGAGATGTTCGATATGTGTGTTTGTATGTATATGTGTGTGCATGCGTGTGTTTCTTGTAAGTTATTTCAAAAGGTAAAATTTAAAAGACTGTAAATAGACAGGTCTGGGGGAGATGGTAGTTATGCGCTCCCCATGCAAGCACGAGGACCCGAGTTTGGGCTTGTGATCCCAGCTCTGGGGAGGTGGGGCGGGAGGATCCCTGGTGTTTGCTGGCCAGAAGCTACTTGATGAGCTCCAGGCCAGTGAGACACCCTGTCTCAACAAACAAGGTAGAAAAACAGTTAACACTGACGTCTGATTGCACATACGTGTGTGCACACAGACACACACTCACACATTCTAATAAAATAAC
This sequence comes from Typhlomys cinereus, assembly GCA_023101885.1. Lineage (NCBI taxonomy): Eukaryota > Metazoa > Chordata > Mammalia > Rodentia > Platacanthomyidae > Typhlomys > Typhlomys cinereus. The sequence goes on from JALPQD010000599.1 coordinate 843,509, forward strand.
AAAAGCAGCAGACTAGACTGGTTTGCTGAGCGTCATGGGGTAGAAAGTGGACCTTTTAGATTGTCCATCTCATTAACTTCATTGAGTCCTAGTGTTTTGTATATTCAAATGACCTGGTCCAAAAAGAAAATGTGGATGGAAATTACAGTCACACCACTGCGCCTTGGGCTCATCCTCTGCAGGCTGCCTGTGTCCACTGGGAAGGCGGGAAGGCCGGAAGGCGGGAAGGCAGGAGGGTTTCACTGCTAGTGTTGCTGCCTGGGGCTGGGCCAGTGGGGAGGGAACAGCTCATTGGATGCTGAGGTGGGAGAAGAGTGCAGCCCCGTGTCTCTTCCGCTGGTGACCATTTCATGCTCTGTGCAAAGAGCCGGCCCACAGCCATCAGTGTCTTCAAGTTCTCTCGCCTCCCCACTTTATTGGCATCTATATCTGTTAATCCAACCATGAACTCCTGTGGCACACATCAGTACTGACCATGTACAGCACACCACGTCCATTCCATGAGACACATTGGCCAGCATGTTAAACCTGCCACTGATGTAAGGAGCTTTCCCCCAAACAATTTTTATGAAGGAAGAAAAGATTTTTTGTTGTTGTTGTTGGCAAAATCATTTTTAAGTGCCTAAAATAGGGCCGGAGAGATGGCTCAGGTGTTAGACTCTGCCTCAAAAGCAGAAGATCCTGAGTTTGGATCCCAAATCCCACATTAAAAACTTCAGGAGGAAACCACAGTGGCCTGCATTTCCAGTCCTGGTGGGCAGAGCCTGGGAAATCCCAGAGTGGAGCAAAAAAGGAGATAGAAGTAATCCAGGATGATTTCAGAAGTCACTGTCGATCCTCCATAGGGACACATAGTGTCCCCCCCCACTAAAGTTAAAATTAAAAAAAAGATTTTTAAAAAGTGTTTAAAATAAGCACAGATTGTCCAGCCAGCAAGCTGTAGGGATCCTGCTGACTCCACCTCCCTCTGCAGCACCTGAGTTAAAGGCAAGTAACTCCACAAGTTAAAGTAACTCCACAAGTTAAAAGCAAGTAACTGCCTGTTTACGCAGGTGCTCGTGTGATGGAGGCCATCTCCCCAGCTGTTTCAGGTATTTAACAGTTCTTAGCGGGAAGATGGGCGCCCTATTTCGACAGCATAATGAAACTGGAGTCTTTATGATTTTTTTCCTGTTACATTTATTTCTCTTGTAGGTGGGTGTATGTGTGTGGGGTGCGTATGGAGCTCAGAGGACAGCTTGCAGGAGTCTGCACGGAGCCATCTTGCTGGCCCTGAGGGCATTTGTGCCACCATTAGTATTCCTCATTACTGCAAGGCCTGGAGAAGTGCATGTTGGTGCTAAGGGCTTAAGGGTGTTAAGTGATACAACACACTGTATCTACACTTCTGTGACTAGATGGTTAGCTCAACCAAGGGGAGACCCAGAAACTTCTTTTTTTTTTTTTTTTTTTAAATTTTTTATTATTATTTATTCAACTGTGTGTATGTGCGTGCGTGTGTGTGTGTATGTGTGTGTCTGTGTATGTGTAGAACCACGGACGAATTCGCGAACCACCATGGACGCCTCCACCTCCTCCTGCCCCGGGATTCACAGGCTCCGCCCTACCAGGACCAGAAGCGCAGGCCTCCCCCGCTTCCGCCTGGCGTCTATACGTGGGATCTGGGATCCGAACTCAGGACCTTCCGCCTGCAAGGCAGAGGCTTAACCCCTGAGCCACCTCTCCAGCCCTTTTTTTTTTTTTTTTGGTTTTTTGTTTTGTTTTGTTTTAATGTGGGACCTGGGATCCGAACTCAGAACCTTCTGCTTGTGAGACAGAGTCACAACCCCTGAGCCATCTCTCCAGGCCCAGAAACTTCTGAAAAGGCCATGTCTGGCATCTTGCTGAAGACTGATCGTCGCAGAGTTAGATTTCATGCAAGTGACAGACCGCATGGCGCGGCGTGGTGTGGCGTGGCACAGCATGGCATGGTGTGGCGTGGTGTGATGTGTCTTCAGCATCATCTGATGGGGGAGTGTCCTTGGGTCTTTGGGATCCACACAGATGTGAGCCTGCATGGTACAGAACCAGGAGTAGGTTCTGGTGTCCTTCGGTCTTAGCAGCTGTGGTCCTCTGCCCAGGTGAGCTGTGAGCCCAGGTGAACTGTGAGCCCACATGACGCTGGGTCTTGGTGGGACCGCACGGCCCCAGCCTGATGGTCAGACCTACCTGCGGTCCCTGCACCTACCCTGGGGGCGTAGTGATTTCTGAGAACTCTTTTTGTTTGTTTCTGTCTGAAGTTATGTGTGCATTGTTTTTACACCTTTTGCTGGCCTCAGCTTTTAGTGGCTATAAATAAGATGGAGCAATGTCATTCACTGTTCATGAATCGTCCTAATAGCCCTCTCCCTCCCTCCACTTTCTCTTTCTCTCCCCCTCTCCTCGTCTTCTTCTCTTCTCTTTTTCTCTTTCCTCCTTTCTTTTTTCTTTTACTCCTCCCTCTCTTCTCTCTCCCTGTCTCTCCTCTCTCCTTCCCTCTTTCTCTCTCCCTTTCCATCTTTTCCCTTTCTCCCTCTTCCATTTTCTCCCTCGTTTTCCCCTCTCCCTTTCTATCTCTCTCCCTTTTCTCCCTCTCCCCTTTCTTTCTCCCCATTTCCCCAAGTCCCTCTTTCCTTTCCCGCAGTCTTAATCTCTCTTTCTCTCTCTCATTTGGAGGGTTTGAACCTTGGGCCTCTGCCCCCTCCCCCCACTCAGCGACTCTTCCAGACCCCTACTCTCTTTGTTTTAATAATTCACAAAAGTAAGATCAATGACCAGGTAGCAGGTTCATGCTCACGAAGCAGGCATTTCAATTCTGCATTCCATAGGCGTCCTGTTGTCTAACTAGTCTTTCAGCAGGGATTTGAGATTCAACCTTGTAAAGAGAACTGGCTTTGCTTTCCCTTTCAGATACACTGAAGATCATCCATCAAGCATACAAGTCAAAGGTATGTTCAGCAGCCCTGTGTTGGGTTCATGGTGGGAATCCACTTGGATGAGGGGCCAAGTGAATGTACACACGTGTGTGAAGCCTTTCTCATTAGCACGTCTTACTTTGTAGGGTTCCTTTTTGTCATATTTATTTATTTGAGAGACAGAAGAAAAATAGAGCAGAGGAAGATGGAGAGGGAGAAGGAGAGGGAGAGAGGACATACACACATGCATGGTGCTTGGCTGGAGGTCGGAGAACAACTTTTGGAAGTCAGTCTCTCCTTCCACCATGTGGGCTTCTGCAAGATCAAGCTCAGGTCACCAGTCTGCAAGCACCCTACCTGCTGAGCCATCTTTCCGGTCCCTGGGCTCCTTTTTTAAAAAACAAATCTTACTTAATTTGAGGGGAGAGGAAGGGTAGGGGGCAGGCTACTAGTGAATTCTGGTCTGTGTTTGCAAGTAGTGATCACCTCCGGGTACAGGGAAGACATACAACCTCTCTTGTATTTGCAAGTACCAATTTGGAGCAAACTCACCCACGCTCACCCCCAATCCCACATATATGCCATCGTTATATGATAGACCAAGGCATGGGGAATTGCGCAAGGGCTTTAGATCCATGGGCTCGGGCCACCGGAGGTCGGGTCGTCTCTCTGAGAAGCCGCACTGGAGAGAGCATGTCCTCAGCGCCCCCATGGCCAAGACGCCCTGTGGGCCTTACTGAGGTGGTCACGTGGAAACACTGCGAGCTCATGAGAATGGGGTCCTGACAGGGCTTTCTCTGTGGGCAGAGTATGTCCAGACTTCACAGAACAAGGAAGACAGTCCTTCCAGAGGAGGAAGCAGGCTCGCAGCTGGGCTGACTCCAAGGCCTGCAGCACTGGCCATGGCGTGAGCACCTACTAGGTCTACTGCACATCAGCTCCCCGCCTTCCTTAGAGGAGAGTGCAGTGTGACTTACCTGTATATATGTGCTTGTGTGGGTACATGTGTATGCATGGAAGCCAGAGGTTAACATTGGGTATCTCCCTCAATTGTGTGTGTGTGTGTGTGTGGTGTATATACTTGTTTGTTGTGTGTACATATATGCACAGAGGCCAGAAGTCAACTTGGATGTCTCCCTCAATTGTCCTCTACCTATTTTTTTGCATTTATGTGTTATGTGTGCATATGCACATGTGTGCTCACATGCATGTAGAGGCTGGGGGGTGATGTCATTTATGTGTAGTGTGTGTGTGTGTGTGTACATATGTGTGCACACATCATGTAGATATTGGAGAACAATGTCAGGATTGGTCCTTGTTCATTCTCCATCTTTCACATTGACTCGGGGTGTCTCATTGAACCCAGAGCTTGCTGTTTTGCCTACTCTGGTGAGACAGCTCAGGTTGGGGATTCTCTTTGTCCACTTCCTAAGCTCTGTGATTACCTGCCACGTCCACCCAGCTTTTCCTGGGTCCCAGGGATCTGAATTCCACACTGCACAGTGAGTGCTTCATCCTCGAGTGCTCGCTCTGACTGCTCCACCTTACTGTCTTCCAGAGTCTCACAAAAGCTGGATCTCCTCACTGGCCGGTCTAGTGGTCGGCGAGTACCAGGGGCACCTGTCCCTGCCTCCCAGTGCTAGAACTGCAGACATGGGCCACTGACAGTGCTGGGCATCCAAACTCAGGGGCTCGTGCCTGTGCTGCAAGCACTTTCACGACTGAGCCCCACTGCGAGCATGAGCGCGTGCACAAACACACACAGGCACAGGCACATGAGAGAGACACACACAGGCACACGAGTCACACAGCCACTCACACATACACACACATATAGGCACATGAGCCACACACACACACAGGCACGAGAGAGAGAGAGAGAGAGAGAGAGAGAGGTATACACAGGCACAGGAGTCACACGGCCACACACACACACACACACACACAGGCACAGGCACATGAGAGAGGCACACACACATACAGGCACACTAGTCACACCGCCACTCACATATACACACACACCCACACACAGAGGCATACAAGTCCCCCCAGGCACACGAGCCATACACATACACAAATACACACAGACACACAAATACACACACACACATACAGAAGCTCATGAGCCATACATACACACACACACACAGATCAATGAGTGACATGTACACATAGGCACATGAGCCATATATATATATTCACACATACATACACACAGACACACAGGCACACACATACATACACATAAATACACAGAAGCAAATGAGCCACACATGTACACACAGAAACACATGCATACACATACACAGAGGCAAATGAGTCACACATGTACACACGGAAACACATGCATACACACATAGGGACACACACACACACACGCACACTCACACACAGGCGTGTGAGCCACACATAGACACATACACATACACACACCCCAGCCTATCTAAGAGACAGTGCTATCGTCTCTGCAAAGACTTAACCAAATTCACAGCTGTGTGTGTACTGATGTGTGGTTTTCTTTTCTTTTTAGACAAACGATCTCGTGCTGAGTTTGGAAGATGATGACAGCCTCATGCTGAAGGAGGACAGTACCCTGAGAGCAGCAGGGGTTGGTGAGTCAGGCCAGGATCGCTGTGGGTGGAGGGACCCACAGTTTTCCTGTGCACTGTGAGGGGCCTGACCGAAGGTCTCTGGGAAACGCTGTGCAGTTAGCACTCCATACTGAGAATGACGTGCATGCCTTCTGCTGAGACCCAGGGTGCTGGCGATCTGCTCCACAGATGCGCGGATGCAAACAGCTCTTTCCAGAATGTCTGCTCAGATCTGCCCACGGTCATTTTCACATTATTATTAGTGCTGCCACTGCAAACTCCACCAGTCTCACTTGAGCTTTGTGTTTGAGACACGCCAGCCCAGTGGAACTGCACAGAGAAATATAATGAGATGTTCGCACAACATGCCATGTTGTTTCTGAGAATCGCCTAAGTTGCTGAGGGTCGGCCCAGGCTGGAATTTCAAATCCAACCCAGGAACCTGGGTGTGCAATGGGAAAACTACCAGATTTGACCTTTCAACCTGAACCAAGCACACAATAGCGGTCTAAAGAAATAGGCTGCGGCGTGTCTCTTTGCCACTGGGTGGCACTGTTAATCTTCTGTGTCCCTCTGAAGCTCGCGTCAGAGGGGGCAGATGACCAGGAGACTCAAAGCAGTTAGAGGAGGTGCCTGCGACACACCCCTGTGGTCAGTGAGCAAGATAGGGATGGGTTGTGACCCCGCCCATGCTGGGTAAGGATCGCTGGAGCAAGATCTGCACTGGGAAACCAGATAGACAGATGATAGACAGATAGACAGACAGACAGACAGACAGACAGATAGATAGATAGATAGATAGATAGATAGATAGATAGATAGATAGATAGACAAATCTTAAGTATTTCTAGTCACACATGACAGGAAATAACTTTTGAGTGGTTTTCATAATTTCTGTGAACTCCTGACAGAAATGTCTTTTCTCCACTTGAATGGGGTTTCAAATAACAGGCTATGAATCATAGACTTACTTTCTGTGTTAAGTCTATGCTCATGTGAAAGCATACAGGACAGACAGAATGCTAGAATACTGCTGGGCTGGCTTTAGGATGAACAAGGAATAGCTGGCATGTAGGATACTTGCATCTTCCCTCTTTTTGTTTTATTTATTGTGATATGTGTGTGTGTGTGTATCTATCAGAGGGCACTGTGTCCCTGTGGAGGACCAAGGAGGACTTTGGGAATCATCCTCCTTGCTTTGCTCTGAGATTGCCCAGAGCTCCGCCCACCAGAGCCAGAAGTGCAGGCCAATGTAGTTTTCCGCCTGCTGTTTTCACATGGGACCTGGGATCTGAACTCTGCTTACGACAAGGTCTTAACCGCTGAGCCATCTCTCCAGCCTCCCACCCCCTTTTATTTGAGACAGGGTCTGTCACTGACCTGGAGCCCACCATGTAGGTTAGGCTGGCTGACTGGCCAGCAAGCTCTAGGGACCCTCCTGTCTCAGTCCCCAAGAGCTGGGATTACAAGCCTGTCCTCCACCCACATCTGGCCTTTTCCTTTTTTTTAAAAGATGGTTTCTGGGGAGCAAACTCCAGTCTTTGTGCATGCAAACATGTTACTGACCAAGCTCTCTTCCCAGAGTCTCACCCCCTCTTTCTGTCATGCTTGTCTTAGCCTTTTTTCGTTCTTCCCCCCAAATCGACTTCTTCAGCGGGCTCTCTAGGTTCGGGCCAGGAACATTTCCTCTTTGTTTCCCTGCTCTGTTCTCAGGGGAGGGTGTCTAGGTGACTTCTGGGGGGACAGGCGTTGTCCGGTGTGATTTTTCTTAGGCGTTCTCCTGGTGCCTGAGTCTGATCAGGTTTCAGAGACACACTCATGTCACCATCTGATCCCTTTCCACGGCTCCATCTCACTGCAGGCGAAGGGCTGTCAGTCATTTGTCACAGCCTGTTGCCATGAGAATAATGCTGAGTAACAAATGGATCATAGGCTGTTTCAACAGGAGTGGCAAAGGGACAAAAGACTAGGAGGGGTGGGGGGGACTGCAGGAGGAGATACAGGGGGAAGACTGGAGGGGAAATCTAGGGGGTGAGTTGAGGGGAACAGATGTGAAAATTCTGATCCTCAGACATGACTATCAACTCACCCACAGCCTTTCCTCCCCGTGACAGACCCTCCTACATTAAGAAGGAACTGAGGTCAGAGCCCATTTTTTGCTTGTGGTCTTAGTGTAAGACAGAGGAGTAAAATGGCTTGTTTCTGAGAGGCAAACAGGGTTTCACCCAGAGGTGGAATTTCTACAGTGTGAAAGTTGTTGTTTTTACATCATCCTTAATAATTGGAAATTTACAGACTAACTCTCCCAGGCAATAAATCTGTGTGTAAGAAGTGTGCATGTGTATATGCATTGTTGGCCGTAGCAGGCCAGGTGGTTGTTTGGGAAAGACCACATCTCCCATCTTCACTCACAGCCCCCCTTCTCTAGTAACTCCCAGACCATCCCTTAGCAAACCCTGAGTCTGTGAAAGATTAGGATCCCACCCAGGATCTCTCTCTTCTGCTCTCTGAGCCCTCAGGTCTCTCTGCAATGCCCCTCCTTTCTGCTTCCTTCTGCCAGATTGTCATGGCGGCTCTCTCCCTGTCCTCTCTGACCTTAAGCTCTCTCTAATGCTCTCCCACCTTAAGGCTACACTGTGACTCCTTTGGCCACCAGGTCCTCAGCTCGAAGGAAACCCCTCTTTCTAAGTCTCTCTCTTGTGTCGGTTTCTCTTTCTTCATGGATCTCTATGTGGTACTTATGCATGGTTGGAGTCGCTCCCCATTCCCGTTCCCACCAACCTGGCATGCACATGTAGGCATGCATGTGTGTACGAGTACGTGGAGGCCAGGGAAGGATGCTGGGGATTTCGTTCAGTGTGTAGGTTGGCCCTGAAAAGAGGGCGGCGAGGTATCATGGACACCGCACACGGAATCCGAGGATCTGCAAAGGTGGGCCAGCGGGAGGTATCCCACCGAGCTCAGCGACGTCTCACTCTCTCCCTAAGCCCTATTCACTCAGCCAGCACAGGGTTCCGAGACCAGGTACCGATTACACAGCCTCCCCTGTTATCCAAGCAGCAGTGTGGAACTGAGCTCAGGTAGGACAGTGTGGTTTGAAGAGTCAGTTCAGTGTCATTCTTGGCTGGGCCAGGTGCTTGAAGCCAGCCTGCACTAGAGACCCTGTCACAAGGGAAGGGGGCGGGGGAAGGAAGGGCATAGGGAGGAGAGAAGGGAAGGGAAGGAGAGAGGTTAAAAATCACATGATCTACCTCTGAGTAAGCTTCCTTCCCAAAAGGAAACCAGAAGAGGTCTTGTTGTACTGTCTAAGGTGGTTGGGGAAGGAATCAAGCAACTCCAGGTGGAGGTCCATTGGAAAGAGATGCTAACACAAGTGATAGACTTTAGAAACAGGAGTTGATTTGCGCCGAGGGCCTGGTAGCCGAGGGTGCTATAGTTTTAGCCTTAAGGGGGGAGAGCATCATACAGAAGCTATAGTGAAAGTCAGAGAAAACCGGGAGACAGCTGCTATACCAGCCAGCGGGGGAAGCTGGGGGCAGGGAAGGGAATCCGAGGAATCCACAGGGCAAAAGGGGGTGTCTCTTTCATGGTCTTGAGACATTGCTAAGGAGTGGCCAGAGAAGTGGGTCAGTGCAGGCTGGGGGTGTCATTGGGGTGCCACAGATTGTCGTCAGGGCGGGGAGGTCGGGCTCTAGGGACCTAAGTGGGAAGTGGCTGGTACAGTCCCTTTCAGGAACTGCCACGGAAATTGGAAGGAGTTTTACAAAATGGCCTAACTGATACTTACATGGTTTTTATTTTGTTTTTAAAAAGGTAGATCTCCAAATAAGGTCCCTTCCAATATCCAGTTCCTCAAAGCCCCCCTTTGGCTGTGTTGCCGATTCCAGGTACAGGGAGTGCACCCCCACCTGCAGTTCCGTGGGAGCCCCTCAGCTCTAACCCCTCACCATGGACTGTGCTCCTCCCAGCCGGCAGGCTCCCAGACCCGAGATCTCATTTCCTTTAACAAGATCCCACTAAATCCCCAGGATTCCCAGTGGTAGGTCTGGAACCAGAGTCGGCCACGATTCCTGGATTTTCTTTTCTTCTCTCACACTTGTTTGTTTTCTCGAGCGAACAGGATGGCTTATGGCAAGGAGAGGCCAGGGTTGATACTCTTGCAGACAGTAAAACCCTTTGTAATGAAAGGCCGCGCTAATCTGTTTAATTTCATTCTTTTGTGGCAAGTTCTGCTGATGAGATGGGGGCAGCGATAATCCGATTTCTTCTTGAACAGCTTTCTCTTGTCAGCTCAGAGCATCTATGTTAATCAAGCACTCAGTATTCATTCCAAAAAGCTTCACTCTGCTTTCTCCTCGGATTCCAAGGACCCATTTGCTCTTTCTACGAAAAGTCGAGGCGACTGTATTAACCTCTGGCTTCATTTGAAGGGAATAACAGTGGAGCTTGTTGGCACCTCCAGATGAGCGTGTGATGAGGGGAAGGAGCCACAGCAGAATCTAAATTCCCACTGGTGGCCGACCTAGTCCTTGACCCTGTGGGCTGGAGGAATCTCCACTGCCCGGAACTCTTGCCAGCCCTTTTCTTCCTGCGTGCTGATCCCCCAGCGAATAATTAGAGGCATGCGGAGGGAGGGAGGTGGTGGAGGCCAATTTGTGTCTTTCTACTCTGCATATTGTCGAAGCCTCATGAATTAATCATGAGCGGGACCGAAAATTAACTTCTTCAGACGCCTGTTTTGATGGGTCACGGGGGAGAATGTAAAATGATCTGTAAAATATTCTACTGATCCTCTAAGTATTAAATTATTATACCTGCAGGCGAATTTCTACAGGGGGTTGGGAGGAGTCCCTTCCTTCAGGAACTGAGGGGCCTCCTTAGGAAAGATCACAGTGTTGTTTTGTGGGACTGCGCAAAAGGTGTAAATGAACGAAGCTGAAGGGGGTGGTTCTTGAAAAACTTCCCCCTTGGGTTGATTCTTCATCCGAATCTTGGAAAATAGTCTTCTTTTTGCTTTGAAATGATTCCAGCTCTAAACTAGGACACTGATGACATCGCAGAATGAATCGTGCCCCCCAATCCGGCAAGTCCCCTTGCTCGGTTGAGGCATTCAAAGCTAGCCTCTCGGAACGAACTCAAGAAATACAGATTTCCAAACTAGCTTAAAATCTAGTCTTACATAAAAACCTTTTCTTCTTCTCTCCTTTTTCTGTTTTTTTTTTTTTTTTTTTCAGCCAACGAAACTGAAATGGCTTTATTCTGTGGAGAAGATTATCAGAAACACAAAGCTAATCCCATTTCATCCTGGTGAAGATGTGTCTCGCGGCCTTCTCGTTGAGAAACTGTGTCAAGCTCCTTATTCCATTAGTGAGTTTTTGAAATATGTGAAAAAATTAAAAAGAATCAATCCATGGCTTGATCTCTCTCTCTCTCTCTCTCTCTCTCTCTCTCTCTCTCTATATATATATATATATATATATATATATATATATGTATAGACGTCTTTCTCTCCCTCCCTTTCTCTTTTCCTTCTTCCCTCCCATTTCTCCTTTTTTTATTTCCATCTGTGTTGGGTAGGGAGGGGAAGACTATGTACAAGAGGATACTTGAATGTGTGTCTGCCTGTGGCGGCCCAAGGGAGACATCTGGAATCATCCTGCACTTGCTCTCCATCCTTATTGTTTTACCCTGGGGTTTCTCAGGCTCTGCCTTCCCGGGCCAGAATGACAAGCCCCAGCCATTTCCACCCAGCATTTTTACATGGGATCTGGGGATCCAAACTTAGGTTCTTTTGCTTGTGAGGTAAAGACTTTAACCTTCCTTCCATCCTGTGGACTCCAGGTATCAACTCAGGTCTCCAGGTTTGTGTGTAGGCACCTTATCCACTGAATCATCTTGTGCCCTACCATTTGACTTTTAAGTGAAATAAATGCTTATTTAAAAGCCGTCATTGCTTCAGCCTGGGAAATGTAACTCAGTGGGTAGAGCGCTTGCGTAGCGTGCACTGGTTCTGTCCCCAGCATCATATAAGCTGAGGATGTTGGCACAAGCCTGTAATTCCAGCACTCAGGTGGTAGAGGCAGGAGGATCAAGGTATTCCGGCCCATCCTTACTCTTACAACAATTTCAAAGCAGCCTGGACTACATGAGACTTGCCTAAAAAAATAAAAATAAATAACAACAACAAACAAAGACTGGTGCTGGAGAGATGGCTCGGGTTAAACCCTTTGCCTTACAAACAAAAGAACCTGAGTTCAGATCCCCAGATCCCGCGTAAAAAGTGTCAGGCAGATATGGTAGCATCTAGGAACCTAGGAAACCTCAGAGCAAATCAATAAAGAGGTAGAGCAATCCAGGATAATTCTTTCTTTTTTTTTTTTTCCTAGTTTTACAAGCATATTGAAAACTTCTCCCTGCCTCCCTCTTTTCCCCTCTTTCTCATGTTCCATCCCCTCCCTTCATCAATCCATTCTACTTCCTCCCGCCCTCCTCTCTGTCCACTTCTATGGGCCACAAGATTCCCTCTGGATTCTGTGTTCCTGAGGGTGTTCAGCCTCTGTGGCATACCCAGTGGCCCCTCCTTGGGCTGCCTCACTGATAGGGGCATTTTCCTTCACTCACCCAGCCCTTGTCCCCAAGGTTTCCTTTGCATGCAATGATCTCTCCTGAGATCCTTGCTAGTTTATGGGCGTGTGTTGGTGTGTCGGTCATTATGCAGGTCTGGCAAGGACAAGTCTCACTGCAGTGTGTCCTGGATGCAGCAGCCCTGCCTCGAGTTGAGTGTCTTGTCCAACAGTGGACCTTTCCATCTTTAGGTTCTTACCTCTGGTACACACACAGACACACACATATGTATAATAAAACAATAAATATTTTTTTAAAAACCACCAAATCAAACAAACCAAAAAACCACCTATGATTTCTAAGCTTAGGACTGATTCGATGACTCCCCATGTTGGGTTCTTGAGGGAGAAGCAGCCCAGATCTTACTGGTTTCATGCTTTTCCCACAGTTTCTTACTGGGGAAACTACTGCAAATTCTTTAGCTACCAGAGCTTGTAAGGTGGCTCCTAGGAAGATGGCGAGGACCGCCTCTTAGCTCACAGACCATGAGATGTGCACCTCAAATGTGACATGGATCAGTGGCTATTTTCAAATGATCTTACAATGTGAGAGGTTTTCTTTTCTTTTTCTAGTCTCTCAGTTGACACTAATAATGTTAGTGGCCCTAATTCCCCCCCTCAGCTATTTCCTGACTTTTATAACAGCAAACTATAATAGAACCAACCTCATTTACGACTACATCTACTACTACAGTAGTAGATATTTGAGCTTCTGTAAGAAGTGTCCCTGGAGAACATGTCTGCGTCCTAAGGAGACAGTTTTCCAAACCATGTAGGACTCTGGGTTCCTGGTAAGGACTTCCAGCTGGTGTGTGTCCAACTAGATGGCTCTTGAGTTACTTGTTAATCTTTGATCTTGCCAGGAAGTGGTTGGATCTAACTTGACAACCTGTTATTTAAGTCTGATTAAGGGCTGGTGAAATGGCTCAGCAGAAAGTGCCAACAGATGGGTGACCTGAACTCAGTTCCCAGAGTCCACACAGTAGGAGAAAACTGACTTCTGAAAGTTGTCCTCCAAGCGATAAGACGGCCTTGAAAGCAAAAGGACCTGAATTCAGATCCCCAGATCCCACATATAAATGCTGGTGTGGGGGCTGGAGAGGTGGCTCAGGGGTTAAGCCTCTGCCTTGCAGGCGGAAGGTCCTGAGTTCGGATCCTAAACCCCACGTATAGACGCGGGGCGGAAGCGGGAGCGTCCTGTGCTTCTGGTCCTGGTAGGGTGGAGCCTGTGAATCCCGGGGCAGAGTAAACAAGAAGGAGGTGGAGGCAGTCCATGGTGATTCCTGAATTCGTCCGTGGTTCTACACACACACACACACACACACACACACACGTGCGCACACATACACACACACACATGCACAATTGAATAAATAAAAAAAAATGCTGGTGGATGTGGCAGTCCACCCATAATTCTAGCCCTTTGAGGTGGAGCCCGGGAAACCTCAGAGTAAACCAGCTAGCCTGCTCTGGGTTTAATGAGGGACCCAGACTCGGAACAATAAGGTGGAGGAACAACTGAGGATGATTCCTGATGTCACCCTTTGGCCTCTTTAGGCACATGCTCTCAAGTGCACTTCTGTACCTGCACTCACCCATGTGTGCCCACCCACATGTAAACACACACACACACACACACACAAAGAAAGCTCTCCTCCGATCGCCACAATATATGCTGTGACACACATACTTTCTCTCTCAAATATATAAATAAAATATTAAAAAGAAGTCTGATTAACATTGTCAGTAGCAGCTTTGCTTTGTTGAAAGATTTAATAGTCTTTTTTAAAAAAAAACAGAAGTTCTATTTGTTTTATTCATTCGTTCATTAAGCAAAGTGCTGAATACACAGATGACCTCGGACAACGTCTGCTTCTGTAAGGGGAAGAGGCACCAGCGATGGCAGCAGAAGAGAGGTACTAACCACACTGAGCACTGGCAGTGGGTGGCCCGCTCTTGTGCCAGGTGATTTGTGCTTTGGTTTGAAAAGTACGTGGGCTGGAGAGATGGCTCAGGGGTTAAGACTCAGGACTCAGAAGGTCTTGAGTTCAGATCCCAGGTCCAAGCAAAAAAGGTGTTGGCCTGGTGGATGGAGCCTGGGAAATCCCAGAACAAAGCAAAAAGGAGATAGAAGTAATCCAGGATGATTCCCAAAGTCACCCTTGGTCCTCCACAGGGACACACAGTGCCTTTTGATACATGTGCATGCATGCACACACACACACACACACACAATAAAATATATATAAAAAATTAAAGTAGTGATTAAGGGCCTGGCAAGATAGCTCAACCTGAATTCAACCCCTGGAAGTACACGTGGTAGGTGGGAGAGAACCGACTTCTAAAGGTTGTCCTCTGATCTGCACCCATGCACCATAGCATGCAAGTGTGCCTCTCTCACTGGTTAAGAAAATGGTTACGTGGCTGGGGAGATAGCCCAGTCCTTAAGGTGCTAGCTGGGCAGACATGAGAGCCCGAGTTTGAGATTCAGCACCCATGGGAAAATGCCAGGCGTGTGGTGCACACTTGTAATCCCAGAACTTGGGAGATAGAGACGGGAGGATCCCTGAGGCTCACTCGCCAGTCAGCCTAGCCAAATCAGGCAGCTCCGGGGTAGTAGAGACTGTCTCAAGGAAACAACGTAGACGGCACTTGTGGAACCACACCCAAGGCTGCATCTAGTTTCCACACATAACCCAGATTATGCAAATATGTACTTGCATAGCGATACGTGCAAAATAAAAAGAATTTTGAGCTCTGTTTGAGCTGTGTGTTCAAAACTGAATAGGCCAAACAGGCACTTTCTAAATTGGAGGCAAAGCAGGGTGGATGAGCTTGGAGTTTCAGTGGGAAGTGTAGATTTCAGGAGCTGGATAAGATGGTTCTAGATGGGCAAAGCCCAAGGGCCTGAGCTTGGTTTTTCGGAACCGTATGAAAGCACACACTTGTAATGTAGCCCTAGGAAGGCGGAGACGGGAGGCAGGCTGTGGGTCAACTGGAGGCCTGTCTCAAAAACAGCAAGGAGAGCCAGTGAAGACGACACGGGAGGTTGAGCTCTGGGCCTCACATGCATGCACACACATGTGCATGTGCGTCTGCACACACACCCACACACACTCCAAAAGGGAAATAAAAGGACGTACAGGAACAGGAAGGGTGCCAGGCCTTGTCAGTCACACCCAGGGCTTGGAGCGTTATCTGCTCCTTAGCTGAGAGCCAGGAGCTGGATTCAAGCAGGTGGACAAGCCGGTGAGCCCATGCAAATCCATAACAAAAAGACAAACACTCCACACAATTTAACAAAGAAATTCACAGGATTGGCATATGTTTAACCTCGAAGCATGAACAACGCCATTTCCCGATTGGATCCTTTGCCTCTCACTACAGCCCCTGGCTCACAAATGTGAAAAGATGAACATCTGCTATTTTTTTTTTTTAAAGGAAATTCAAGTTAAAATAGCAGGGCATCACATTCAGTTACCAAGCTGGAAGAAAGCACAGGGGTTGGTAGCATGTCTTGGCAGATCAGAATGATTTCTTTGTGAGAGATTTCCAAGTATAGACTTCTGGGAGCATAGAGTAATGCATGTTTGTCATGGCTTCAACCCTACACAGTGGTGATGATTTGAAAACACAGGGCCCTGGACACCTGAAGGATCATGGGAAGAAATTTGTCCACTGGGGTCAGGGATCATGTGGGTCCATGACTTATGTCCACTTTCACTGTTCTCAGATGGGTCTTCTTTCTCTTTGCACACCGAAGGAACGCACGGGCCCCACCACCACATGCCAGGGAGAGCTGGGGAACCTTTCCACGTGGCCAAATGTTTCTTTCTCTTTTTTATTTTTAAAAATTGTTTTATTTTCTGAGAACGAGAAAGAGAGAGAGAGAGCAGGTATGTCTGCACATGTGGATGTTAAGAGGACAGTTTTTGAAAGTTAGTTCTTGCCTTCTACCACATAGACTCTACTCAGGTCTCCAGGTTTGTACACAGGCGCCTTTATCTGCTGAGCCACCTCATGGGCCCTTCTTTACCTGACAATGCTCCTATCCCTATAGGACACCCCTGGGAAGTGCTCTGATCTGGAGCCCTTTGGGAAAAGGCCTGGTGATTTCTTGAGGGTAAGAAGGGGAGAGGAGGTACACGGGGCTTTTAAGGTCTGACAGCGCTGGGTTGCCTCCCTGGTGGGCAGAAGTGGCCAAGTCCCCGACCCTTGGCCTGTGCCATTACATATGCCTGTTTGTGTGTATGTGTGACATGTGGGTGCTCAATGTGTGTACATGTGGAGGCCAGAGGATAGCTTCAGACGTCATTCTTCAGAGGCCATCTGCCTTTTTTTTTTTTTTTTTTTTTTTTTTGAGACAGGTCCCTCATTAGCCTGGAACTTGCCAAATAAGTGGAGCTGCATCACCAATAAGCCCCAGAGATCCACCTGTCTGTTCCCCCAGCCCTGGCATTACAGGTTCCTGCCTTTATACCTGGCCTTTTCAAGTGTAGATTCTGGGGATCAAACTCAGGTCCTGGTGCTTTGGAGGCAAGCACTTTACTGACTCTCCCCAGCCCAAGTGTAACAGGATTCTTGCACAGAGCAGGCAGCACCCCAAAACTGTCTTCTAGGAAGTAGTTTTGGGTGTGCTAGCACAAGGCCCATTGTCTCCTGTCTGTGATTCCATGGTCACGGCAGGGTCCCACGTGCGCATTAACTGTGTCACGAAGCCTGCACACTGCCCTAGTCGTGTCGCCCGTGGTGTGGCCTTTGCTTTGTGTGCACCAGAACAAGCCCTGGGCCTTGCCATCACTCATCCCTGAGTACGCATGTGTCTGGAGTCAGATTTTGCTACCGTGCTGACCTGTTCACCTCACTTTACTCTGAGAATCTCTGGACTGCCCCTCCTCGGCAAAGGAAACTGAAAAAAGTGGAATGTTCTTGGTAGTTTGAAGGTCTCGGGAGCTCCATCGTCAGGACAAGGGTCCGGGAGGCTCTGCAGGCCTGGGGCAGCCTCACATCTCACAGTGACCCCACAGCACTGCCCCCCACCCTTCACTTCCCTTCTTGTCTGCACAGGGGAGAGGAAGATGAGGCTCTGCCGGGTACGTGGACTTGATGACTCAGACCTGTGGGTTGGGCTCGGAACGTGGGTGTAAGAGTCCGGGTAATGGCCGGTGAGGACTTTTCTTTTGGTCATTAGTCAGTGAGCACATCGCCTAATGACTTCAAGGAAGCATCCGGGATGTGTTACTCAGATGTACAATGCGTTGTGTTGTCTGGGCTGGTGGGGCTGTATGGTTACTCAGCAGATAATGCCACTCGTAGGCAGGAGACCGAAGAGAAAGCCTGTTTCAGATCCTGGATGATGTCACCTGGCCGTGTGTGTGTGTGTGTGTGTGTGTGTGTGTGTGTGTGTGTGTGTGTGTGTTTTTCATGTACATATGTGTGTTCTGCAGTGTGTGCGCACTGTATGCACATGTGTGTACCTATGTTGATGGGGTGTGCTTGCTGCTCATGTTGGATTATAGATGTGGTGGTCACAGATCTATTTCTGGCATCTCCCTCAGTCACTTCTCCACCCCATCTTTTTTTTCTTTTTTTTAAATTTATTCAATTGTGTGCGCGCACATAAGCGCGCACGTGTGTGTGTGTGTGTGTGTGTGTGTGTGTGTGTGTGTGTGTGTAGAACCAAGGGTGAATTCGGGAACCATCGTGGACTGCTTCTACCTCCTTTTTTGCTCTGCCCCAGAATTCACAGGCTCCTCCCACCAGGACCAGAAGCGCAGGCCACCCCCGCTTCCGCCCGATGTTTGTACGCAGGATCTAGGATCCAAACTCAGGATTCTCTGCTTGCAAGGCAGAGGCTTAACCCCTGAGCCATCTCTCCAGCCCCCATCTTTTTGAGGCAGGGTCTCTCACTGAACTTGGGGCTCACCATTTTGACTGGGCTGGCTGGCTGGAGAGCCTTTGGGATCTACCTATCACCACACCCCCAGCACTAGTTACTTTGGTCATATTTAGCTATTTGATGTATGAGATGGGGATATGAACTCAGGCCCTCAGGCTTGCAGGACAGACCTTTCACCCACTGAGCCATCTCTCTAGCCCCCCATGTGGTTCTTTGAATTAAGTTAAGTCTGTTTGGGGACCACTGTGCTGGCAACATGTGCTTGTTTCAGCTTTAGTGCTCCTAAGTCCGATAGGTAGGGGAATGAGGTCACCACCAAGAAGGGCATTCTGGGACCCAGCAAAGCTTGAATATACAACTCAGAGCCCAGGCTAGACCAGGGTGTGAAGGTGGTGACCATCCATCCACCCAGAGCTACTGGATCACCTTAGCTTTGATGAACAGCAACTTCCTGTCTTCCTTCAAAAATTAAGCTTGATCCCCAGCATTGTGCATATGGTGGTGCGCGCCTGTCATTCCTGCATTCAGGAGGTGGGCGTGGAAGGATCAGAAGTTCAAGGCCATCCTCACCTACCTAACCCATTGAAGGCCCTCCTGGACTATGTGAGACTGTCTCAAAACAAGCAGTCAAGTTGGAGGTCCGTGTTCCTCTTTGTCACTGCCCCTGTGTTTGTTTCATGTACATTTCCCTTTATGCCCAGGGACTGTCCTGGGTCTTTCCAGGGTCCGTCTGTCTTTTGCTCTTTTTTTTTTTTTCCCCAGTTAGAAAACAAAGCATCGTGTTGCTTGTCGCCAAAGGCAAAGATGAGTATGCAAGACTGGTGTCTGTTTCCGTTTGAACTGCCTCCAGCTGCCGAGTAGAGAGCCCAGCAGTGGGCCCACAGCCCTGCACACAATCCTTTGCTTACTTAAAGCCAAGTCACTTGCTTAAAAGTGACCTAGAAGCGTTATACAAATTGCAGAAAGGCAAATGGTGCACTTTTTTTTTTTTTCATGGGATGGGAACTATTCATCTTGCTGTATTTGCTTCAGGCACGCATGAGGAGAAGGCCTGAGCATGGGGCTGCAGTCAGCCCCTGGATGATAGGAAGGTCCACTTATCATTGCCGGGCCTTGGGGTCGTCAGCCTAATGTCCCATTCAGTGGGGGGTGAGGGGTGGGTGCTGACCTCACAGAATCACTTCAGCAAAACGACCTAACATGTCTCGTTGCTGTAATAAAACACTTGACCTAGGCAGTATAGAGGAGCAAGAGATTTTTGCCCCAACACACGAGTCCAGCTCACAGTCCATCATGATGGGAGATGTCAACCCAGCAGTGACAGAGGGAATCAGCTGCACTGCGTCCCAAGTCGAAAGCAGAGAGGACGAGGACCAGCGCTGCCTGCTTTCCAGTTCAGCAGCTTGCTAAAAGCCAACTCTCTCCTCCCCTCTCCCTCGCCCCTTGCCTGGGGAACGGTCCCACTTACCATGGGGTCCTTCAGTTAAAGCAGGCTTGCTCAGAAACCCACCCTACCTAGATCCGTCATTCTCATCTGTGTGCCTGGAGGCTCACCTCCTGTTGTAGTAGATACTGGGGTCAGTTTGGCAACTGAAGGCTCTGAGCTCTGGGCACAGTTGTGCGAAAGTAGTAGTTGAGTTAAGCCCCGAGCAAGCCTGTTGGAAATTGTCTGATCGATGGGGAACCCAGCCCACGGTAGGCAAGACTAGACCCTAGGTAAGTGAATAAGATGGACGGAGCTGGTTAGTGAGGTTGGCATCTTTCTGTATACCTTGCCAGACATGTTGGTCTGGCAAATAGGGATTGTCCTCAGTAGTCCTGCAACTATATGGATATGATGTAGCCAGTTTCCTCAGTCCCTGGTGTTGGTGTTAACTCTCCTGCCAAGCTGGATTGTAGCCCAACAATCACAAGCCAGAAGAGAACCTCTCCTTCCCCTGTAAGTTGTTTGATTGTAAATTTATCAGCAGCAATGCAGATTACTTCAACTCTCCCTTCCAAGTCGGGGTGACAGTTGAACTAGCCAGCACACCTGGTACAGTTCCTACGCACGCACCATTGGTCATTTCAATTTCTCACTAGCAAACAACATTAATACTCTTGCATAGATGGGGAGACGCTGGGGCTGGAGAGATGGCACGGTGGGTAGAGTGTTTGCTGTGCAAGCATGAGGACCTGAGTTCAATGCCCAGATCCTCCACTAAAACAATACAACAGGCACATTGGCACATGCTTGGAATCCTAGCCCCAGGCGGGCAGAGACATTTAGATCTTTGGAGCTTGCTGATAAGATGGCCTAGTCGGATCAGTAAACTCCAGTTTCAGGGAGAGACCCTGCCTACGAAAATAAGGTGGAGAATGATTATGGAAGGAAGACACATGACGTCAGCCTCAGGTCTCCACATACACACATGAAAACATAGCACACCCCACATGCTTAAATATGCCACACGTACACTTACACACAGCATACATGTACACTTAAACCTACCACATACACTTAAACCCACATACACAGATATATACCACCCACATACAAACATACAAAACACAAATATACCCTACATGCGTACACTTAAACACACCATGCATGTAATAATGTCGAGTACCCCAATGCTCCCGTGGACTTTTACTCTTTAAAAGGCAAATAGCAAGTCCCCTTCCATCCGAAGTCCAGCTAAAAGTCGCAGCTTGATCCTGCGCCTCTGGACCTGCGGGCTTTGTGGAGGGCTTCAAGGAACCCTTGGTTAGGACTCTGCATCTGGGCTCCGCACTGCCATGTGAAGCCACTTAGTCACCAGCTCCATGTCCGTGCTCTGTGATGACGTGGTGCATGGCAGTCTTCCTCCTGACCCTCTTTGTCTGTAAACACCCCATTTCAACTGATGATTCTCTGTACCCTCTGACCAATCAGACTTTGCCAAAATGCTTTGAAATTCACCCTGTAACTAAAGAGTGTAAAACCCAAGGCATAACCGAGCAGAGCACTTGGGCTTTGGATCAGGGTTGCCCACCCCCCAAGTCAGTCTCACTTCTTTTTTTTTATTTATTCAATTGTGCGTGTATGCATGTGTGCGCGTGTGTATATGCATGTGTGTATATGTATGTGTGTGCGTGTAGAACCACGGACGAATTTAGGAACCACCATGGACTGCCTCCACCTCCTCCTTGTTTACTCTGCCCCGGGATTCACAGGCTCCGCTCTACCAGGACCAGAAACGCAGGCCGCCCGGTGTCTATACGTGGGGTCTAGGATCCAAACTCAGAACCTTCGCCTGCAAGGCAGAGGCTTAATCCCTGAGCCACCTCTCTACCCCCCCCCCCCCGAGTGTGTGGGTGTGTTTGAAGAAAACACTTTAGTGTATGTGCCTGTGGAGGCCCAAGAGTGACTTCCGGAATCATCCTGGAGTTCTCTACCTCCCTATTGCTTTGCTCTGGGATTTCCCAGGCTCTTCCTTCTAGGGCTGGAAGTATAGGCCACTGCCATTTCTGCCCGGTGTTTTTACATGGAACCTGGGACCTGAACTTAGGTCTTTTTGCTTGTGAGGCAAAAGCTTCATCCCTGAGCCGTCTCTCTAGCCCAAGGCTCCACTTCTTAAAGGTGCTGCAACCTTCCCAAACATTAATATCAGTTAAGGATGCAAACTCACGAGGGGGACAATTCACACTCAAGTCTTGACATAGATACACAAATACACAATACGCTGAGCTGCAGAGATGGCTCAAGGGTGAAGACACAGCCTTGCAAGCAGAAGGACCTGAGTTTGGATCCCTGATCCCAGATAGAAATGGCATTGGCCTGCACGTCTAACTCTGGAAGGCAGAGACTAGGACATTCCAGAGCAAACAGTGAGTAGATAGAGCAATCCAGGATGGTTCCTGGTGTCACCCTTGGAGCTCTACTGGCACACACACACACACACACACACACACACACACACACACAAATGTAGATACTGACCAGACCTGTATCATATCCCCTGATTCCTGTCAATCATCCTATCAGTTCCAGTAGCCACCCAGCAGTGTTGTCTAGACCCAGAGAACTTGCTTTCTAACAACGCTTGCCTCCCTCTTTTCCTCAAGTTGCCTCATCCCTAGATACAGGAAACTCTGAGAATGCGACCTGCCACATTCGTGTACACTGTTGCCTTTCTTCTCCTGGATGCATTTGGTAGTTAGTTTCAGATGCCAACTTAACAAATGAAAACTGAGCCTTTAGACACACCTGTGAAGAATTATTTAGTTAAGGCAAGGCTCTGAGCAAGCCCGTAGGAGATTAGCTCATTGATGTGGTAAGACCATTCCCTGGGCAGTGGATAAGTAGAGAGAGCGCTGTCAGACTGTCAGACTAGGAAGTATGTCTCTCTCTCAGAAATTCCTGCAGATGTAATCTGGCTAGTCCCCTCGGCTCCTGATGTTGGTAATTCTCTGACCATGACGATCAATTGCAATCTAGAATCATGAGTGTGAATAAAGTCCATCTTCCCCTTAACGATGTGGGTCATGCCTTTATTATAGGAATGAGATTACGAGACGAAGACTGGGTGACTTTGTCAGGACAGACGGGCTGGGTCATAGATACAGGCATCAGCTTGGCAGTTGGAGGCTTGGAGCTCTGCGCATATTTGTAAAGAATCAGTGGTTGAGTTAAGTCCTGAGCACATCTGCAGAAGATTGGTAAGGAGGCCCAGCTTCTGGTGGGTGGGGCCTAGTCCCCAGGCAGGTGACTAAGATGGAGGGGACTGGTTAAGGAAGTTGGCAGCCTTCTGTATACCTAGCCAGATATGCTGGTCTTGCAAGTAAGAACTGTCCCTCTCTCAGCAGTCTTATGGATATATGGATATAGAATGGTCAGTTCCCTAGGCCTTTGGTATTGGTGTGGACTTTTCTGCCAAGCTGGACAAGGAATTGGTGACCGGACAATTGTGAATCAAAATAACCCCCTTCTTCCTTTAAGCCCTTTGGTCGTGAATTTATCAGTAGCAATGCAGAGTAACTACTACAGGCTGCAAGCAACAGTGCAGAGTAACTGCTACAGGCTGCAAGCAACAGTGCAGAGTAACTGCTACAGGCTGCAAGCAACAGTGCAGAGTAACTGCTACAGGCTGCGAGCAACAGTGCAGAGTAACTGCTACAGGCTGCAAGCAACAGTGCAGAGTAACTGCTACAGGCTGCAAGCAACAGTGCAGAGTAACTGCTACAGGCTGCGAGCAACAGTGCAGAGTAACTGCTACAGGCTGCAAGCAACAGTGCAGAGTAACTGCTACAGGCTGCGAGCACCAGCAGAGCAATTTAAACTTCTTTATAAGTGAGAATAAAGCTGGCATCGCTTTCGTTCTCTGGGCGTACGCTGCTTACACCAGGGTGGGGTGGTTTACTTAGTGCATGCGGAGAGTCCGAGCATTCCTCTTCTTTGGGAAGAGCAGCCCAAGGATCAAGTTTTGCCATGCGAGTGTTTTGGGTGCCCAGCCTGGCATCTGTGGATGGCGTGGAGCAGCCAGTCCCCCAAAAGCACGCACCCTTCCTGCCCGTGTCCCTGATACGGAGGAGCCCAAGCTGCAGCCGGTACTTATTGCCAGCAGGTGGCAGAAGAGTCCACCTGGGCCAGGGAGATGTGTGCAGAAGCCCTTGCGTAGTATTTGTCCGTTCCACCTGCAAGCCAACTTGAAGTCCTTTATTTAAAAGTTAAAGGCTTTATTTTGTAAATGACAGGATACTTTGTACTGGTGCTTAAAGGGCATGGAGGACTCTGACTGACTCTTCCTTAAAGGGGAGTGCCCATGCCAACCTTAAAGAATCCCTTTGGTCCAAGGACCTGGGGAATTGATTTCATAAGCTTGTGGCTATAATAAAACACCTGACCCAGTGGATGTAGGATGTAGGCGAGCAAGGGAATTTCATTCCAGTGTTGCAATCCCAGATGATTTCAAAGCCGCCGAGATGGCCGGCGCCTCTGTTGTCCCGCTGATTCCTGAGAATGTCCCCTGCTTACTTGT
This sequence comes from Typhlomys cinereus, assembly GCA_023101885.1. Lineage (NCBI taxonomy): Eukaryota > Metazoa > Chordata > Mammalia > Rodentia > Platacanthomyidae > Typhlomys > Typhlomys cinereus. The sequence goes on from JALPQD010000599.1 coordinate 867,554, forward strand.
CCAGGATTATCTTTCCAAGCTGAAAGTGGCAATGCAGCCAGCACGTTCTAGAATATTCCTTGCCTAGTCTTCTGCTTTCTTTGGCCGCTAGGAGAGGCTGAAACAAACTCTTTCCCTAGCCAATCGCAGAGAGAATAAAATCTCTGCTTGGCAGTGAGGGCTGGGGAGCAGTTCTTGGGTGTCCTGGCATGGCCAGAGTTTGGGGAGAGGGATGCCCTCCATGGGGATGTGGGAGAGAGGATAGAAGGGGAGGGAGGAGAAAGGGGAAGGAGAACCTACCCCTCTTTTTCCTTCCGAAGTCTATTCTCACACAAACTCGCATCCCACACAAAGCCCCTGCTTATTTCCCACTTATTTTGGAAGTTAGGAAATGTCTGTTGGGGAGGATTCCCTAGAGGAACAGAACCGCTAGAGTGAAGTCTATATTATTAACTGAGATTCCTTAGACTGGCTTATGGGATGGGAGCTGGCTAGTCCCACAAGGGCCGTCTGTCTGCCCGCCAGGGAGGCAGAGAACCCGGCGGCTGCTCAGCCCACAAAGCTGAACACCTCAGCCGTCCCACTGTGATGCCAAAGGCCTAGAGGTTTCCTGGAGAGACTGCTGGTCCTTAGTCATGTTGAAGGCCCAAGAAGTTGGAATTGGTGTCACTGAAGGGCGACCAGCAGCAGCAAGAAGGAAGGGCGTTCAGCAGGCGACGGTACTGTCCTCTGATAAGTTTCTGCTGGGGCCCACGTGGTGGACGATGCTACGCACTCTGACGGCAGGTGGTAGTCCCTTCAGTTAACCCTCTTTGGAAACACCCTCCCAGATGCACCCAGATCTCATTGAGTCAGCCATCAAGATTAGCCGTCCCAAGTTACCCACAGAGTAAGATCCAAAGTGCCACACTCCGAGGGTCATCTGCTTGGTCTGGTGGGTGGCGAAGAGTGGGTAGGAAGCAGGGCTAGGAGTGGGACTCAGGTAGCAGGGCTCCCTTAAAAAGCCCCGGTGAGCCCACCCCTGGTGTGCGACAAGAAAATGTCTAGATGTATTCAGCGCACACACAGTTTCTTTTAGTGATTATTCACCAGCCACAGCCCTCAGTTACGAAGAGCCAACCACATCCACCCAGTAGTGTTGGCTCCCCCTTTTCTGGTTGGTTACCTTTTCTGGTGCTGCGAGGACACCCTTTGACAAAAGCGACTCGAAGGAGAAGGGGTTTATTCTGTTTACAGTTCAGGACATGGAAGTCAGGGCAGCAGAGACCAGGAGCTGCTGGTCACATGACTCCCACAAGCAAGAAGCCCTTTGCTTCTCCTGTTTCCTAGGATCCAGACAATGGTCCCACCCCGCGGAGAAGCTAGGGCTTCCCAGGCCAGTGAAAGTAACCTTTCGCAGACATCCTCAGAGGCCAGCTTAACTAAAGCAGCCCCCCACAGGTGTGCCCAAGGACTCGTCTCCCTGGGGTCAGGTTAGCAATAAATACAAACACCGTGCCAGTCGGCCTTGGGCCAAGGGCTGTTCTCTGCCCTCATGGGCAGCAGGGAACAGATTCCTGGTGGCGGCTGCAATGATGGAAACTCTTCTCTGCCTCTCACAGCTTGGCGGCTTCTTGCCCGCTGGCTCAGGAGAGCTGGGATTAATGTCTCCCGAGATCGGCCTCTCCTCCTCCCTCCGCCACAGCCTGGCTCTTCATCCCACATCTTGACCACAGAACATTGTCTCCTCTGCTGTCCTTCTGAACAGGCCATCCTTCATGCTACTTCAGAGAAAAAGGATCTTTCCAAAATGTAGGTCGGATCTGACCTTCCCTGGGTAAAGTCACCTCCTGGGTCCCTGTCCCAGTTGTGACCAAGGGCGCACTGCAGCAGGGATTTGAAGGCTCCTTGGAAGAAGTCTTTAGCTGAACCCTCTGTTTTACTCTTGCTTCTGGTTCAGAGCTTGTATCAGTTACTTTCTTTTGTTATGGTCACACAGCAAGAAGCACCTTCAGCCTGGGGAGATGGCTCAGGGGTTAAGTCTCTGCCCCACAAGCAGAAGGTCCTGATTTTAGATCCCAGGTCCCATGTGAAAACGCCAGGTGGTAATGGTGGCAGTTCTGGTGGGAGGAGCTTTGGAAATTCCAGAGAGAAACAAAAAGGAGGTAAAAGCAATCCATGATGATTCCCAAAGTCACCCATGGTCCTCCACAGGAATACACAGTGCTCTCTGATACATACACACACACACACACACACACACACACACACACACACACTGAATAAATAAGTTTTAAAAATCTTTTTTTTTTTTTTAAAGAAGCAACTGTCAAAAGAATCACCTCAAGGCAGAAAGAGTTTACTTTAACTCACAGTTGGAGGGCACAGCCCATCATGGCAGGGAAGACATGGCGGCAGGAGCATGAGGCAGCTGGTCACGTGGCATCCACAGTCAGGAAGCAGAGAGATGGATGCTGGTGCTCAGCTCGCTTCCTCCTTTTGATTCAGTCCAGGACCCCAGTCCAGGGGATGGTGCCGCCCACATCCGTGATGGGTCTTCCCACTTCAATGAACCCAATGCAGACACTCCTTTATAGACATGCACAGATGTGTCTCCTAGGTGATTCTAGACCTGCTATGTTGATGATCAGATCACCCATCCTATACCTTAGCTAACACTGTTCTCTGTGGACACACCAGGGCCCAACGTTCTGCAGACTTCTCTCTCTGGTCTCTGGAATGTTCTTCCCTCCTCACACACACATTCACATCCTGGGGGGTTGTTGTGAAACATCAAGTCCCAAAGATTGTTCCTGTCTCACCCCACCTACTTCTGACCCCACCTACTTCTGACCCACCTACTTCTGATCCCACCCACTTCTGCTAGGACCTGGCCGTTGTGGACACTGACAGTGTCCTGCAACTTGTTTGCCGCTTGTTCTGGAGTGCTGGGGGCGGGGCCCAGAGTCCACGGCATGCAAGCCAAACACTCTGCCCCTGTGGCAGTTACTCTGCATTGCTGCCACTAAATTCACAGCCAAGCAGCTGATGGGGAACAAGGGGTTTTATTCTGGCTTACGGGTCATGGTTGTCCAGCTTGGTAACACCAGGAGCTGAGGGACCTGGTCACACCACTTTCATAAATCCACAAGACTGCTGAGAGAGAGACAATCCCTGCTTGTCAGACCAGCATGTCCAGCCAAGTATACAGAGGATGCCCACTTCTTTAACCAGCTTTCATCTTAACTCACCTGTCCAGGGCTAGTCCCACCCACCATGGACTGGCCCTTGACATCAATCAGACAATCTCCTGCAGGTTTAACTACTGGTTCTTCACAAATATCCCCCAAAACGCTGAGTCCTCAACTGTCAAGTTGACCCCTGTATCTAACCATGACAGCCACTGAGTTACACCCCCAGGCCTAGCAACTCATGTGGGGTGTGTGTGTGTGTGTGTGTGTGTGTGTGTGAACACTTTTCCTGGGGAAACATTGCACAACCATCTATCCACCCCAGAATCCAACAATAGACCAAAGTAACAATTACACCAAGGTGTAGTTTGAACCAGGGAGTTTATTGAGGTTCCACACAGGAGTGCGGGTGAGGGTTCCTTACAGGAGCCTGGGTGGCTCCAAGGCAGTCACACTGGGAAGTTTCATTCCCAACGTGGCTGACAGCTTCCCTGTGGCTGCATAGATGCAGTTCCCACTTCAATGAACGTCCCCAACCCAGACACCCTTCCTCCCTCCAGGACCTTAAGTCCCCGAGGGGAAATGTGCATTTCTGGCAGGGAAAACAGGAGGCTCCTCACTAATGGCTGAGAGGTGCTGTAGGCAAGGCTGGAATCCCAGGGGGAAGGTCCGATGACCTCCCCACCTTCTTTGTCTCTGAGGTAATGTCAACAGTCAACAGGTGCGATCTTGATGGTCTCAGACTGACCAGCGAGATGGCTCAGCAGGTTAGGCACCTGCTGGCAAACCTGGTCACCTGGTGACCTGAGTTCAATTCCCAAAAAGCCACCATGGTGGATGGAAAGAACTGACTTGCAAAAAGTTCATCTCTCTCTCTCTCTTTCTCTCTCATTAATAAACATCTAAAGATGGAGGTTGTTATGCTATACAACAGTGTGTGTATGTGCATTTGCAGAGGCCAGGCATTGATGCTAGGTGTCATCCTCAATTGCTTAGCTTAACTTGGGATTACAGGGGGGGCTGCCATGCACACCCGGCATTGATCTGAGTTGTGGGAAGCTGAACTCCAGTCTCCATATTTGCATGTCAAGCTCTTTATCCACTTAGCCATTTCCACAGCTGGCCTTGTGGCGTTTTATATATGCATCTTCCCTGTGAGATGGGACTCTCCCTGAGTCTAAAGACCAAGTCTTGTCTGCTACTTTCTGCCCGTCTTAGAACATGTTGGAAATTAACGAAAGTGTGAATCAAGAAATTCAGAGCCCAGACAACTGATCTCCAGACAAGTCAGTATAAATTAGTTGAAAATCAAATTGCTTGACTAGATAGTCTGGGTCTGGTAGCCAGGAACACAAAGTGTGTGCTTGCATGCCCTGCGTGGTCTGCATTACCTGCTTACAATGCATTGTTAACTTGGCGCTGTCTGAATACTGGCTATGGGGTGGGAAATGTTCCAGCCAATGGGGAGACCTGACACATAAAAAGGGAGATTGAGGGGAATCATACCCATCCTTGGTGGTGGAGACATGGTGGGAGAGCCTGATAGAATTAGATAATGAGAAGTTCTTCCAGGGTCCCCAGTGGCCCCTGCCCACACCTACAGGAAACCCTTCTGAGCTGCGTGACCCCAAGGAAGGGCTTCTTTCACCAAATGATTTGTTGCTGTAAAAAAATAAGGAATCTGGGAGCGGTTGAGGTCACCTTGTGCTGAGACCACAGCACTCCATCATGAGAAATAAAATGTCAGTTGACAGTTACGGCGCCGGGCTTGGCAGAGGGCTTTGTGCGTGGCAGGTAATTTCATTATATGCTGTGCACGACTAGCTACATGCTCGATTTTTAAGAACTTAGTAACAGCGTAGAAGCTATATTTACTCTCCATTTATTTTTCACTGTGCGGGTGTTTCTGTGTCTAAGCACATGTGTGTGAATATGTGTGAGTGCAGAGTGGACATTGGGTGTTCCCCTCACTTTGCTTTCTACCTTAGCTTTTGAGATAGGGTCTCTCTGAACCTGGGGCTCTCCCACTAGCAGCTAGACTGGCTGATCAGTGAACTCCAGGAATCCACCTGTCTCTGCCTCCCCGGGTCTGGGATCACAAGCATATGCCATCTTGTTTGGCTTTTTCATATGGGTCCTGGGGTATTTTTTATTTTATTCTTTTTTGTGCATGTGGACATACAGGTGTGTATGTGCAGAGGGTACTTACATGTATCAGAGGGTACTTGAGTGTGTGTGCACCTGTAAGGCCCCAGGGTAACATTGGGAATCACTCTAGGTTGCTCTACCTCCTGTTGACTTTGCTCTGCGGTTTCCTAGGCTCTGCCTTCTAGGGATCAGAATTGAAGGCCATTGCCATTTCTGCCTGGCAGTTTTTATATGAGATCATGAGATCCGAAACTCAAGTCCTTCTGCTTTCAAGGAAGAGGCTTAATCCCTGAGCCCCAGCTCCAACGATTAGTTTTTTAATACTTTATTTATTTATTTATTGTGTGTGTGTGTGTATGTGTGTGTGTGTGTGTGTGTGTGTGTGTCACAGAGCACTGTGTGTCCCTGTGGAAGACTAAGGGTGACTTCAGGAATCATCCTGGATTGTTTCCACCTCCCTTTTGCTTTGCTCTGGGATTTCCCAGGCTCTGCCCACCAAGGCCAGAAGGGCAGGTCACCACCATTTCTGCCTGGCATTTTCACATGGATCCTGGGATCTGAACTCAAGACCTTCTGCTTTTGAGATAGTCTTAAGCCCTGAGCCATCTCTCCAGCCTCCCCCCCCCATGAGTAGTTTTAAGTGTCAACAATTGAGAACCGAGCTTTGAGGCACAAACGTGAAGAACCGTGTAGTTAAGGCAAGCCTCTGATCAAACATGTAGAAGGTGATCTAATTGATGGGGGACGACCCAGCCATGGTAAGTAGGACTACTCCCCAGGCAGGGAGATAAGATGGAGAGAGCGGGTTTTCCTTGGCAGACTGGAAAGTTTAGAAGGTGTGTTTTGGCCCTGGCCCCTCCCTCAGTTCTTGCTGGGGATATGGTATGCAAGTTCCCTCCAACCCTACTGGAAATGCTCCTGCCACAGTGGACTATTACCTCAAATTGTAAGCTGGAATAAAACCCCCTGTTCACCTAAATTGCTTTGGTCATACATTTATATCAGAAACTGAAAAGGAACGAAGACACAGGGAACCGAATTCAGATCCTCATGTTCCTGCGGCACATGCTACGAGCTGAGCTGTCGCCCCAGCCCCAAACTCTTTTAAACATATCATTTAAAGAAAACCCAGCACGTCTCAAAACCATGGCATCTGACAGAAATGGAGATGGAAGAAGACAAACAGGTCAGAGCCCTGGAGTAGCAAACACATTTCCACCCGTGTTGTGATGGAAGAAGTCACAGAAACACCCTGCCTGGGTATGGGGTGCCGGGACTCATTGTAAACAACGTTGTCAGCAAACTGAAATCAGAATCTCTGAGCTGTGCCAATGATGGGAACATCCACTCCGTGACTGTGAGTCCAGGCAATGGTTGATGGGGGCTTAGCTTTCAATATGACAGATCCTTTAACTGTTGAGTGAGACAGATACAGAAACAGACACAGAGAAAATATAAGCAAATGTACAGAAATTAAAAAAAAATATTCGGGGCTGGAAAGGTGGCTCAGGGGTTAAGCCTCTGCGTTGCTGGCAGAAGGTCCTGAGTTCGGATCCTAGACCCCACATATAGATGCCAGGCGGAAGCGGGGGGTGGCCTGCGTTTCCGGTCCTGGTAGGGCGGAGCCTGTGAATCCTGGGGCAGAGTAAACAAGGAGGAGGTGGAGGCGTCCATGGTGGTTCCCGAATTCGTCTGTGGTTCTACACACACATACACACACACACACATATATACACACGCGCACACGCGCATACGTGCACAATTGAATAAAAAAAAATTCGTTGGCAGGGGGTAAAACCTTTCTTTGCCTTGCAAACCAAAGGACCTGAGTTCAGATCTCAGATCCCACAGAAAAATGCCAGGCAGAAATGGTGGTGGCTTGTAATTCTGGCCCTGGAAGGCAGAACCTGGGAAACCCCAGAGTAGAGCAATAAGGAGGTAGAACAATCTGGGATGATTCCTGATGTCACACTTGAGGCTCCACAGGCACGTGTACTCAAGTTCCCTCTTGTACACATACACATGCACGTACACACACACACCACACACACACACACAGAGTGGTCTGATGTTTGAATGGTGTACATATGAGTCCTTAAACATTGTAAAATAGATGCGGATGTGGGGAGAAAGACAGACGGGGAACGAACAGGGTTGTGAGGGACGGCAGAGGGAGGAGAGAGCTGGAAGCCTCACAGAGGCTGGGCTGGGCGCCCAGGAGCGTGGGGAGAGGAGGTTTGTGGCGCTAGGGGTGGCTGGGAGCTTCTTCTGCCAAGGCCTTATGTAAACCACAGAATGGGAGGGCAGGGGGCAGCCACCAGTTCTGCCAAGGGCTGAGTGTGTTCTCTATGTCAGGGTACTGGGGTCCCCGTAGCCCATCTGGCCAAAGTCTCAAGGGAAACAGTCTATTACACCATCCAGGAAGGGTTCAGTATAGACATCCTGGATGGGGAGGGGTGTGTGGTGGATCACACGGACTGTCAACCTCACAGGATTTAGAAGCACCTAGGAGACACACCTCTGGGCATGTCTGTGAAGGATTATCTAGACTGGGTTCACTGAGGTGGGAAGACCCTCCCTGCATGTGGGTGGTACCATCCTATGGGGTGGGGTCCTGGACTAAATCAAGAGGAGGAATTGAGCTGAGCACCAGCGTTCATCTCAAGAGTGAAAAGAGGGTCTGAGGAGATGGCCCAGTCAGTAAAGGGTCCCCTAACAAACATGAGGACCTGACTTCCATTCCCCAGAACCCACAATAAACAAACAAACAAACAAACAAATGCCAAGCGTGGTGGCACACACCTCTGGTCCTAACACCAGGGAGGTCGGTGGTTGGTTCCCTAAGCTGGCTAGCAGGCTAGACAATGTGGTAAATTCAAGACCACCAAGAGACCCTGTCTCACAATAGACCTCATCTGTGGAGAGACACACACAAGTATGTGATGGGCCAGCGAGATAGCTCAGTGGTTAAAGGCGCCTGCTTGTAAAACTGGAGACCTAAGTTCGATTCCCGGAAGACCACATGATGGAAAGGAGAACACTAACTTTGAAGGTTGTCCTCTGACCTCCACCCATGAGCATTGTTACGCATTCATATTCTCTCTCTTATAAATAAAACCTTAAAAAGTTAGTTTAAAAAGCATACACACACACACACACACACACACACACACACACACACACACACACACACTCCCCTCTGGGGACAGGATGGAGGTCTGCTTTCTACCCATCTTTTGGCCCCTCGCTGAGGGACAGCCTTGGTGCCCACCCATCCGCCAGGTGACACTTGAAACTGACATTTACATGGGCTTGTTACTGGGGCCACACACCAGGCAGGGGGGTCCAGAGGTGCCACAAACCCTGAGCCTGCGACACGCTTCTAATCCTCAGTCTCCGGCGGTCAAGGAATGACTGCCGGGAGGGCAGAGCAGGCGGTCACCCGGAATCACCTCCAGGGAAACGCTGAGTCACCCCCACATCAGACAACAAGGAGGTTGGCTGAGTGACAGTCCCATCCCGGCAGCACCTCAGACAACGACAGATTCAATTGCCAATAAAGACAGATCCTGCCTCCCGGACAACCTCACTGCTGGGAGACATTTCTCTCTTTGCTCAGAGAGATTTGGGATGAATCCATTCACGCAGGACCCCCAGCTTCATTTCTCATCCCTGTGGGCCACTCTCCCCTGTCCTCTTACATCTCCATGACCTTTCCAGAGCTCTTCAGAACAAATGGAGCCTTCTAGTGTAACCATCCTGGCTGGAGCAGATATTGTAAAGGGAGACACTTGTACCCCTCACTTGACAGTGAACCCCAAGAAATTGTTTCATGCTGGGGAAGGAACAGGCTGAGCCTGGCGCCAGCCAGAGGAGGAGCTTGTCTCCAGGAAGAGATTCCACACAGCGCTGACAACTCCTCAGCCCACCTTGCAGGAGAGACTGGAGCCCAGACAGTGATGGGTCAGGGATGGGCGGGGCCACAGCTTGACCAGGACTGCTGAGCTGTGCAGACCTCTGGCCTTCTGTGTAAACCTGAACCCCATGTCAGGACCCTGAAGGTGGACTTGAGGGCTCGCTGGACCTCTTTGTTCTTCTTCCCAGTATGGCTGTGTTGGCTAAATCTCCTTTCTCTGCTTTTGACTCTAACTTGCCTGCTTCATTGGCCCACTGAGGACGGCGGTTAAGTCTGGCTCCTTAGGGCTACTGGGGTCCAGGCTGTGATCTTAAGAGCTGCGATAACACTGGTGGGTTGTGGGAGTGATCCTGGGGTACAGTGCTCTGATGGAGGGAAGACCCGTGTCAGCTCACGCGGACATGTCTCAGGACTCTCCAGTCTCCTTCTCAATGTTTTATTTTGTAAAAGATGTGGCAGGCTTTTTCTCCAAAGGTTGTTACTCAGCAAAGAGGTAAACTTTGATTTAGTCTGTTTTCTGTGTCTATAACGAATTCCAGGGACTGGATAACTTGCATAATGTTAACAATTTTCCTTCAAGTCGTATTTGTGGTCAGATCATACAGCAAAAACTTTCCACTGAGGACAGAGGTGTTTACCAAACACTGCACGCTGTGAAAGATCTGCTTTGAGGGCTTTCTGTGATTCTTAGGAGCTAATAACAAATTCCTGCAGTAAGAATCGTTGGGCTGGGGAGATGGCTCAGTGGTTAAAGCCTTTGCCATGCAGACAAAAGGACCTAAGTTCAGATCCCCAGATCCACATAAAGTGCTGGGCAGGTCCTTGTAGCGCTTGAAGGCAGAGCCTGGGGATCCCCAGAGCAAGCTGGCTAGCTAGGCTAGCCTTCATGGCATGCTCTGGGTTCAATAAGAGAACTAGTCTCACAACAGAAAGGTAGAAGAACACTCACATGCATATGCTCCCACCTGCATACAAACATGCTTACATACATGACAGCAGCTTATATACACACACATATGAAAATAGAAAGGAGAATTGTTATCCCTCTTACTTTACACATAGGGAAACTGAGGCCTGTGGAGGTTAGGTCTGGTTAAGAAGGGACAGAAGCGGTGTGGAAGCCCCATGAGATAGCTGAGCTGGGTGTCCGTTGCCTGTGGCTGAGTTGCTTCTCCTCGTGGAGCATTCTCAAGGGTTGACTGTGGGGGAAGGGTATGGGCTTCAAGGAGGCACTGGCTCAGGAAAATCTCGACGCATATGGGGCTGGGGAGATGCCTCAGTCAGTAAAGTGCTTGCCCTGCAAACACAGGGACCCAAGTTCAATCTCCAGAACCCATATTAAAAAAGAAAAAAAAAAAAAAAAAGCCAGGGGGCTGGAGAGACGGTCCCAGTGGTTAAGACTCTGCCTCACAAGCAGAAAGTCCTGAGTTCAGATCCCAAATCCCATGTAAAAGTGCCAAGCAGAAATGGCAGAGGTTTGTACTTTTGGTCCTGGTGGGTGGAGCCTTGGAAATCCTAGAGCAAAGCTAAAAAGGAGGTAGAAGCAATCTAGAATGATTCCCAAAGTCACCCTTGGTCCTCCACAGGGACACACAGTACCCTCTCTCTCTTCTCTCTCTCTCTCTCTCTCTCTCTCTCTCTCTCTCTCTCACACACACACACACACACACTTTAAAAAGGAGGAGGAAGAGGGAGGGAAGGAGGAGAGAGGAAGGGAGGGAGGGAAGGAAGGAGCAGAGAGGAAGGGAGAGAGGGAAGAAAGGAGGAGGGAGGAAGGAAGGAGGAGAGAGGAAGGGAGGGAGGGAGGAAGAAAGGAAGGGAGGGAGGGAGGAAGGGAAGGAGGGAGGGAGGGAGGAAGGGAGGAGGAAGGGAGGAAGGGAGGAAGGAGGAAGGAAGGAAGGAAGGAAGGAAGGAAGGAAGGAAGGAAGGAAGGAAGGAAGGAAGGAAGGAAGGAAGGAAGGAAGGAAGGAAGGAAGGCCAAGCAGGGTGTGTGCTTGTCAACCCAGCCCTAGGGAGGTGCAGACAGGCTGGTCCCTGGGGCTCGATGGCCAGCCAGCTTAACCATCTGGGAGAACCACAGGCCAGTAAGAGACCCTATCTCAAAAAGACAAGGTGGATGGCGTATGAGGATTGACTCCTGAGGTTGACCTATGTGTTCTACATGCACATGTCAGACACACACACACACACACACACACACACACACACACACACTGAGATATGAACACCATGTCAGAATGGAAGATATGTGACATGTATGTCAGAAGCAGGGTGACTGGCAGCCACGCCAGTCCACGGATAAAGAATAAAGTTGACTCTGCAGCAGTCTCAGCCCCAGGCCACTGCCTATTGTCGAAGGGCCCCTGGAGTGCCAGAAAAAACTCTTGACAGATTATTTCTGCAGCAGAGTTACTTGCATGAATGGGTGTGCATGTAGTTGTACCTACGTGTACACGTGTATCCACACACAGATGCATACACAGTACATGCATATGGATCCTTGTGTATACACAACACACACATACACACACACACACACACACACACACACACACACACACCCTCTTGTCTGGTTGGATGCCAGCAACTGAGTCACACAGCATCTGTCTCTCATCTTCACAACAGCCAGTGGGGTGGTTCTTAGCACTCCTGGGGCGGGGGTCAGCAAACTGAACGGAGCTAAACTTGGGATTTATCTCTCCCCTTCCCTCCCCCGCATAGCCCTGGGTGGTACTAGGCTTGTGTAACTGTCTTGGCAGGGTGATTTGTATTGTTATTATATTATTCTTTGATCATTTATACATGCACATAAGATATTTAAACATTTACACCTCCCATCATCTAACAGCTGGGCGGCACTGGGAGATAAGACAGGTCCTTCCCATTTGGCTGCACTGTCAACCTGTGAGTGTTGAATGAAGAACTTGGATTTCCAAAAAAGTGTAGGTGGGTCAGAACATGTCTTTGAGCCAGGATTCTTAAACTTCAGGTTTTTTAAAGGTTGAGGATTGAAATCAAGGTAGGTGAGATAGCTCAGTGGGTAAGGTACTAGTGACTTGAGTTCAGTCACAGAAACCCACATGGTAGAAGGAGAGAACTGACTTCTGAAAGTTGTCCTCTGACTTCTACCTATGTGCCAGGACATGCATTATTTTTTTTTCTCTCTCTCTCAAATAAACAATACATTTTTATTTTAAAAATTTTTATTTTTTTTTTAACGTGTGTGTGTGTGTGTGTCTGTGTATATCAGTAGGCACTGTGCCTATGGAGACCCAAGGGTAACTTCTGGAATCATCCTGAATTGCTTCTGCCTCCTTTTTGCTACATTCTGGATTTCCCAGGTTCCATCTTCCAGAGCCAGACGTGCTGGCCTCCACTATTTCCATCTGCTATTTTTATGTGGAATCCAGAATTTGAGCTCAGGTCTTTCGCTTATGAGGCAGAGTCTTAACCCCCAAGTCATCTCTCCAGCCCAAAAAAACAACTTTAAACAGGGCCAGTGAGATGCCTTAGTGGGTAAAGTTCAACTTCCACAAAGAATCCACAAAGTGCAAGGAGAAATTTGACCTCCACACACAAGTGTACACACATGCACACACATACACTAACATTTTCAAAATAATTTAAATCATGGAGATTGATTTGAGTCATGGGATTGATTTTATTAAGTGTCTTGGTCTGTTTTTTTGTAGCTACAACAAAATTCCAGGGTCTGGGTAATTTATAAAGTAGAAATTGAACTCAGAGTTCATCTACTTGGATGCTAGTGAAGGCCTCAGGACAAAAGACTGGAAGACTAGGCAGCTTGGGTGAAATGGAGAGAAGGAGGCCTGAGGAAAGCTGTTATGTACCCACGAGGACCCCACCCTTAACTCCAGCTGTCCCCAGCAGGACTTACCTCTTTGTTGTTGTAAGGAGGAATTTCAGGGGAGACATATTCAAACTACATCATGGGATAAGGATGTTTGAGAGAAAACATTACTTCCCTGAAAGGTGGCAAAGTCCAGTAACCATCTATCGACCATTAGCAATCCATAAATGGAAGGAATCATAACACAGAACAGGACGACGTGAGCTTGGAATAATCGGGGTATGCTCACCTTGTGTGTGTGTGTGTGTGTGTGTGTGTGTGTGTGTGTGTTGTGTACATATATGCATTGTGTGCATGTGTGCATGTCTGTGAGTATGCATGTGTGTGTGTGCTCGTGTACACTGTGTGCATGCCCGTGAGTGTGCACACATGTATGTGAGCATGTGTGCATGCATGCATGTGGGTGAATGTGCATATTCATGTATTCACATGCATGTACACTTATAATGTTGTTTAAGATAAAGAATTGAGTTTTATAAAAAAAATACTAGACATGGTGGCTCCTTTGAGCTCAGGGATTTTAAAGTGACTGTTATTATTTGTGCATGCGTGCATGTGTTGTGTGTGTGTGTGTGTGGTGTGTGTGTGTGTGTATGTGTGCACATATAGGCACAAGTGCCACAGACTGACACAAGTCAGTCAGAGGACAACTTTGTAAAGCAGAGTCTTAAACCCTGAGCCATCTCTCTAGCTCCAGAGAACAACTTTGTGGAGTCATTTCTCTCCTACCTTTACAAGGGCTCTGGGGACCAAACTCAGGTTTCTAGGCTTATACTGCAAGTACCTTTACCTGCTGAGTCATCTCGAAAGCCCCTTTTTTCTTCCCCTAACATCCCTTAAATTACTTGTAGGTCTTACGCTCTAATAGGACAATGAGTATCCAGACTGAGTATATCGGTGGATCGCAACAACTGGGGAGCTGCTAGCCAGTGCGACACTAGAGGCTGGCGATGGCAGGAAGAAAGGAGAAATTATGCAAAGTGGGCGCCCGAGACTCAAGAAAACCTGGCATGTTGGGTTTGCATCTCTGTGCGGGTCTGTTTTTAGGTTCCCCGCCTCGTCTATTCCTGGGCCTCTCCTGTACTGTGTTAATTAGGATCACTTTAAAATATATCTTGATATTTGGTAGGGCAGCTTTCCACATCTGATTTATCACGAGTACCTTAGGTTGACTCGGGCTCCTGGTTCATCTTCAGAAAAGCTGGGCTAAGATCACACGCTGAGGCTTCAGGGGACTCAAAGCTCACACACCCACCCTTCCCGTGCATGCCCACCACACCCATGTTGGATGACATCAGAAGATGACCGAGCCACCTCATCTAAGACCCCTGGCTGCCTGTTCTTTCCCCCACTTCCTCAGGGGAAGTCCTCTTCTTGGGGTGCATTTTTCAAATACAATCCTAAGTGGGGTGTCACTCAGCCAGCTCTTACTAGGCTGTCACATTCTGAAGCTGCGTACACCGTGTGATCAATCACCCCATGGCCAAAAGGCAGACAGACACAACCTGTGTACCCCAGAATCTGCTGAAATCCTTAGTCTGACAGTTTCTTTTTCTGTGACTGTGATGAAACACCCAGCAAAAGCCACTTAAGGAAGAAAGGGTTTATTCTGACTCACAGCTGGAGGGTGCAGTCCTCCGTGGCAGGGAGGGCATGGTGGCAGGAGCATGAGGCAGCTGATCACGTGGTATCCACAGTCAGGAGGCAGAGAGAGGTGAATGCTGGTGCCTTGGCTCACTTTCTCCTTTTTCATTCAGTCCAGGTCCCTGCCTATGGGATGGTGCTGCCCACATTCAGGGCGGGTCCTCACACCTCGACTGATTTAAGACAATCCCTCACAGGTATGGCCAGTGTCCCATGTGACTCTAGACTCCGTCAAGTGGATGATTAATGCTCACTTTGCCTGTTCCTTAGGGGAGAAACCAAGAACAACTTCCCCTTTTCTCTTGACCTCACAAGTATCTCCCACCCCATCTGCAAGTACAATTATGGCAATTTTCTCCTGATCTATTATTGGCTGGACCAGAACTAAATAATAATAATAGTAATAATAATAATAAATAAAACTATTGAAATAACCGGCCAACTTCTTAAAATAAAATTATTGAAGGCCAGCAAGATGGCTGAACAACCAAATGTGCTCACCACCAAACCTAATCTACATTTGATCCCAGAAAGGGGAGACCATATTCTTGAAAGTTGCTCTCTTGGGCTAGAGGTATGGTTCAGGAATTAAGCCTCTGTCTTGAAAGCAGAAGAGCCTGATTTTGGATCCCAGATCCCACATAAAAATGCTGGCCAGAAATGGTGGTGGCCTGCACTTCTGGCCCCGGAAAGCAGAGCCTGAGGAACCCCAGAGCAAAGCAAAAAGGAGGTTAAAAAAAGCAATTCAGGATGATTCCCAGAGTGACTCTTGGGCCTCCTCAGATGCACACAGTGCTTCTGCAGCACACACATGCAAAAAATGCTGTCCTCCTTATACACACATATGCACAGGACGAATAAATGAATGTTAAAAGTTAATGACTTTTGATTTCATCACACCTATAGATAAATTAAGAGAAAATTGGAAGCTTTTAAAGTATTGAGTTTTCCTTTCCAAGAACGTGGTATACATGGTTTCGACAAGATTCCGTGGTTTTCTAATTACAGGTCTCCTATGAATGAATTAGATCTTATTCCACACAGCATGCATAAATATATATTAACATTTCATTTATGTGAAAGAGGGGGGCACATGCATGTGTGATACAGTGCATGGGTAGAACAGGGGCAATTTTGCAAGTCAGTTCTTTTTCATTTGGGCTTCTGGAGATCAAACTCGGATACTGCATTTGTGAGCAGGTGCCTTATCCACTGAACTATCTTGCCTCTTGCTGGCCCTACAGATTATATGTTTATATTACCATTGGGAAAATCGTTTTAAAATTATCTTCTTCCCATTGCTGTTAGCATATAAGAATCCAGGTGCTCTGTACTTGAAACAGGATCGGGAAGGTTCAACAGTGTATTTATTTAGAGTCAGGGTGTCATCATGTAGCCCAAGCTGATCTTGAACTCTGTAATGTAGCCAAGGCTGGTCTTGCACTTCTGATCCTTCTTAGTGCTGAGATTACAGGCACGTACCACCATGCCCTGTTTACTCAGGAGTAATTTTCCAAATTACTTACCTTTAACCTCTTCATGATTTTCCTCTCTGCCATTCTTTCCTCTAGAGCGCCAGATTTGAGGCCTAAGCCTTTTTAAGTAACTCTTCGAGATCGAGCTGAACTGAGACAGAATACGTGGAGATATTATGGAAATCTATGAGGGAAACATGTCCAGGCTGCATACTGTCCAGGACAGATAATTAAGTGTAACCTTCTTTAGACAAAAAGTTATAATCTTTGTGTGTGTGCATGTGTGTACGTGTGTGCATGTCTGTGTGCTTATGCTGATGTGTAGGTACACACACACGCATGTGAAGGCTTCTGTATGTTTGTGTGTGCCAGTACACATGTGTAAGTGTGTTTGTAAGCCAGAGGTAACCTCCCCTGTGGCTCCTCAGATGACATCCACCTTGTTTTTGAAACAGGTTCTCTCTGGCCTGGAATCCACCATGTAGGCAGGGTGGCTGGCCAGATCCCCAGGGATCTGCCTGGCTCCGCCTCCCCAGTGCTGGGGTAACAAGCGTGTACCACCAGGCCTGGCTGTTTAGCTTGGATTCTGGGGTGCAGCTCAGGTCCTTGCAAAGCCAGCACTCTATTGATTAAACTGTGCACGCAACCCCTTGAGTTCATTTTTTTAAATTTATTTTTGTTTATTTTTTTTGCATGCATGTATGTGTGGGGATGTGTTTCAGAGTATGCTCAAGTGTGTGTGCCTGTGAGGCCCAAGAGCATCATTGAACATCATCCTGGATTGCTCTACCTATTTATTGCTTTGCTCTGAGACTTCCCAGGTTCTGCCTTCTAGGGCTGGAATTACAGACTGTTGGAATGTCTACCTAGTATTTTTATGTGGGACCTGGGGATCTGAACTCAAGTCCTTTATCTTTTGAGGCAAAGGCTTTAACCACTCAGCCATATTCCCAGCCCTTAAGTTCTTTTTCTAACTCTGTGCTTTCCTTTTCACTTTCTCCAATAATCTTTTCAACCGTTTCATCCCCTAGAGCCTAACCGTAACTCCTGCCATTCAGCAGGCGGCTCTGTGGTCTCCAACTCAGGGCCTCCACCTTCTGTCGTCTAAACCATGCCAGGGCGTGCCCGTCCCTCCCTCACCCTGTTACCCCTGGGGCACACCTGTCCACCCCCAGCTCTCCAACCCAGACAGGTCATAATGAACTAACCTGTCCCCTCACTACCTGGTCATGGCTGAACACCCGCCCTTGCTCTGTGGCAGCTCTAGCACGGGGCTCTATGGTCACCTAACATGTGACCAATGAACACAGGCCTTGGGACAATAGATGCAGGTGTCAACTCGACCACTGTAGACTGAGCTCTGGGCACATCTGTGAACTGATAGTTAAGGCGAGTTCTAAGCAAATCTGCAGGAGAATGTGTAATTGATGGGAGAATCTCCAGACCATGGTGGGCGGGACTATTCCTGGGGAGGTGGATAAGATGGAGGGAGCTGGTTCAGGAAGTTGGGTTCTTCAGCATACTCTGGCAAGTGAGGTTTGTTCCTCTCTCAGCAGTCCTGAGGATATGGTGTGGGCTAATTCCCTTGGCCCCTGGTGTTGGTATGAGCCCCCCTGCCAAGCTGGACTGTGTATCCTGACAATCGTAAGAAAGAATAAACCCCCCTTGCTTCCTTAAGCTGTACGATTGTGAATTTATCAACAGCATGAAGAGTAACTGCAACAAGCTCCAGTCACAGGCTGGTCCACTCCTGTAAAGGAATCCACCCACCAGAAATAAAAGCCTGAGGTTCACGGGTTACACGTTTATTGCTGCTGCTTCTGAGACAAGCGCTACAAGATAGACACAGACTATCGTCAAAGGTATTGATAGAGCAGGTGCACTGCAGGCTACAGGCCACTTGGGCTTCCACAGCCCATGGGTCGAGGCACTTCTGCAGAACCCACAGGCACAAAGGATTTTCCAGGCGTAGGGATCATCTAGAACTCTTTTTTTTTTTTTTTTTTTAACGTGGGACCTGGGATCCAAACTCAGAACCTTCTGCTTGTGAGACAGAGTCACAACCCCTGAGCCATCTCTCCAGCCCCCATCTAGAACTCTTGAAGACAGCCTCTATGTCACCTGTCTGGTGGGATGCAGAGGAAGGCACAAACACTCGGGAGACAAAGGCCAAACACTGGATTGAAGAACAATCAAGATCTGATTGTCAGGCGACAGGTAGAGGGGAGTGAAGAAAGCACCTTGGACTCCCCCCCTCCCACCTTGCGCCAATATCTTTGGTAAGAGGAGCCATCTCTCTCCAGGGCATACCGGAGAAGGAAGGCAGCTGAGCCCCACTCGGGTGGAACTATTCCTGGCTTCTCTGTCCACTGCTGATTGCTATAAGGCCAAGCAAATGCTATACAATCTCTGCTTTGTGGGCCCCCTTTCCTGGGAGGTTCTCTCTGGGCCAGTACAGGCCACCAATCCTGCTCCTAGCTCAGAGTCGTGGCTAGACATCTCCCTCTGCAGGAAGCAGCCGGCGAGGCCCCTCTGCCAGCCACTGGCTTGTCTCCCAGAACAAGAGCTGTCCTATCAACATTTCACCATGGGTGAGGGAAAATCTCAAGAGACACTGCACCTCCCTGAGAGACTATTTAAGGCTAAAGCCAGACAGGAGAAAGGAGCTTCTTTACTCAACAGTTCACCCACTGATAAGCCATCCATGCCCCAGCAAGGACTCAGGCATCTGCCAGTACAGACATCATGCATGAAAATTGACGTGAAAGTAGGAGGGAGACCTGGCTGGAAAGAAGAAAGTATGAAGTAAGGCAAGAGGTGGGATGGAATTAGTGAGTAGGGGTGAAAACACATAAATTTATTATATTGCAAATGAAAATATCAAAGAATAAAAAATAGTTAAAAAATGATTCTAGCCCCGGGTTTATATACAGTTTCTGTTCCAGCAAGGACGGATCTGTGCTCCGCAGACATGATGTCTCTGGTGGGCATCCTGTCTTTCTTTTAGGCCCTTTGTTCCCTCACTGCATCAAAAGACACTCAAGAGGACCTCTGGGTGCTGCGATGGTGACAGGTCACCCTGACTTCTCCGAGGCTTGGGGGAGGCGGGGCTGAGAGCACAGCAGCAGCAGACCAGTGTAAACATGCACTGGCCACGTATATCCCCCAGGGCCGCAGGACAAATGTCCTGTGGCCTTGCTAGGGTCTGACCTTCTGTGCTCGAGAAGCAGGGTTTTTAGGCTTGTTGTCCCCGACAACTTTTTGCTTGTTTGTTTGTTTGTTTGTTTTTTTAAACATTGATAAGGCTTTAATATGGCAAAGACAACACAGGGCTTTCTGCAATCCCCAAAGCAGCAGCTTTCCAGCAACTTCACTCCCAAGCCTGGTGGTCTCGCTTCTCCTTTGTCAGCTGCCGATTCACTTCCTGAAGCAACTGCTGCAACTTCGTCACAGCCTGATGGAGACTCAGGGACATAGTCTCCATCTCCATTTCTGGGGAAATATCACTATCGCCAATAACAGGACCGTCTCCAGCAGCTTTTACCGAAATTTTTGTCCGGATAAGATCCAATGACTGTGGGGCCTTATGCAAATCACTAGCTACTTTCTGCCCTTCGTTCTGTTCACAGTTAAGCTTCCTGCGCATTTCATTCAATTGTATCTTCAACAAGTTAAACTCTTCATTTTGTCTTACTGCTTCAGAATATGAATCATCAAGTTTTTTCTGCAATTCAGTCAACAGATCTTTCAGCTCTCTGACTTTTGTTACATAAGCAGATCATTTGATTTCTGCCTTTTCTAGCTCCATTTCCAAATGCTCTCCTTCTCTTCTCAGATTTTCCATGTCTTTATTTTCCCTTCTGAATCGCTCTAGCTCTTGCTCTGAAGAGGTAGAGGGGGACTGCATCTGCTTAAGAGTCTTTTGTGATTCATCAACCTTAATTTTCCATTTATTTTCTTCTTGCTCCACGCTTCTCTGAAGCTTCTGTAAAAGTCTTTCCGTTTCTGCAAGGATGGATTTGTATTTTCACATTCTTATTGTAACGGTGTGTGCATTTCATCTGCTTCTTTTCATATGTGCTCTAAAACCTTAACTTCCTCTGAGCCAGATGTGTTTTGAACTATAAGACCTCCTTGTCCACAGAGTCTGTCCTAGACTCTAGTGAATGCCTTAAACTGGACGCTGTGCTGGTTTCTATATATACATGCTCTCTTATACATGCCTGCAATGAGGTCTAGTTAATAAGTTAGGCACAAGAAGAGATTACCAATGGTAAGGAAAGAGGAAAATGATAACTACACTACAATAGAATATGGTCATAATAGTCCAGACAAATATTTGCAGGCTGCGCTTAATTGTGAGTAACCCAAAGGGCAAAAGTGATGGCGAGGGGGACCCCGTGCTGCTCCCCACAAGGAGGAACTCAGAGTTTGTGTCGTTTCCTAAGGCAAGTTCTCTGCCCAGAGGTGGCAGGGGACATGAAAAGCGGTCCGTGTTATTTTCCTTCAGAACCAATCTCAGGAAGGCAGTGCCTAGGAGCACCCCCCCACACACACACATACAGGGAAGGGAGTTGGTGATTCTCAGCAAGTACTGATGGGTTTCCCTCCCCCTCAGCGTGCGTTGTCAAGAGTCTGCTCCCCGCCTTCCTGGGAGACTGGCTGCGTTAAGGATGGCAAAAGGTGAGAAGGCACCGTGGTTTGAAGATGGGTCACTACCAACTTAGCAGAGGGAAAGCAATTACACTGGCTTCATTAGTGGCTCCCAAGCGGAGGTGACTTCACACCTTTGCAAAAGGATCAATTTGCTGTCTCCACGGTAACTTCTCCGGACTTTCAAGGGAGGAAAAAGAAACAGCCCAATGAGGATCAGGTAGGGCAGCCCCACCTCCACCACTGAGAAAAGACAGACTGCATAGGCCCCAGCAGTTTGGATTTCAGGCTCGTCCTGCGGAGCCTCACCTCTGCGGCCCACAGAAGAGGGTGGGAAGTGGGGGGACAAGAGGAATCAGATTTGGTTTCCATGGTCACCTGGAGTTTTAGCTCTGGGGTGCAGGGTGGACTGCACCCAAAGCCGTTCTTGACCTCTGCTGTGCACCCACCTTACGAAGGTAGAAAGGAATACAGAGAGGGGGGTAAAGTATGGAACTCACCCAGGTGCAAACAAGGCGTGTGTGTGTGTGTGTGTGTGTGTGTGTGTGTGCACGTGTGCATGTGTGTATGTGTGTGTGTCCCTTTGCAAATGTCACCAGGGCGAAATCTGCTATTTAGTGACTGCTTTGAAGTCCCAGAAACCCAACTTTTGAGCTGAAGTTAGAATATACAGCAAGTCCTGTCAGAGATAAGAAATACATGTACGTACATATCACACACAGGGACATATATATATACATATCACACGTAGAGACATGTATGTATATATCCCATGCACAAACATGGACGTACACGTCACAGGCCGCATGCACGGGGTGTCAATCTGAGTGTCGTGGCAGAATTCTGATCTCATCTGTGCCTTTGCCATTTCTCATCAGCAGCCAGAAGAGATGTGAACCCAGCTCGGGGCATCGAGAAAGCCCACATCTGGTTCCAGGACTTCACACGTGGCTGGTTTTCTCACCCTGTCCCAGGTCGGCCGGCAACGTGAACTTGACGGCGCCATCCTTCTCCCAGCCCCTGCGGATCCTGGCAAGCCTGAGGCGGAAGCAGGGCAGGAGGAAGAGGCCCTTGGCCAGGATGATCACAAAGGGCAGCAGCAGCGTGAGTGTGAAGGTGGGCGGCAGGTAGAACTTGTAGCGGCTCTCCTCGAAGGCGCGTGTCCAGCCGTACGTCAGGGTGTGGAGGGTGCTCAGCATAAGGGCCACGAAGCCCAGTGTGGACTGTGGGAGGACAGGAGACAGGAGTGAGGCCCTCGTGCTGACCTGGCTCCCCAGAGGAGCAGGGCAGGATGGAAGGGTTCTAGCACAGAGCTGTGCGTTTCAATCCCACCAAATATTTTTTTTTCTCTCGTTCTCTCTCCTCTCTCTGGCGTTCTCTCTTGAAATAGTGTGGCATGTGGCCCATTTTGACCTCAAACTCCCCATTCTCCGCTTTTACCTCCTGAGTGGGGGGATGACAGGTGGGCTCCATACATTCCGAATGTGAAATGTCCCCCCATGAACTCATGGGTGTGAACACTTAATCCCCAACTGGTCTGGTGCAATTTGGGGTTTGGCACCTTTTAGAAGGTACAGCCTTGCTGGAAGAGGTATGTCACTGAGTCTTGGGGCTTGATAACCCAGAGCCACTTCCCATTCTCTCCCTCTTCCTCTGTCCTTCTGAATATAACTGCAGCATACAGCCAGCCTCCCGTCACATATCTTCTCTTTCTGTGGCTATACCTTCCTCACCATGATGGGCCCTGTTTCCTCTGGAACCATGAGCCAAATAATAAACTCTTTCTACCTTTAAGTTGCTTGGGTCGGAGTATTTTATCACAGCAATGGAAGAGTCACGGGAACCCAAGTATACACTGTCACATCTGGATTTTTTTTTAATGTGGGTTCTGGGATCAAATTCAGGTCTTCATACTTGCATGTCAAGTACTTTATCCACTGAGCCATCACCCCAATCCCATCCCTAAGCTGAATAAGAGGCAGATCATGAAAGTACCCAGAGGGTGCTTGCTGGTCTGGGTGCTTCTTACATCTGGCATATTCCTGGACTGCAAAGGAGAGAAGCATGCTTTGCTGAGCCTGCCAGTCTGAACTGGCATTGACCCTGAGCAGGGCATGTTTGATCTCCATGGATAGCAAGGGGACAGACCTGGGCAGCTTGGGCTGAATCCTGTGATATCAGAAGCTATGAAAAGTTTTGTACTACAGACATCTTTGCTGATCACCCAAATGGCCCACCAGGCAACTAGCGGTACAGATATTTTTTTTTTTTTCCAAAGAGTCGCTGCCCTGTTTGAATCTGAATGTGCCTACTACATACTCATATGGCTGAAACTCTGGAGACACAGGTTTGGAGCTTTCTAGAAAAGCTGCAGTTGGGCCTCCTAGATTTCATCCCAGACCAGCTTGTTATACATCCTGGGGGTGCTCCTCGAATTCACCTTTCTAAATGAGATCAGGAAGTAGGGGGCTGACTCAGTGGCAATGCCTTTGCCTAGCAGGAGCAAGGTCCTGGGGTCCACCCCCCAGCCCCCAGCCTGGAAAAACAGCACATAATAAAACAGCCACCAAGGCCACCAAAAATCCCTGAGCAAAGGAATGCATGCACGCATGAATGAATTGGGTAATTTGACTGACATTCGGCTTTGTTCTCAGTGCTCCCTGATGGAAACCTCCTCCATGTAAACATCTGAGCTGCAAGCTCCGAGGGCACAAGAGCATCATTGAGAAAAATGGCCCGGAGGCTTTTGTTAAACTTAATGGTCATCATTTTCCAATAGCTACAGGTTCTAACTTCACCAACCCCTATTCAGGTGCATTTTTTAAACTCCAAACCAAGTATCTCCCTCCCCCATACACACATGGCTATCTCTCCTTCCAGAGATCTTTCTCCTTCCTAGCTCTCTCTGGTTCTGCGTTTGCTGTAAGCACTTTGTGCTTAGACTTGGGGCCTCAATGCCGCCAGCAGTGGCTTTGCCCTAAGACCTACCATGAAGTCCTGTCGGCCTAACATCCTCAGTCTCCAAATAGAGACCTCCTCGCCTGCCAGTGGCAGGAAGCCTTGGGCATATGAGGTGGCTCAGTGGGCAAAGGTGCTTGCCCCATGAGGTCCATACACTGAGCTCCATCCCTGAAACCCACATAAAGGTGGAAGGATAGAAATGACTCCATAAAGTTGTCCTCTGATCTCCACACCTCCCTTCTCCCCCTCACAACTGCAACTTAGAGTTGAGGATATAATTCAGTTAGCAAAGCGCTTGCTGAGCATGCCCAGAGCCCCAGGTTCCATTCCCAACACGTATAAACCAGATATGATATAGGATGTGCCTGTTTTCCCAGCACTCAGGAGTGGAGGCAGGAGGATCAGAAGTTAAAATTCATCCTTGGCTACAAATAGGGAGTTTGAGGACAGTTTGGGCTACCTGAGACCCTATCTCAAAAATAAATGAATAAACAGGGCCAAAGAAATGGCTCAGGGGTTAAGCCTTTGCCTTACAAGCAAAAGGACCTGAGTTCAGATCTTGAAGCTCACATAAAAAAATGTGTGAAGAAATGGAAGCAGCAGCCTGCACTTCCAGTCCTGGAAGGCGGAGCCTGAGAAATCCACAGCGAAGCAATAAGGAAGTTGAGCAATCCAAGCTGATTCCTAAAATTGCCCCTGGGCCACCACAGGCACATACAGTGCCCTCTTCTACATTCACACACACCTATACATAAGCAAACAAACAAACAAACAAAAATAAATCTCGAAGAGCTACAAATCTGGGACTTCCAAGCTATACCAATTTTTGATGAACTCTGACCTCTCACCATGGATGACTGAGGTGAGGTTACACTGGCACAGAGCCCTGACCACAGGGATAAGTCTTGAACAACCTGTCAGTCACTCTGATATGCTCCCAAGAGGTGCCCATCCCCAGTTGGTGATCTCTCTTCTGTACCCCTTTATGAAGCCCCCAGCTGCCAAGACGCCTGGTAAAAGTCTTTGATCTCTGAAAACTGATATCAGATCACCTGGGAAGCTTGGGGAAAGAGGAATGAGTGCCCCGCCCACGGACATTCAGACAAAACTGGTTTGGGGCGGGGCTCAGTCATCTGTTGTTTTTCAGAGTTCAGCAGATGAAGGAATGTGTCGCCAGGACTAAGACACTAATTTTGGAAACTCGCTCACCCACGCCCTCCTGGCTCCAGGCTGGGAGGCCCAGTGCCCAGCGGTGTTGGATCACTGGGACCTGGGCCCATCTGGGGAAAGCAGCAAGACCGTCCAGGGTCTTCTGACAGTGGGCACGCTAAGACCCCAGCATCTCTTGCGGGTGTTTGACCTATAGCTCCGGAATCTGTGGACCCTTGGGGAATATCATCCTCAGCTCCTCATCTGGAGCATGAAGGAGAGAACGAAACAAGGGTCCTTCAAAGCGACAACGTGAGGATACGCAGGGTCCCATAAGATGCAGTGTGAACTCTTCTCCGAATCTGTGCCTTCCTTTGCTCTCCAGATCCCATGGTGAAGGTGGGCAGGAATCCCAGCCTTGGGCTCACAGTTTCTAGCCAGGATTGACAGCCAAAAAACCTTTTTTAAATTGCATGCATATATTTGGGGGGGTGTGGTGTACATGGGTGGGTGCACATGTGTACACGTCTGTGTACCAAAGGACACTTGAGTGTGTGTGTGTGTGCCTGTGAAGGCCCACAAGAGTGACATTAGAAATCATCCTGGATTGCTCCACCTCCTTATTGCTTTCTTCTGGGGTTTCCCAGGCTCTGCCTTCCAGGGCCAGAATTCCTGTAATGGTATGGCATTTTTACATGGGATCTGGGAATCTGAACTCATGTCCTTTTGCCTTGGAGGCAAAGGCTTTAACCACTGAGCTACCTCCACAGCTCCCAAAAGCCCTGTTTTATTTTCTCTTTCTGCTGTGAAGTGACAGTGATTCTGAAGCATTTGTTTCCCTTAAAACTCTCTCTCCTTGGGAACAATTTAAAACCCCCCAGAATGGCCAAGGGAAACCAGAGGAAGGGAAGAGATTTGTTGTGGACCCATCAATAATATTCCCAAGCAGGGGCCATTTTTTATCACAGGGAAGCTTGTTAGTGTAGATGCTACCACCAGGTCGCCACAGCCCCCCGGCTGGTGCTCAATTACCCTGGCATGAGGGGGCTTTGGTCATCACTCACCAGGCGGGGGTCAGGTTTGGTCTTGGTCATTATATCTTGCAAGTGGCTCGTGAGCAAGGTCAAAGGAAGCTCCTCTAACTTGGGGACACAGTCTGGTGAGAGCTGCCGGGTGAGTTACACCTACTCATCTGACCGAACTAACCAGCTGAACTGACCACAAAAACACTAGAAGAAATACAATCCAAAATTGCGAACTTTGAAAACTGCCTTGGAGGGCTGGGGTGTGAGGCTCAACTGGTACAGTGCTTGCTTGGCATGCACGAAGTCCATCCCCCACACTGCATAAACCAGGCGTGGTAGCACATGCTTGTCATTCCAGCACTCAGAGGTGCAGGCAGGAGGATCAGAAGTTCAAAGTCATCTTTACATAGCCCATTCAAGACAGTCTGGGCCACATGAGATCCTTTCTCCAAACACAAACCAGGACTCGGGAGGTGGTTCAGGGGTTAAAGCCTTTGCCTCGAAAGCAGAAGGACCTGAATTCAGATCCCCAGATCCCATGTAAAAAATGCTGAGCAGATAAGGCAGTGGCCTCCAAGTCTGGCCCGGAAGGCAGAGCCTGGGAAACCCCAGAGCAAAGCAATAAGGAGGTAGAGCAATCCAGGGTGATTCCTTAAGTCACCCTTGGGCCTCTACAGGTGCACACATTCAAGTACTCTCTTATACACACAAACATACACACATATATATCCACTTGTGCACACACACACACACACACACACACACACACACACACACACACACCAAAAAAAAAAAAGCCAAACTCTTTTGGAGGCAAAGAGTTAAATGCAAGCTTGAGTCTCCTTTTGTATCAGGAAGGACATACTTTCCAAAGGCTCTTCGCTAAAGGAAGCATTGGACTCAGGGATCAACCAGGCTCATAGGAGTCTGACAGGTTTCTAAGCCTTCCTATGTGTCGGTACTAATGCAGCTGGGGAAGACTAGAGGGTCCAGCAACTCATTACTGACCATGAACTCAACAAGAGGAATCTCCTGGCCCATGAAACTAGTAAGCCTCAAAAAGGGAAAAAGATGTTGAAGAAAACGGAGACACATTTGGTGTTACAACAGAAAGGAAGCTTGGGGGACAGTGGAAAGACACAAGGTGGGGTAAAGGGATGGGGAGAAGATGGGGGTGGGAAATCAGCAAAGTTAATTTTGTTTGAAAATGCCCTAATGAAGCATGATGCTGCATATGCTAATTTAAAAAACTAAACCATCTCCCAACAATTATTAGGCACCCAGGGTTTGTATTTTACATGTCTTCCGCTCACATCTTTGCAATAAGCACGAGTAGGCACGGGTGCACTGGGGAGCAGGAGACCTGAGAAGCTGAGGCAGGCCCCTGTGCAGTGGGTCTTGGACTTGAATCTGGGTCGTGCCAGTGGAAGGCAGTGTGCACACATAGGTGGTCACCTGACTTGAACCCATGCCCCTAACACTGGAAGGCAGGAGAGAGAGAAAGAGAGAAGAATACTTGAGAGCCAGCACACGAAGTCTTAACCATCGGGACGTTGGGGTCAGAAGGTCACTGTGCCCAAGAGTCCTAAGCCAGCCTGTGCAACATATCAGGAAACCCCCCCCCCCAATCTCAAAAACCACAAAGATTCAGGGAATGCTGATAGCTAAGTCAGAGCTGGCGGGAATGTGATCAGCTTCCAGAATAGCAAAAACCTTTCAATGTTTTTCCTCTTCACACATAATCTGTCCCTGTGGCTCAGAACACCCCTCACCACTCCCCCACCACCACGGCATTGGCTTCAGTTTTGAGTATAAAACAGTGTTTGGGGGACAGACGCGATCTGCTTACACTTGGGCAGGGATGTAGGGAGGCAGCACCAGGACCTTATCCTAGCAGTCAGTGCCCCTCCGTGCTGGCGCTCCTGGGGCTAGAGCAGCCGGTGTTTGAGGCTGGATGGGGTACAGGCATCCGGTTCCCACAGATGAAACCCTGTCCTTCCACCCATCCGACCCCAGCTCCCATGGTGACAGAGGCCTTCCATGTTTTGATGGCAACTCTTCAGTATGTAAAGCAGCGCACGGCTTGCAGGGACCCAGTCAAGTCTTTGCTAACAAAACCAAATCCATGGGCTTTCTCCACAGGCAGAGCCGGGGCGTGTAATCTATGGCTGCTTAAGGGAGGAGCTCTCTGGAGAAGAGAGCAACCCGCAGTCGGTTTTAATTGTGGCCAAAGCACATCCCTAGGATGCTCTAGACGAGAGGAGGCGAAGCCAGAGATTTGGAAGCAAGACAAAGGTGGATTAGGAAATTCCTTCCCTCCCTACCCTCTTCTGCGGCTGTGTGTCCTCCCCAAGCCCCCCTCTGGGGACTCCTGAGCCCGCAGAGCCCTTGAGAGCCTCAGACCCACTTTAACAAACCACCCCTAGCTGTTGGGTTCCCAGGAACGCTAAGGGTCCTTGTCGCAAATAATTCATTTGGGTTACATAACAGCAGCACAGTCATTGATTCGAGTCTTCACATAGACAGGCTACAAAAGCAAGTTTTTGGTTGATGGCGGGGGTGGATGCCATGGTTGTTTTCTGCCCTGATACAATTCATCTGGGTGGGAGCCAAGATGAGTCAGTTTGTATCCATTGGAGGGAGGGAGTGAGAAAACCCGCCAACACTGACCGGCTGATCTTCATGAAAAACAGCAGGACGGGCCCAGGGAAGGTGAGAGATGGCCCTATGGGGGCCCAGGGAACATGAGTGATGTCCCCAAGGGGGCCGCATGCCTTCTGATTGGTACCAGGCTCTGCCCCATCTTGATTTCCACTGAGTCCCAGGCTTAGTTGGATATCTGGTGTGCAGCAGGTGCTCGAAAAAGCACAGAGACCCTTCCCCACAGACCCTGCCTCCCTCGGGCTGGTGGCTGTACTCTGAGAAACAAGGAAGGAGGTGGAGTACTCAAAGAAGACTGGCTGGCACAGGTCTGTGCCTTGTGGACAGCATCAAAATCTGTGATGTGCCAGAGTGTACCCCGACTCTCTTAGGGGGCAGCAAATCTATTCTCTAGATTTTCTGAGGGCTGTCTGTCTACCTATCTATCTATCTACATTCTATCCATCCACTCATCCGCAATATATTATCTATTTATTCATTCATCCATATATCCGCCCATCACCTACCATCTATAATAGATCTCTTTATCTGCCTACCATCAGTCTAGCTAGCTATCTACTTACCTATTCATCCCTCCATCTACTCAACCAGGCATATGCTCATCTACTCCATCTATCCATCTATCTATCTATCTATCTATCTATCTATCTATCTATCTATCTATCTATCTATGATTGTTAGATATAGGTGTCAACTTGACTAGTGCAGGCTGAGCTCTGGGCACCTCTGTGAAGAATTGACAGCTAAGGCAAGCCCTAAGTAAACCTGCGGGAAATTGTCTAATTGATGGCGAAGATCCAGTCCATGGTGGGTGGGACCATTCTCTGGGCAGATGGTTGAGACAGAGGGAGCCAGTTCTGTGAATTGGCATTCTTTAGCATACGTGGATAGACATATTGGCTGACAAGTGAGGTTCGTCCTTCTTTGGGCAGTTCTGTAGTTATGTGCATATCGTGTGGCCCATTCCCTCAGCTCCTGATGATGATGGTATTGGCTCTCCTGCCAAGCTGGACCATGAACTGTAGCTGCACAATTGTAAGCCAGAATAAGACCTCTTGTTGCCATAAGCTGTTTGGTCATGAATTTATTAGCAACATTCGGGCAAACCGCAAACTACCTGTCATCTGTACATCTATCCATCCATCCACTTGCTCATGTACTCGCCTATTATCTATCTGTACCCACCTGTCTACTATCTGTCAACTGTCCATCGTCTATCTATCATTTGTCCACCCATCCACCTTGCAGAGCTAGTGACTGAACCCAGGCCTCCAACATGTTAGGCTGTCTCTCTACCGCTGAGCTCCACCCAGGCCCTGGATCACTTGTTCTCTGGACCTGTCCCAGGTACAGCACCCTTTGGGAACTGCTGCCTTATCCCATCTAAACAACGACCCTCACGCTTACCTCCCATCTGTCGCACATAAGAACAACTGCCCCAGGCCAAGCCAAGGGTATGGTGCGTGCATGCGTGCATGTGTGTGTGCATGTGCGTGTGCGTGTGTGTGTGTGTGTGTGTGTGTGTAGCGGGCATTCCTAGGCTCACCCACAGCTCACTGACTCTTGTACACACCAGAAGCACACAGTAACTGCACATCACTGTCATCCACTCTATATCCTACAGACGCTCAGTCTAGAATATCAAGCCCTGTCCTCTTGCCTGGCCCCACCTTTATGTGACCAGGAAGGACAATCCCAGATAGACTAGGAGACCCTGCAGAGTGGTCAGTCTCTGGCAATCAATCCGGTGGTCCTTCTGGGCTCAGGATTGAACTACCGGGGACTTACAAGAAGGGGCACCTGCTTTACCTGCACAAAGCTGAACTCCCTCCAGTTGAGTGAGTTTGCAATGGATGGCAGCGAGGCGACAGCCAGTAGCGACAGCATGCCGAGGGCCAGCACGCCCAGCGACAGGTAGATCTCCATGCGCCATACTTCCTCCTCCCCCCAGAGGTGGCTCTTGTTGGCTGCAACCTGCCATGGATAGAAAGGAAGAAAAAATTAACCTGTACTCATTACCACAAAGGCTGAGACCCTAGGCCCAAGTAACCAGCACTGAAGAATAGGAGAGGCAACCGCAGAGACGTCCACGCTCCACTGAATAGCGAGCAGGCGTCTGGATGCTCCAGGCACTTCTTGGGTGTCAGTCATTAGTGCATAACCATTTCCAAAGGGAGAAAGCACAGTAAGCCAGTGCACACTTGCAGGTGACGTGAGCTAAAGATCACATTGCTTCTTCAAGGTCGTGACTCCTGGCCTGGGATTCACCTTAGTAAGAGCATGAGGGGTTCAGGGGACTGGCTCTTAAGTGGGCCTGGTGTCACACACTTGTAAATACAGCAAGCTGAGGCAAGGGGACAGCCTGAACTATAGTGAGACCCTGTCTCATCTCACGCTCTCCGAAAAGAAACCCACTCCAAGCTCCGCTGTATTGCTCTGTTTTACTGCCCCCCCGCAGCACCCTCTGTTAAAGACCAGCAAGGGTCTCCAACACTGAGTCTCCTCAGCCTCGTGGGTTCACACCTCTGCTAGCTATCTCCCCTTCCAACCTGTCTTACTTGGACCTTTGTCAACCCATCCATCATTGACTTACACTCGAACACATAGGACCCCTCCCTACATCTTCTAATTCAAAGCCTCGCAGACCCGACTTTTATCCCTTAATCATTTTTCTCTGCAGCCTATAGGAATGTTTCAACCATTGCCAAGCAACGGGCTGACTGACATGCTTAGCTGAGCAGTTCAGCCAGCTCTTAGGAAGCGCCTACTGTGTGCAGAGTCATGAGCTGCATGAATGAAAACACTTGGCATCAGGGAGTTGGGGTCCCCCACTGAGCCCCAGGAATGCATAAATCTGCCAAACCCACAGAGCTTCACATCCTCTCCAACTGGCAATCCTTGGTTAGGCATCCGCTCAAGAAAGAACGTGGGTATCAGGGTCTTTCCAATAGGACCAATCATTTCCCCAACTTGCTCCAGCAGCTGGGTTCCTGGAAGCTTCTCAGAACCACCATGAAATGAAATGAACTTGAATTCTATCAGCAGAACAAGAGATGGAGCTTCCGCGAGAAGAGAACTGAACATTAGCAGCGCCAACAGAGTGACTCAGACAGCCTGCTTTTCTTTTTTTTTTAAAAAAATGACTTCGGCAAGAAAAAAAAAAATCATGTAAGCCCAGTTACCGGATAATATATTAAAAATGAATCCAGGAAGCTGAGCAGAAATGGCTAAAAGCATATGAAAGAAAAGTGTAATGAAACAGAGAAGATAACCACCCACAGGTATGTTGCTGCAACTTGTGAAAAATGGGGGTCTCTGTAATTTCCGTTTGTTTGCTTTGAGACAGGGTCTCAGGTAGCCCAGGCTGGTCTCGAATTTGCTATGTAGCCAAGGATGGCCTGATCCTCCTACCTGCACCTCCCCAAAGTGCTGTGCTACTCTGCCCAGTTTATTTGATGCCACAGATGGAGCCCAGGGTGTCAAGCATGTATGCCAGGCAAGCATTCCATCCACTGAGCCACATCATCAGCCCCCTCCAACTGTATTATTATTATTATTTGTGCCATCTATGTGTGAGTGTGTGTGTGTGTGTGTGTGTGAGTGTGTGTGTGTGTGTGTGTGTGTATACGTACTTGAATATGTGTGTTTCTGTGGAGGCCCAAGGGTGACATTGGGAACCACCCTGGCTTGTTCTTATTGCTTTGCTCTAGGGTTTCCCAGACTCTATCTTCCAGGGTCAAATTGCAGGTTTCTGCCATTTCTACCCAGCAATTTTATGTGGGATCTGGGGATCTGAACTCAGAACTTTTTGCTTGTGAGGCAAAGGTTTTTAACCACTGAGCCACCTCCCCAGCCCGATTATATTCTTTTAAAGCATATTGGAGTCGGCAAGCCACAAGTGGTCCAGGAATCAGAAGACTTGTTCCTTTCCTGACCCCTAGCCATGTGGGACTTTAAAGAAACTGGGTCTGCCTCAGTTTCTCCACCCGGCAGATCTGAGGAAGTCATGTCTCACACTGGGATGCTGTTCAAAGCCTGGCTTGGTGGAAACAGAACAGAATGTGCCAGGGAGGCCTGGCTGATCTGACCCCGCGAAAAGCTCAGGTCCTCACGGCGGCAGTGTGAACTGACTCAGTCATCTCTGCCTGGCTCGCTGTTGTTCATTAGTCACGGTGTTAGCCGAGCCCAGGTGGTTAACAGCACAAGTCAGGCTTCGGATGACTCGCAGTACAGTAGCAGCTAACAAAACCTGCCCCCTACCACCTGCCCCATAGCTCCACCCCATCTGTTTCCCTGGAAGGGATGGATCTGGTGGGCACAGACAGGAACAGTGAATTGCAGGAGACCTGTTTGGGTGCAGTTTGGATCACCTTATCCCACCATGTGTGCATGTGGGTACGCATGCATGTGTGTGCTTGTGCATGTGGTACCAGAGGTCAACCTTGGAGATCATTCCTTAGTCACTATCCACTTTTTGTTGTTGTTGTTATTGCTGTTTTGTGTGTGCTTGTATTGTTTTTTGCAAAAGATCTCCCACTGACCTGGGACTCACCAAGTAACCTAGGCTGGCTGGCTTGAGACGCCAGGGATCCTCTGGTCTCTGTTCCCCCAGTGTGGTGATTATATACTCACACCACCACTCCCAGCTTTCTGACATAGATTCTGGGGATCAAACTTGGGTCCTCATGCCTATGGGAAAAGGACTTTGCCAACTGAGCCATCTTCCTGCTGGATCCATTTTACCATACTCTGAGAGTTGCGTGCAGCTAGATTTGGAATGAGGAGGACAGGAAAGAAAGTGTATGAGTCAAAGGTAGCCTTTAGCTGGGGATGGATGATTAATTTGGAAATCACAAAGCACCATACGGACATCAGTTAGTGACGGGGACAATGCCATTAATACACATGACCTCAAAAGGTCATAGGTCATCTCTATTCCTGAGATGCAGTAGAGCCTCTGAATCTACATGCTTGGGGAGAGGGGCTTCAAAGGAATCTAGAAAGGGTTTTCTGTTCTCAGAGAGGCTCATGGGATCTCTATGCCCACAGGGCCTGGAGGCAGCTAGTATGAGGAGTGACCACAGGGAGGCGCTGTGGGGAGGTGGCCCATGGACTGGATTAAATCACTGGATTCAATCACTGGCATTCAATCACAGACATGGAATTCTCAAGCAGTTGCAGCAGACATGTGGACCCCTCAAGCACATCCAGGCTGAATCAGCTCGCCACTGCCTGGTTATTGCACATTAGACTGTCACCCCAGACATGCCTGACCAGCCTGGTTTTGCCCTTGAAAAATGCCAAGCCACTGTAAGCCCCTTTTCAAACTCACTCATGACCTTTGGGCCTTGGTCTGGACTTGTTGGGTTTACATGATATCAAAGCAAGTCTGGTCCCAGCAAAAAGAATTTAGAGAGAGATAATTACATTACTAAAGAGATGGCTCAGCTGATAAATGCTTGTCTTGCAAGCAGGAGGACTTGAGTTTCATCCCCAGAACTCAGGGAAATAAAGCCGGGTGTGATACCCACTTGTAATCTACCCACTTGTAATCCCAGCATGTGGGAGGCATGAGGTAAATCCAGGGATGGGTTTATCTGAGGCACTTACTTGCCAATCAGTCTAGCCTACTTGGTGAGTTCTGGGCCAGTGAGAGAAACTGTCTCAAAATAAACAAGATAGACGGAGCTTGAGAAATGACAGCTGAGGCTGTCCTCTGACCTCCCCACACATGTGTATACACGCGTGCCTGAACGCACATGAGGAGAGAGAGACAGAGAGACCGAGAGACCATTAAGCAATGGGATCTGAGGCTGAGGCACTGCTGGCCTTCAGCTGACTGTACAGCTGAGGGTAATCTTGAGTTCACGCCACTTTCAGAGAGCTGGAAGGACAAGTGTTGTTGCAGTCTGCCTGCATAGCTGCTGATAAATGACATCAAATGGCATAAGGGAACTAGGGGTTTATTTTCTCTTACAATTACTGGTTACAATTCTTAGTCCAGCTTGATGGGAGAGCACGAACCAACATCAGGGCCGAGGGAACTGGCCACACCATCACCACATAAACAGCTGAGAGAGGGATGATCCTTACTTGCCAGACCAGCATGTCTGGCCAAGTATACAGAAGGATGCCAACTCTCTCGACCAACTCTCTGTGATTTATTCCAGGGCCTAGTCTCACCCACCATAGGCTGGGCCTTCCCCATCAGCTAGACAATCTCTTGCAGGTTTGCTCTAGGCTTAACTCAACCATAAACTACAACCATCTCTACAAATGCTCCCAGAGCTCAAATCCTCAACAGTCAAGTTGACACCTGTGCCTAACCGTGACAGGTGTGCACCCCAAACCCTTTGTATGGGGTGCTGGGGCTGGAACTTGGGACCTCATGTATGCTAGGCAAGCACTCTACCAACAGAGCTCCCTCCCAGCCCACTATCTCTGTTCTAACAGGTGACCTTAGAGGAGAAAACCCAGGGTTCTGGCTTCTAGGCCTTCCTGCTACCCTAATCCACTGAGGCAAGGGGCTCCTTCAGGTGGCTCTCCGGCCCTACAGAGTACATGTTCAGTGAATCAATGAATGAATGAATGAATGAATGACTCAATGATGATTTGGCTTTAAGGTGGTATGGGCACCAGTGTGGATGTGGAATAGAATGGCTGGTTCTGTATCCTAACTCTGCTGCTTCTCTGTGTAACTTCTGTTAAATCACTTAGTCTCCCTGTGCAAAACGAAGGATGGTTAGCACTTGCCTTACAGGGATGAGTAAGGGGTTAAAGGAATCCACACTGGGTATGAAAAGCTCTTAGATACACAGAACACAGCAAGCTCTTTCTGAAGGGTTTGCGACTGTGACTTCCCCTCCCTTCCTCTCACTTCCAACAGGCACCCCACTTCTGGGCCTGAAGTCTGCAGTTTTTCCTCTCTCTTAGCAAAGTCTGAGCTCAAGAGGCGGTGGTGCCAGGTGTCCGTGGGTGGGAAGACGGCGGCCTCTGAGAAGCTTTCAGCGGGGATAGCAGGAGCCCCAAAAGTTGGGCAGGGGTGGAGGCCGGCGGTTCCCAGGCAGCAGTGTGGCCTCATTGGCTTTCCCCACAGTGAGGGGCCGGCCACATGGTTGGTGGGCGTGCCTGGATGGGGCCAGACCTCACCAGAGTTCCTGAATCACCGCAGCTTCGGGAGCTGCAGAGGTGGATGAGCTGTGTCTCAGAGATACCGGGCCCTGCTGCGTGACTGGGTCTTGGATAGAGCTGAGCACAGCAAGACCTCGGAGGCTGCAGGGTCTGAGAGGGCTCAGCAGGTAAGGTGACTGCATAATCCTAGCGGTCTGGGTTCGATCCCTGGAAGCCCACATGGCAGAAGAAAGGAACTGCCTTCTGAAAATTATTCTCTGACCTCCACCCATGCACCACAGCATGTGTGTGCTCTCGCCTCTCTTTCTTCCTTTCAAATAAACAAATAAAATCAACAAACAAATATTCATGTTAGCCCAGACCTGTTTCTGCTCTTACAGTGATTCACCCACTGATGCTGCCTGTTCCTACCTGGGGGCTCAGAGACCTCTATGCCCCAGAAGTCTACTGGAAAAGAGGTGCTGTGAGGCTTTCCTAAATGAGTGAGACGGCTCAGTGATTACAGTGCTTGCTTCTCAAGCATGAGGATCAGGGGTCCCTTCCCAGAAGCCATATAAAAAGCTAGGTATGGTGTCCACACTTGTAACCCAGCGCTGGGGAGACAGATGGAGCCCACGGGCTAGCTAGAGTCTACTGGGCAACATTTTAGTCTAATAAGAGACACTGTCCCAGGGGCTGGAGAGGTGGCTCAGGGGTTAAGCCTCTGCCTTTGCAGGCGGAAGGTCCAGAGTTCGGATCCTAGACCCCATGTATAGATGCCTGGCCGGGGGCGGCCTTGCGTTTCCGGTCCTGGTAGGGCGGAGCCTGTGAATCCCCGGGCAGAGTAAACAAGGAGGAGGTGGAGGCATCCATGGTGGTTCCCGAATTTGCCTGTGGTTCTACACACACACACACACACACACACACACACACACACACACACTCACATACACATGCCCACACAAGCACAATTTAATAAATTAAAAAAAATTAAAAAAAAGAGACACTGTCCCAGACAAAAGGTTATGTGACTTCTGCAAGTGCACACCTGTGTGTATGTGCACACATATGCACACACACATGCATGCACACACAGCGCCATAAGGCGAAATCTCCATACACGAAAGCTCAGTCCTGCAGCCTTCCCTGTCAGCAATGATCACTATGTTCGGGGTGCTCAGACTCAAAACCCAAAGTCACCCTCAGTGTCCCCAGGCCCTGGGTCCTGTCCATCAGTGATCTGTATGTGATCTTTGCCTTCCATATTCCCACCCCCTGCCACCTCCATCGCACTCCCATGGCCTCACGCATGAAGCCTGGCTCAGCCTCCCCGGGGACCTCTGGTGTCTGTCTTTGACCTCTTTGATCTGGGCGGAGCCCAGAAACAAGAGAAATATTTCAGCATCAGACATAGCGTCACTCCCCCACTCAAAGTCCTTCCCTGGCTCCACCTGCTCCCCTGGGGCCTGAGGCCTGAGCTCCTTCTCCTCAGCCTTTAAAGCCCTGGACTGGCTGCTGTTCGTCTTCCACTATTTCTTCAGCTCTGACCGCGAGGCCTCCTAGATGCTCCTTTGAGGCCTGGATCTGCTGTCCCTTGGTGACCTTCAGGTCATCTCTGCCCACTCCCCTGCCCCCACACGTAGCAAAGCCTCTTTCTCCATCTTGAAGATTGCACCCAGGACCGAGGAGAGGGCTCAGTGAAGTGTTTGCTACGCATCATGAGGACCCAAGTTCAATCCCTACATAAAAAGCCTAGTGTGGAGATCCACACTTAAAATCCCAGTGCTTGGGAAGGAGAGACAGGCAGATATCTGTGGCTCACTGGTCAGCCCACCCAGTCAAATTGGTGGGCCCCAGGCCAGTGAGAGCCCCTGTTTCAAAAAACATGAGAGAGAGGCTGGACGGATGTTCAGTGGGTAAAGAGCTAGCTTGGTGTGCAAATACAAGGATGTGAGTTCAGGTCCCTGAAATGTCTAGTAAAGTCAGACACTGTAACACATGTCTGACTCCAGTATTCACAGGATAAGATGGCAGGAGGAGCCAGGAAAATCCCTGGATGGTTGCAGGTCAGCTAGCTTGGTTTAAAAACAAGATAGAAAGTGAGAACCGATTCCCAAAGTTATCCTGACTTTCGCATGAGCCTGTGTACACATATGTACACACACACAAACCAGTGTGGGTGGTATCTGAGGAATGGCACCTGAACTTGTTCTCTGGTCTCCACTGCATGAATTCACATGTGTATGTACATGTAGGTATGTACACACACACATGCATACACTCACATATGCACACATGCATGCGTTCACCTATGAACACATGCATGCATTAATGGGTGCATGTGCACACACACACACACGCACACGCGCACACACACACACACACATCCCCCCCACCAACCCCTTGCTATGTGTGGGGCTCACCACCTTCCCAGTGCCTGCCCTCACTAGACCCTGTCCAATTTAAGTCTTTGCTGATGGGGCCCTGTAGAGCCAGCTACACTGGGACCCAGGCAGGTCCCAGACAGGCTGGTGGCCGGTGACTGGGCGGTGAGCACGTACCTGCTTCAGGGCCATGTTGACCAGTTCGTAGCGGTGGGAGCGTCGCAGAGGCAGACAGAAGCTGTAGACCGCATGCAGCGCGGCACAGAAGAAGCTGAGCAGCCCAATCTGCTTGCGGTGCTGCATCCAGTGGTCCAGCCAGTCCGGGAAGCGCTGGTACTTGGTGCCCCGCCACAGCTGCAGGGCAGCCGCCAGCACACCAGGCAGGTATACCAGGGACAGCAGCACATAGGCCACGCAGGGCAGCGTGGTGTTGACCACCGACAGGGGCAGCTTGTAGAATTTGTTCTTGCCTTCCCGCAGGTACGGCTGCAGCACATCGCGGGTGAAGTTGTAGACATAGAAGCACACGAAGAGGCCCAGCATCAGCAGGGCGGGCACCTTCCAGCTGGGGAGCAGCCGCAGGGGCATGGACTCCACCTCCCAGGCCGAAGCCAGGGAGCCCACGTCCAGGGGCGTGAAGCCCATGTCACGGACCATCTCGGAGATGATGCGCTTGGCTTCCGGCTGGTCACTGCAGATGGGCACCTGTGGAGGAGAGGACGGTTAGCCAAGGTCAGGGCCTCGGCAGCTCCCTGGGCAAAGCGCCCCATGAGGAAACCAAATGAGCCCAGGGATAGGCACGGAAGCAAGCAAGCTGCTGGCGACAGCACG
Source organism: Typhlomys cinereus (assembly GCA_023101885.1). Classification (NCBI taxonomy): domain Eukaryota; kingdom Metazoa; phylum Chordata; class Mammalia; order Rodentia; family Platacanthomyidae; genus Typhlomys; species Typhlomys cinereus. The sequence continues at coordinate 906,531 of JALPQD010000599.1, forward strand.
GCTGAAGGAATGAAGCGGCTCCATTTCCAGGTCAGGGTCCGCTGGGGCGTCCTGTGGCCTAGAAGGAGGAAGAGCTCCCTGTGGGTGACCTGCCGGCCTGGTGACATCTCCACCGTAGCAGACACCCAGCCAGGAGCCCCGGGGCCACCAGAACAGATGCCTCCCAAAACGAGGACCCTCATGGTCCCAGGAATGGCTGCTTCTGAGAACCAGGGCCTCCCACACAGCTCTAGGAATAGCCGCTTCTAAAACCTGGGCATCCCACCGCCATGACGCGGTCACTTCTAAAGCCTAGGGCTCCGTGCTCACAGATGCTTTGGTGGACCAGAACACCAATGTCCCCTAGGACTGGCCACTTCCAAGGACCAGGCCCTGGGGAGCCGTTTGGTGGCAGGGTCTTGTGTGTCTGTGCAGCTAGGATGGCAGATATGTCCCTCAAAGGAGAGGTGTCCCTTTTGAGAATGTCCCATAGTTCCACAGGGAGGCCAGCCCAAAGGGAAGGCCCTTCCCCAAGCCATCCCATAAGCCCTTGCTCCTCATGAGCGCTCCCTGACGCATCCTCAGGCTCCCAAGCACTCTGTAAACAAAATGCCTGTGTATAGGTGAGCATGTGTGTATAATGCGTATAGTTTTGCTCACTCTATGTGTGAATGTGTGTAGTGTACATACATATGTACAGCCGTGCATGTCAGGTGTCTTCCTCTAGAATGTTCTACCTTGTATTATGAGACAGAGTCTCTCACTGAACCTGGAACTCACCTTTTTGGCTAGACTGACTGGTCTTCGCTACTCTCTCCCTAACACTGGAGTTACATACTGTCCCCATACCTAACTTCTAAGATGGGTGCTGGGAATCCGAACTCAGGACCTTACGCTTAAATAGCAAGCAATTTTTTCCTACTTGACCATCTCCTGGCCCCAAGTGTGTCTATCTTGACTGCTTCTAGTAGACAGAACGAACCTTCTCCTTCTCTCCCTGAGGAAGCCCAGCAGCCAGTAAAGAAAGAATATGCATCCCTGCAAACAGGGTTCAAGTCTCCATCCACCCGTTGAGGGCTCAGTGTTAACACCTGTTTGTACTCTGAGCTCCAGTCTATTGTTGTATGAGGTGGAATTTGACAGAGATGTGAACCTGGCTGAGCAATGGACTGTGTGTGTGTGTGTGTGTGTGTGTGTGTGTGTGTGTGTGTGTGTGTACAAAAAGGCACTTATGTGTGTCTGTGGAGGACTAATTGGAATCATCCTGAATTGCTATATGTTTTTATTGTTTTATTCAGGGGTTTCCCAGGCTCTACCCAAGGAGGCCAGAATTGCAGAGCCTGTCGTATCTGACTGGCATTTATATGTGGGACCTAGGGATCTTGAACGCATATCCTTTTGTTTGCAAGGCCGAGTCCTGACCTCTGAACCATCTCCCCAGTCCATGAGACTTTTATAAAAAGTCAGGCATGCTGGGTCCTGATACAAAATGAGCCATTTGTATTTATTGCCATACTGACTGCCCCCCCCAGGACCTACCTGCCTGTTCCCATCCCTTGGTCCAGCCTGCAGCGTCCACGCGGAGACCACATTGAAGGCCTTGACCACGGTGCAGGCTGGGAAGAGCGAGGCCAGGTACTCGGCGTTGGACTGGCGATGCTGGACGTGCTCCTGCTCCGAAGGGTTGCTCACGTCCACCAGGATCTTGCCGACCAGCTGGTCTCGGAGGCTGCACAGCGAGGAGTAGTGCTCTCGAAACACGGCAACGAAGATGACCCTCGGCGAGTTCACCGCCTCCTCCTGGACGGTGACCCGGGCCAAGGAGGGAAAGAGCCCAGCTGTGCGTTTGGGGTTCCTGCTCCCCACCACCACGCTGAAGCCAGAGCTGATCAGTCGTGTGGCCAGGGAACGAGCGAAGTCCCCGCTGCCCAAGATGCCCACTTTGGGCACTTCACTGGGAACCTCGGCCAGATTGCAGTCGCTGTCCACCATGTGGCTACCAATCAGCGGCTTGTACATTTCACCTGACATTACAGTAGCTGCAAGAAAAGCAGAGAGGACTTGGTCACCAGTCGGCTCCCAGACCACCTGGCTAGTCACTTACCTTCTCCAGTATGTCCAGCATAGCCAGCCAGGCCTTCACCTAGAAGACACCACCAAATGTCCCATGTGTGAGTGCAGGGAGCAAGCTAAGACCAGCCTCTAACTAGAGAGGACACAGACACATAAAGGAGCTGTGAGAGAGGGGGACCCCTGAGCAGGAAGACAGAGAAGATGAAAGAGACATGAATTGCGAAAGTATGGGTGAAGCCTCTCAGATCCAGTGAAGAACCAAGAATTCCACTACAATTAACATCCGTAGTGACAGCTGCCCACACTAATAACATTCCTTTGTAGAGAAAAAGAATCTTTAAAAATAGCCTCCAATCAGGTTGGGGAGACAGCTCAGTTGGTGAAATGCTTGCTGCAGAAGCATAAGGACCTGTGTTCGAACCCCAGAATAACCATGTTTAAAAAGAGAGAGAGATGTAGAGGATCTCAACGCCCTGACAGGATGCAGCCTAGGCCAGTAGAAGAGCACTGACGTGGACACCAACAGCCAGCTACAATGCAGATTACTGGCAACCTAGTAATGCTCACCCAGAAGTAGGCCAACCTAATCTTTCCCCATCCTAAGGCTTAGGAAATCTCGAGGAAGAGAGGGTGGTAAGATTGTAAAGACCTGAAGATGAGAAGGTCCACTGATAGACAAGACATTCCATTCAAGGCAGGACTGCTGCATCCAGGAACTCACTGCAGTAAGACTTGTCCATATCAGACCTGAACCCCTACAAGAGTAGACAAGTCAGAAGGAACCCTGGGGTCCATAGAAGTGACCAGGCAGGAGGGTGGGAAGGATTGATGAAGGGAAGTCAGGGGGATGGAAGAAAGGAGGGTTGGAGGAAAGTAGGGATAAGTACTCAATATGCTTGTAAAACTAGGGAAAAATTATTTATTTATTTATTTTTAAAAGCCAGGCCTGACAAAGTGTCCTTGTAATTCCAGTGCTAGGAAGGTGGGAGACAAGAGGCTCCCTTGGCTCACTGCCAGCTAGGTAAGTGAAATGGCTAAGTGTGTATGTATATGTGTGGAGGGGGTGCGCGTGCATGTATGTTTAGTGTGTGTGTGGAGGGGGTGCGCATGCATGCATGTTTAGTGTGTGTGTGTATGTGTGTGTGTGGAGGGGGTGTGCATGCATGCATGTTTAGTGTGTGTGTGTGGAGGGAGTGCGCATGCATGTATGTTTAGTGTGTGTGTATAGGGGGTACGCATGCATGTATGTTTAGTATATGTGTGGAAACACGTGTGTGGAGGTTGCAGGACAACCTTGGTTCATGTCTCCTGGTCCTTGTGTTCTCTCTTGGTTGAGACAGGACCTCACTGTTTTACCACTACATACACAGGTCTGCTCATTGGTTTACCACCACATACATGGGTCTGGCATGCCCAGGAGTTGTCAGGAATTCTCCCATCTACTCATAAGAGTATTTGAATGATAGGGATCATAGACGCTTATCTTATATAACCAGTTTTACATGGGTTCAGAGGATTCGAACCCTGTTCCTCAGGTCTGTGTAGCAAGCACTTTTATTCATGACATCTGCCCAGCCCCTGTCCTCTCAGTTCTTCCTGACCATGGCCACACCGTGTCTCCTGCCTTCCTCCTGGTGCCCAGCTGAAGCACATTGTGAAATGCCTATCCAGCTCCTGTTGCCTGTGTCTGTGGTGAAGTAAGGATTCGAGTAATCCCGCCTCTAGCAGGGCCTGGCTCCAGCTGTGGGCTCTATTTATAGAGGACATAGAGGGAGAGGAGATCCGATTGCAGCTGACGGGTCTAGGCCTGTGGCCTACACCCAGATCTGCCTACCTCCCTGCCAAGCTGCGGACAAAGAGGCATTGAAACTGGGCTCCTCTGCCCCTCTGGGTGTCTGCCCAGGCTGCCTTCTCAGCCCCTTCTCAGCAGGGCTGTGATTTGGCTCCTGGTGCGCAGGCAGCCGGCCAGTGGATGCTTGCTCTGGGGCGGGCACCAGCGAGGCCAGTCATGACACCTACAGCCCAGGGGTCCTTTCTCAGGGGCAGGTTTTCATGCAGCGCAAAAAGTCAGAAAAGACAAAATGTGCTGCAAAAGAAAGGAGGGAGATTTGCATGTAGAACCCAGGCTGTTTGGCCTTTCCCAGTGTTATGTGCGTGTGCGTGCGTGCATGAGTGCGTGCGTGCGTGCGTGCGTGCGGGTGTGTGTGTGTGTGTGTGTGTGTACAGGTTTGAAAATGTATTATGCAGTATGTGTGTTTATATATGTGCACTTTTGAGTGTGTGTGTGTTTGTATGGTTTTGAGTGTGTAGGTGTTCGAGCCTAAAGCTTTACACATACTAAGCATACATTGTTTTACACATCCTTCACCCTCTAAACATTTGTTTGTTTTTGAGACATGATCTCCTGTAACCCAGGCAAGCTTTGAACTAGGATCTGGAACTTCTGTTCCTCCTATCTCCTCTTCCTGAGCTGGGCTGGCAGGCATGCGCCGCAGCACCCAGTCTTCTCTGTTAGGGGACGAGTCCAGGGTTTCCAGCTGTTAGGCAGGCACTCTGCCGTTAAGTCACATCCCCAGCCCTTGTGTTTTCATAGGACAGTTTCGTAGGTCCTCAGGCTCCTCTATCAGGGTTGGGATGGTGTCAAAGCTGTGTGTTCTTGTCTTCCCCTGTCCTCCAGTCCCTTGTCCCCATGCTAGGTCCTGCTGAGCCCTTGCAGGCCTTGAGTCCCTGTGTCCACCATCAAGAGAATGATAAGTCAGCCCCGTGAACAGGAGAAGACCCTGGCTCAGTATGCATGCCCTGAGCATGCCCTAAGGAGTTGTTTCACAACGCAGAAAGAGATCCGCCTCTCACACATCACTATCAAACGAGGCGTGGAGAGGTGGCTCAGTCAGTAAAGTGCTCACCTGACAAGCATGAGGAACCACAAAAACAAAATCGACAAACCAAGAAAACTGGGTAGGGTGGCGTGTCTGTAATCTAGGAGTTGGGAAGATGGAGACAGGCAGATGGCAGTAGGTTGCTCGACTAAACAGTTTAAAGGAACAAGGACCTTAGCTTTGGCTTAAGAGTGTCCAGCTTGACAGACGAGCCCACACCAACACCAGTGGCAGAAGGGACTGGCCACACCATACCCACAGGACAGCTGAGAGAGGGACACACCTCACTCGCCAGATCAGCATGTCTGGCCAGGTACACAGAGAACGCCATCTTCCTCAACCACCTCCCTTCATCTCCTTCACCTGCCCAGGGACTAGTCCCACCCACTATGGGCTGGCTCTTTTCCCTTAGCTATACAATCACCTGCAGGCTTGCTTGGGGCCTAACTGAACCACTGATTCTTTACAAATGTGCCCAGGGCTCAAGTCAGAGCCTGTATCTAACTATAAGACACCCGAGGCTCACTGACCAATGAATTCCAGCCTGCTCAGTGAGTTCCAAGACAATGACAGACCCTCCCTCAAATATAAGGTGGACAGGACCTGAGGAATAACAGAGGAGATTGTTCTCTGGAACATACACACACTCACGCTCATATAAGCCACACAAACAACCTACATAAAAACGGACAAAACATCTCAACAAACATTTCTCCAAAGATGTACAGTTGGCCACCTAGCGCAAGGAAAGATGCTCAGTATCCCCAGCCCTCAGGGAAATGCAAATTACAGCCACCATGGGACACTTCTTCATGCCTACAAGGATGGCTGTGATGATTACAGAAACAGATTAACAAGCAGGGTGGGGGCTGAAGTCAGGACCCCATGCTCTGCTGTGGGCCTGGGAAGTCAAGCCACTGTGCAAGAGGGTCTGCAGGTCCTCACAGAGTTAGGCCAAGAGTTTTCTCCAGGCCGAACAATTTTAATCCCAGGAGAAACATAACCGTACTATTATTACACACACACACACACACACACACAGCTATATGTACACCTATGACCGTGCTTACAAAAGCAGAAAAGTAGAAATAGCCCAAATGTCTGTCAACCAAAGATCGAACCCATGTGCTCCATCTACTTGACAGGATACTACGCAGCATGAAGAGAAACTCGGCACTAATGTCTCCTCTATCATAGAGAAACCTTGCAGATATTATTCTCCAGGTGTGAGGACACACTCCTATAACCCCCACACCCAAAAGCTGAGGCAGGAGGATGTTCGAGTTTGAGGCTTGCTTGGGCTACTTGGCCAGAGACGCTGCCTTAAAAGAACAAGCAAATGGTAGGCGTACTCTCAGGGGAGGAAGGCAGCTCATTGGGCCGCCCCCACCTCGTGATTCCACTGACTTGAAATGCCTGGAGAAAGCGATGTGCTGGGATGGGGCGGGGACTGGTGGATTCAAGAAGGAAGTGGACTCATGGTTGTGGGTTTCTCTGCATAGCCGTGAAAGCATTGATTGGGGAGACAACTGGATAAGTGAAACATCAGGGGCTGGTGTGGCTGGAGGTGAGCAGTGGGGTTGATGACATCCAGCTCAGTAAGGCATTATACAATGTCGGGGGGCCGCTAGAGAGATGGCACTGTTGGTAAAGAGACTGTTGTACGTGCATGGGGCCTGAGTTTCCCAGAACCCACGCCGGATGTGGTGGCACAAACTGGCAATCTCAGAACTGAAGAGGTGGACATGGGAAGCTCCCTGGAGTTGACTGGCCAGCCAACCTTGCCCTCAGTGAGTTCTGGGTAAAAGGGAGGGATCCTGTCTCTAAAACAACAATAAAAAGCAGAATAGATGCTCTCCTGAGAAATGCTACAGGAGGTTCCTCACCTCACACACACACACACACACACACACACACACACACACACACACATACACACATGCGCGCGCTTGCTTACATGTGTAACTACATACAAATATGCACACACAGGTATGCGTACGAACAGGAAAGAGAAAGTTACCAATATAAGCTTTTATATGTCTGCCCAGCATGTGGGAGACATGGGGTGCAAGCCCCAGAAACACACACACACACACAACTATTGGCAAAAGAAACAATTGTGGGCTAGTGGGATGGCTACATGGATAAAAGCAATTGCTGCAGCCTGATGCCCTGAGTTCGATCCCTGGAATCAATGTACAAAGGTGGATGGAGAGAACTTAGCTCCATAAAGTTGTCCTCTGACTTCTACACTGTAATGGTTAGGCACAGGTGTCAACTTGACAGTTGAGAGTTTGAACTCTGGGCACATTTGTGGAGAATTAGTAGTTGAGTAAACCAGAGAAAACCTGAAGGAGATTGTCTAGTTGATGGGGCAGACCCAGCCCATGGTGGGTGGGACTAGGCCCTGAAAAGGTGAATAAAATACAGAGAACTGGTTGAGGAAGTTGGCATCTGTCATGGTTAGGCACAGGTGTCAACTTGACTGTTGAGGGTGTGAGCTCTGGGCATAGTTGTAGAGAGTTGATGGTTGAGTTAAGCCCAGAGCAAACCTGAAGAAGATTGTCTAGCAGCTGGGGAAGACCCAGCCCATGGTGAGTGGGATTAGGCCCTGGATAAATCACAGAAAGCTGCTTGAGAGAGTTGGCATCCTTCTGTTCACTTGGCTAGACATGCTAGTCTGGCAAGTAAGGATTGTCCATCTCTCAGCCTTTATGCAGTGATGATGTGGCCAGTTCCCTTGGCCTTGGTGTTGGTACATGCTCTCCCGTCAAGCTGGACTGTGAACTGTAACCAGGAATCATAAGAGAGAATTAACCCCTTGTTCCCTTAAGCCGTGTGATGGTCATTTATCAGCAATGTTGCAGGCTGACTGCAACAGCATTCTTGTGTACACTTGGCCAGACATGCTGGTCTGGCAAGTAAGGACTGTCCCTCTCTTAGGCATTACTTAGAGATGGTATGGCCAGTTCCCTTGGCCTTGCTGTTGGTGCGTGCTCTCCCATCAAGCTGGACTAAGAACTGTAACCAGTAATCATAAGAGAAAATAAACCCCTTTTTCCCTTAAGCCGTTTGATGGTCAATTATCAGCAACCATGCAGGGTAACTGCAACACACACAAATATCATGACACATGTATTCCTTCCAACCTCACACTCACACACATATACAATAATAAGTTAAAAAAATTTAAAGAGGCCTGGAGAGATGGCTCAGTGGTTAAGATTCTGCCTTGCAAGCAGAAGGTTCTGAGTTCAGATCCCCAATCCCACGTAAAAAAACACCAGGGAGAAATGGCAGTGATTTGTACTTCTGGTGGGCGGAGCTTGAGAAATCTCAAAGTGAAGCAAAAAGGAGGTAGAAGCAATCCAGGTCCTCCACAAGGACATAGTGTTCTCTGATAAACACGTACAAACAAATCTAAAGATGGACTGGAGAGATGACTCAAGGGATTAAATCTCTGCCTTGCAAGCAGAAGGTCCCGAGTTCAGATCCAGAATCCCACATAAAAACACCAGGCGGAAATGGCAACAGCCTGCACTTCCAGCCCTGGTGGGTGGAGCCTAGGAAACTACTTAGCAAAGCACAGTAGAGGTAATGCAATTCAGGGTGATTCCCAAAGCCACCCTTGGGTCGCCACAGGCACACACAGTACCCTCTGATACATACACACCACGAGAGAGAGAAAGAGAGAGAGAGAGAGAGAGACAGAAAGAGACAGAAAGAAAGAAAAAAAGAAAGAAAGAAAGAAAGAAGAAAGAAAGAGAAAGAAAAAAGAAAGGAAAAAGAAAGAGAGAAAGAAAAAAGAAAGAGAGAAAGAAAAAAGAAAGAGAGAGAAAGAAAGAATCTACAGAAAGGAATCGGGATGTCAGTGCAACTGCAGAGATAAACATGTTTTGGGGAAAGCTGGGCTTTGGTGACATCATGTTGCCCTGAAGCCTTCTCGGGTTGCTTGCTAATTGTTTTCTACATAGACTTGTGGAGAAGACAGGCTTATACAACCGCCACCGCCACTGTTAGCTATAGCTGGAAGAGGATCAGCCTCAGTCCCAAGGGCTCAAAAACGCACTTGGCTTTGTTGGAGGGAATGTGGAGGTGGGAAGGTGGAAGGGAGGGGTGGAAGGGTTGTGGTTTTTCTGTTTGTTTTCATCATTGCTGAGTTGGCCATTCCAGGGCGGTGTGAATGGACCCTTGTACTGAGGTCTGAGGCTCACCCCACTGCTCCCAGGGTGGTCGAGGAACAGGGCAGATGTGTTCTAGTGTGTGCGGAGGGGTGGGGGGACGGACATCATCTGTCCATCATCCAAATGTCTACGATTTAAAGCAGAACATGCAGCTGAATCTGGCTCACAGCTGTCCATCTGTGAGGAGGGGCCCTGGGTCAGATCAGTTCCTCTGAGTGGAATCTGGTTCGTCCTCTCTGAAACTCACACTGAAATACCTGAAGAGACTGGAAAGGGAGGAGGCGACCTTTAGGAGCTGGTTAGGGAAGAAGAGGAAATAGTGCAGACTGTACAGCACTCAGCCCCCAAGCAGAGGACCTGAGTTTGATCCCCGACACCCAACCAAAAGAACCAGGCGCTGGCCCGCAGCGATGGCACAGTGGAAGAGATGCCTGCAAATGTGAGGACTGGGATTCTGATCTCCAGAACCCACTGAGAAGCACACAGGCATGGTGGCTGCTTGTAATCCCAGGGCTCACTCAGGAGGCAGAGAAAAGAGCTCCCCAGGGAAAGTTGGCTAGCCTAGCCTATTGAGCTCTGGGTTCAAGTGAGAGACCCTGCCTTAAAAATAAAAGTGGAGGATTGGAGCGATGGCTCGGGAATTAAAACCTTTGCCTCTCAGACAAAAGGATCTGAGTTCAGATCCCCAGATCCCACATAAAAATGTCAGGCAGCTATGGCAGCAGCCTGTAATTTTGGTCCTGGAAGGCAGAGCCTGGGAAACCCTAGAGCAAAGCACTAAGGAGGCAGAGCAATCCAGGGTGATTCGCAATGTTACCCTTGTACCTCCACAGCACACACTCTCAAGTGCCCTCTGGTATACACACACATACATACAAACACACACGTGAATAAGTAATAAATGTGGAGGAAATTGAAAAAGTTACCCAGTGTCAACCTTGGGCTTCTATATGCATGCACACAACTGTACACACATGCACATGCACATGCACGCATGCACGCACACTCAAAGGTGGGTTAGCAGCTCTGAATTCACAAATGAGTCAATCTACTCATGAGATTAATGGGTTAATGGATCACTGTATTGAGGGAGTATGTTAAAAAAAAAAAAAAGCCAGCAGGGTCAAGTCTGTTTCTCAGGGATGTCCTGTTCCACTTGGGAACTCTGACAGCAAACAGGCCATCACCGGACACAGTTCCTGCCTTTGGAGCAGAATGGGGAGTCACAGTAAACCTTTTTTCTTTCGAAAGCATCCAGTCTTGGATATTCTGTTATATCAACAGAAAACAAATTAAAACCCCTCCCTCCCCCAAAAAAGTTTTATCTTCCCTTACTAGGCAAAGAATCAGTCCAGTTCTGGGACTTTCCACTTGCAAACCGCAGTCCTTGGAAGTGGTCCAGCCTGGTCTAGCTGCTCTCAGCAAAGCTGCCATGAGAACATGGGCTCAAGGAAATGTTAGAACATTCTGGATTTCCTCAGTATTTAACTCCATAGTAAATGACCAGGTCAACCAGCAAGAGGGAATCTGGAGAGGTCACCTGACCTTGCGGAGCCCCATCTTGTTCTACACCTGGGGAGGGGGTGATAGCACGTCCTTCAACAAATCAGTGTGGAGACTGTGAGTAAGGACCACCCACTGCACTTGTTAAATTCATTCACTTTTCACTGGATTCCTCTGTCTGCACTCTTTAATCTTTTTGTCTCTATAAAGCAAAAATAGATATGTCCAAATCTATAGCCACATGTAAAAGATAATTTTGATATTTTCTGAGAATATGCTCTGAGCTAATGGTCTGGAGGCCTCTCCCTTTAGATAGCTGGAGAGACGTGGCTGTGGCTTAAAAGGTAGAGTGCTCATTAGCATGCGCAAGGCACCGATACTGAATAAAACTGGACGTGGCGGTGCATGCCTGTCATTTAGCCCTGAAGAGAAAGAGGCAGGAGGATCACGGTCATCTCATCCCCACCACATAGTGAACGAGGGCACTTGTGATCCATGTCTCACAAAAAAAAGAAAGAAAGAAAGAAAGAAAGAAAGAAAGAAAGAAAGAAAGAAAGAAAGAAAGAAAGAAAGAAAGAAAGAAGAAAGAGAGAGAAAAAGAAAGAGAGAGAGAGAATAGGGGATACATCAACAGATGGGTGGCCTCTAGAACACTCCAGCTGCACATTCTCCCAGGGGTCCTTACAGTTGGTCTAACCTCCAGCTGCCTTTTCTATGAAGCCCTGGGACCATGTGCACCCCTGAACCCACCTCCCACTGGATTCCTTTCAAGCCTGGGGCTCTCCACCTCTGCTTCTCATTTGAGTACCCAAGGCAGGCAGTTAGGAATGAAGTCATTCAGCAGTTGCCTGTTCGTAACAGCGTCTTCTGATGGTCAGATGTCCCACTGTGGTTAGACATCCTCAAAGTTACAGCTAGGTTGTCCTTGCTACATCAGAAACTAAAGTTCCAGAACACAGGCACGCACGCACACACACACACACACACGCACATGCACACACACACACACACACACACACACACACGCTTGTGCGCGCATGCAGAGAAAGGCAGACTGTATAATGCAGCCAGGGGCAAAGAACTGCAAATGAAGGCCTGGTCAGGCATAGCGGGGACCTGTTCAGCTCTGCCCAGAGGGCTCCAGGAGGGGCCTGTGGTGTCAACCGGCTCACTGCGGGCTGGGTAACTCAGTGTTGGGCAGCGCCGTCTGAATGTGCAACCTCAGCGTCTGAGGTGGGGTGGGTTCTCACTTTCCAGAGAGATGCCGAGCTGCAAAGCTGAGTCTTGTGAGCCGTGGCTGCCCCCACCCCTTACCAACTGAAGTATCTGCAGAATTAGGGAGGAGGCTGAGCCAGGAAAGGAGACAGGCAGCCAAGATACACGCAGGCAACTCCAAGCCTTCTGCTTGGCCTGTGGATGTCCCTCCCCTTCCCTCTCCCCTTCCCCCTGCTCATGAGTTCCTTTTCCAGGAAGGCTCTGGGGACCCCTCTGGCCTGAGCAGTTACTTCCTCAGACTCCTAAGGACGCTGCACTTAGTCTCCACCCACCCTCTATGCAGCTGGCCTGCGTGGGCAGGCTCACCCGGGCCATGGGCCAGCCTGGACTTTTGCAAGAGTCCCTTGGAAAACTCAAAAAAGGAGCCATTCAGCCCCAGGGTGGCTCATGGCTTCCTTGGGGGCCAGGACCAGAGGGGACTTTGAGCTCTGTGACTGGCTCAGTACTTCTGCCCCTTGACGGTGTACCTACCAGTTGGTTTGTCTTTCCCTCACCCCCAATCTAGCAGATGCTGCTTCTTACTTACTCCTGTGTCTTCTCTCTCCAGCTGAGGACCTGGAATCCATTAGCTGCTCAGTTAATGTTTGCATCTTGAATGAGGTAATTTCTGGACTCTGCCTGAGGGCAGAGTGAGCTTGTGGATCTTGGTAGGTCTCACAGAATCTAGCTGGGGCCCTGTACTCCAGTGTGATGAAGTAATATGTTTCTCTCTGTGTGTGTGTACCTGTGTGTGTGTCTATGCATCCAACTTTCTGACGCCTCAGTGTGATGAAGGAATATGTTTCTGTAAGTATGTGCGTGTACGCGAACATGTATGTGTGTGTGTGTGTCTATGCATCCAACTTTCTGGCTCTCGTAGGGTAGGCTCGCTGGCCCACAGGCCCCAGGGCTCCAACTCCCTCTGCTTCCTCAGTGGTGGGATAAGCATGAGTTTCTCACCTGACTGTCACTTGGTGATACAGTAAGATCTGACCCTGCGTTTTTCTGTTTCAAAAACAGCGCCACCCAGGCTGTGTGCACAACTGATTTGAGATACTCCAAGCAGGGTTGGGAGATAGCTCAGTGGGTAATGTGCTTGCTGTGCAAGCCTGAAGACCTGAGTTGGGATCCCCAGGGCCATGGAAAGCAGGGCATGGTGACACACATCTGTCATTCCCATGTTCCTAGGATGAGATGAGAGGTGGGCATAAAAGAATCCCCAGTGGCCAGTGACCCTGGTGTACCATCCAGTCCAGAAACAACCAAAAAAGATACTTGGTCTCAAGCAAGGTGGAAAGCAAGGACGGACATCTGAGCATCTGAGGTTGTCCTCTGACCTTGGCCACGGCGCATGGCATACACGAGACCATATACACATACCATATAAATAAATATATAAATGATAAATGAGGTCATCTCCTGACCTTGGCTGTACCATACTGCAGCATGCATGTGACCTCATACACATATCTTAACACAATAAATAAATAAATAAATAAATAGCCGCGAGAAAATATAAAACCGAATAGATTCATGCAGTTCCAGTCATAATAAACAAAAATCAAATCTAGATCTGAGGTGCATTGGGGATTGCCTGGTGTAAGTGTACCTGTGCTGGGAAGCTCAGACACGGGGTTAATGACTCTGGGGCCTGTGGGCATCTGGCCCATCATCGCATAGTAACCATTCAGTGGGGGCGAGGGGGAGGCAGTCCAGTCTCCATTAACCCCGAGCATGAGACCCAGTCCGATGGCAGAGGTACATCCCCTTAGCTCTCCCTATCTGACTCTTGTCTGACCTGTAGTCTTGCTCCCAGCCCTGCCCCCACTTCCATCTTAGGCGATATTTCTTCTGGCCTAAACTTTTGCCTGCAAAGCGTCTTCCCTCCAACTAACAAAACTCAAGGTCACAGAAAGGCCCCCAGCTACTAGGTCTGGGAAGATGGCTCAGTCGGAAGAGGGTTTGCTGTAGAAGAAGCCTGAGAACCCAGGTTCCGATCCCCAACACCTATGTCAAAAACGGGGTACAGCGTTGTGCTCTTGTAATCCCAGCCATGGGGAGCTAAAGACTGGATTCCTGGGGTTCACTGACCAGCAGGTTTAGCCAAATTGGTGAGCTCCAGTCTACAACAGACCTTGTTTCAAAGGAGGAAGGAGGTAGATGGAGTGCCTAAGGATGACACCTGAGGTCATCCTCTGGCCTCTGCACTCGCACATGCTTGCACACGCACGCGTGCATGCATGCGCGCACACACACACGCGAGCACACATGTCCAATTCCTTTTAAAGGCAGATTGACATACAATCCTCTGGTCCCTTAGGCTCTCTACATACAAGGGTGTTTGAGTGTATGGTGGCAGCACCTTCCTTTAGAGATATCGAGGGAGCATCATGTCCATCATCTCGCCTCACATGCGGAAATCATCAACCATGAATGATTTGCACACACGCCCCAGGCAGGTGGAAGGAGAGCTGATGTCTATAAAGCCTTCCTCTCTTTGTGCACCCAAAGACATGGGTGTTTTCTGACTCACAATGGGGCTGCAGCCAGGAAGCTTGTGGTGAGCTGAAGCTACTACAACTGTCGAAGTTTCATACGTCCTATGGTATATAGTGCAAACCCAGGAAAACATCCACATTCAAAATCCAAAGCCCAGTTTCTGTACCATCTTAAAGTCTAGCTCTCCCCATCTGAAGGCGGGTCAGTCCATGGCCCCAGTGAACGTGGGCACCCTTGCTGTGCAAGCAGAAGCAGAGCTCAGGGAAATTCCCAGTGTGGCAAACCAGGGCATCCCCAGGGCGTGAACTAGTAGTGTTTCCTGCAGAGACACACGGGGACTGGTGCACCCCAACAAGTGTCTGGCACCCACACAGTTTAACTTCCCCAAAATCAAAGGAACACATGGGGATTGGAGGCCAGAATCTCGATGGCTGAGCCCTGATAGTGACCTTGGATATAAACCCATGACCTGCAGAAAGCTCTAATTACTTCCAGCTGGCATATCACACATGGGGATCCAATAGGTTAGGGGACCTCCTCTCAGCTCCACAGCAGACTCTGCCCTGTGCCAGTCTCTGCCTCCAACAAGCCCCTTGGGTGGTAAGGGCGGTGGCTGCATCTGCAGGTGTTGCAGACAGTCGCCTGGCCAGCATGAGGTGCCACTTGCGTTTTCCTGTCTTCTTTTCCTCCCCCGGTCTTTTCCAGCTGTGTTTAGTTTCCCAGCCTCTCCTTGGGCTATTTGTACCAACCCAGCACTGCCCACTGTCTCAGTTCCTGAACTAGCTCTAGACTTTGCCTCTTTCTGTCCTCTCTGCCTACCTGTTTCCCCCCTCAGAAGGCAGAAAGAGAGGAAAGACAAAGGCCACCAAATCAGCATTTAGAAGCTAGTGACAGGAACCAGCGAGATGGTTTGGCAAGTAAAGGTGCTTGCCACCAAGTCTGACATCCTGAGTTCAGTCCCTGGAACTCACATAGTGGAAGGAGAGAACTGACTCCACAAGCTATTCTCTGAACTCCACATGCATGCTGCTGACAGACTCACATACACGTGAGCGTCCTCTACCATAAAGTAAGTAATGTAATGTTAAATATATATGAAATAACTCTATATATAATGTTAAATATATATGAAGTAACTCTGTAAAAACAAAACAAACAGTAACTGAGTTGGTAGGGTGCTTGCCTGGGAATGAACGGAGCCCTGGATCTCATCCTCGGTACCTCACAAACTGCAAGCAGTGGTGGAGGAAGAAGATCTGGAGTTCAAAGTCATCTATGACTACATTGTGAGTTCAAGGCCAGCCAGGGCTACAGGAAGGAAGCCCCGTCTCAACAAAATAAAACAACTCTACAAAAGAAAAAAATCTGGCAACAGCCACATGTACCTTCATTGGTACACTTGTTTTCTCTGTGGGCATTTTTTTCTTTCTGATAGACTCTTACAAACGTCTTGCTGCTACATTTCTTGCAATACTGTTCAGAACTGTTATTCAGACATCATAAAAAAAAAACACTACATTTTGAAAAGGAAGGTGGATGCATTCCCCCCAAGACAAGACAAGCCTAGGCCACATGTATAAGTGAAAACACGCCACACATACACACATATACCCCACACTCACTACATATGCATACCACATATCCACACCGTATGTACACATACACCCCAGACTGACACACACACACACACACACACACACACACTCACACACGCACACACGCACGGGAAATTTGTTCTGACAGAACCTTGCAAAATAAAAAAGAATGAATAATTGATACAGCTTTTTACACACATCTGGCTTTCTGAATGCTTCTAGAAAAATCCAGTTCAATTACTTGCAGCCAGCAGTTCTGCGTTCAACCAAGGCAGAAACGGTTACCAATAAAATCAAATTTATAGTTCCCGGTAGACCTGCATTCTTCAGAAATGCATCATGAACATTAAATTTTTTGTTTTTAAAACACACTCCAGAACCCACAAAGCTGCTTCTCTCTGTCGGCCTGCGGGCGCAGGAGTCTCCCCTCACTTTGAAGAGGCTTCTGACTTCATCTCCTAAGCGCCCCTCCCTCGAGGTGCAGCTGAGACCATCTCCCATCTTGTTTTGGCAAGAATCTCACTCTTCTGATCTTTTACAGCCAGCTCAAGGCCAGGCAGCATCCAGGGAGGCCCGTGAGTGCCCGGGCTCCCACAGACCCGAGGGGATGCTTTAGAGGCCCCCATGGCGCTGTTGGACTTACCGACTGTGGACGGCTGCGCCATCTGGCCGATGCGAGGGGCGAAGGTTCTGGAACCGCTAGACAACTCCACTGCGAGCCAGAACACTCCTGCCTGAGGTCTCTGCCTGGGACAGCTTGATCGCAGCTTTTAAAGGGGCCTGCCAGGGGTGTGGGCAGTCAGGTCGCCTCCCCTCAGCCTTGGGCTCCTACAGCTGGCCACAGGGAGTGGTGACTGATGCTGGCTGGCTGAGAGGGCCCAGGCAGAGCAGTGCTGCAGAGACTTCCTGTTTGGGAGGAAACCTCACTGGTACTAATTAGTGTCCTAGACTCTCGCACCTTTGTAGCAGGATGGCCAGCTGAACCAAGGATACATAAAGGGAATAAGTGCCATTCATCCAACACAGGAGAGAGAGACAGAGAGAGAGAGAGAGAGAGAGAGAGAGAGCGCTTCAAGGTCCAAAACTAAATATAATGGCTATGCAACGTGGTAACTGATCAACTGATCAGTTTCTCGGGGTAATGTATATTCATTGCTAGGGCTGTCCCTGGCTTAGCAATCAATCTTTCAGCATTTTGTGCCAACAAAATGGGTCATCTTCCTGTCTAGACAGTGCTCATCGAGGACAGACAGACAAATAGACCCATGGATGGAAGACTGCTTTGACTGGAGCACTTGTGCCCACCTGCTGGGCACAGTGCCCACAGAGCCCTCGTGCCCACCTGCTGCTGGCAGCTTTCCAGCTGACTTGGAGAGTATGCCAGCGGTCCAGAGTTCTGGAAACTTCTGTATTGTTTTGGGGTGGAATGTGGGGCCAGACCATGCCACATGCAAGCTAAATGACCTTCGACCTGTTAGAAGCTATTGATCTTGGAGTACCCTCCCCCAACCTCTACTACCCTGGACCTTGGATAAGCCTAGCAAAGTTGTAGGCTCTGTAAAGTCCGACTAGAGTAGACCTGGACCACCCTGTCAGGTGAGCCTCTATGTCTCTCTGCAGTTACAGGAAAACCTCCTGAGGGCAGAACTGGATTCCTGAATCTCCCAGGAGTCCACACAGGATGATGCAGACTGGCTTTCTAGTACTTTCTCCCACCCACTGCCTCTTGCCCCCATCCCAGTTCACCACTTACTTTTTTCTCGTAACATCTTCCTGCTCCACCCAAATCCTCATTTCCTTGAAGATCTAGCCCCAGTGGATAGTTAAGGCACCTACCACCTCTCCCTGTTCTGAATTCACAAGGCCTGCCTATGTTAGCCAGTGGCTCTGCTTAGACAGACCTGGGTGTGAATTCACATTCATCAACACGCTGGCTTATGATCTTGGGCAGACTGCTTTCCCTCTCTGAGGATGTCACCTAGCCCAGACTGGCCTGGAAGTAGCTAAGGATGGCTCTGAACTCCTGATCTGCCCACCTCCAACTCCCAAGTGCTGGGAGTACAGGCAACGTGAGCCACTATCCTGCTTATTTAGTGATGAAACCCAGGGCTCTGTGGAGGCAAAGCAGACACGCTACCAGCTGAGCTCCATCCCCAGCCTTAATTCTCGGTTGGATTATTGATAGTGAATGAAAAAGCCCTAGACACAACTTCCTCAGGCCTGCAATTGGGCACGTCCAACTGTGCCCTGGCATTGCCCTCTTTCTGCTGCCGTGGATACCCCATAGTACCTGGCCCCAACAGGGACCTACCTGTACGTTCTCTACCTGTGAGGCTGAGAGACGCACACTGGGTCAATGGGGCTCAGACAGGACTTCACAATGCTAGTTGTTGCAAGTTGTCTGTACGTTGCTGCTAAATTCATGACTGAATGGCTTAGGGGAACAAGGCAGTTTATTATGGTTTATGATTGTCTGGTTACAGTTCTTAATCCAGTTTGGCAGGAGAACTCATACCAACACCAAGAGCCACAGGGTTGTTGAGAAAGGGGCAAACCTCACCCACCAGAGAGGAAGTCTACAAAGTCTGCCAAAGTGTGTAAATGACTGAACCATCTTCCTCTATTTTATCCGTCTGCCCAGGGAATGGTCCTGCTCCCCATGGGCTGAGTCTTCCCACGTCAATTGCGTTTCTGCAGGTTTGCTTAGGACTGGCTTGACTCTCTACTCTTCATGGATGTTTGCAACTATCAGGACTGACACCTATGTATCTTAGCAAGCACACTAGTGGACCCCGGAATCCATCAGTATCTTCCAGCACAGGACTTGGGACAGGTTCCTAACTCAATATGGTGTTTTTAGCAGGCCACTGGGAGCCCCTTAAAGGAACCACAAGAGTGGAAAGAACTATTTCTCCAGGAAAGAATAGCTGCTGGGTGCAGCACAAAGGAACTTGCAACACCTCAACCCCCTCAGTTCCTCAAGGCCCTACTTGCTCCCAGGGGGCTCTCCTTAAGACCCCCAAAACAATAGGACATTGGACTTTCTATCTCCATTCCCTGATCCTGGATCCCTAGGGTGAGGCTTTCCCAGATGGTTCACCTGCCTGGGACCCTAACAAGATTCTTGGTTGCTGTGGGTCCAACACCTTTTCCTTCCCTTCCAGTTCTGGCTAGACTAGAGCCAAGGACATAGAGGCACTGACTGGTCTCAGGGCTCAGTCTTCACACTACACAGGGGCTGGCTGGCTGGCTGATCAGACCCCTGCACTCCTGACCCACATGCAGGCATGTCTGGCTATCCACCCAGGCAGCCCTGGCACAGCCTCTCGGGGAACTATCGGCTCACCTTGGCAGCGCATAGGCCAGCTCCACCCAGCGGGTCCAACTCGCCCAGAGTGAGCTCACCTTCAGAGGCCCTCGACCCCACAGTGGGGATCCTGCTACTCTCTAAAGCCCTCCAGAGTTATAGACCTACTCTCCCACCCCCACAAATACAGTGTGTACCTCCAGTAACGGGAGGGACGCTTCCCCTAATCTGTGCTCTCAAGACAGCCTGTTCCACCCTTCCCTGAGTCTGACATACTTTTACACTTACATCACTTACTAGTGTGATAATCTTGGGGCTGTATTTTTTTTTTTTTTCCTTAAAACTTTAATCTCCTAAACTGGGAGCTAAAAAGGCTTAGAGATGGGCAATTTGGGGTTGGGGTGTAGATCCACGCCAGAACACTGCCTTAGCCATGGGTTGGGTCCTCACCACGAGTTGGGTCCCCATCACCTCAAGAGAGGTTTAGAAACAAAAACAACAGACAGCTTGTTTAACTTCCACAGGCAGGTCACGGGGAGGAAGAATAGGGAAGAAATTAACTGCCTATAGAACAACAGAGCTCACTTGTCACTCTACAGGGGACAAAGGTGCGGGTACCAGTGAGGGTGGAGTGACTGATGAACTGGCAGAAATTGAGCCTGGGGTAATTCTCCAGGGAGTGGGCTTTTATGTCAGGGAAGCAATTGAACAGGTTCTAAGAAAGGGGTTTCCAGAGAGTTGCACAAACAGGAAGAAACCTTTTCCTTCCTTGAGTGTGTGTGTGCCTCTGAGTGTGTGTGTGTGTGTGTGTGTGTGTGTATGTGTGTGTGTGTGTGTGTGTGTGCACGCATGCATATGGAAGCCAAAGGTCAACACTGAGTGTTTTCCTCTATCATACCCCACCTTATTTTTGGAGAAAGGATTTCCTATCTGTTTTGGCTTTCTTGGTTGGCCAATGAGCTCCCGGGGTTACAGAAACTCCTTGCCACAGCTGACCTTTTAAACATGGCCAGAACATGAACTCAGATCCTCATGATTGGACCACAAGCCTTTTACCTTTAGATCTGTTTAAGTGTGACGCCTGACAGCCTTCACTCAGCCATCTTAGAGCAGCTGGCACCAAGAGCTCAGTCAAGCGTTAGTTGAATGAGTAAGTGCTGAAGCAGGGGTTGGGATAGGCCGAGGGTAGGTGGTGAGGAGTTTCTAGCATGAGGTTGAAAGAAGAGACTGGAGGAGAGTCGGCCCTTGGAGAGGAACCATGATCTGCCTACTAAGAGTTTCCAGGTACAACAAGCTCATGTATATAGTGCCTGGCCAAGGACCTAGCGTGTGGGAAACTATGTATTCAGGAAAGAGGGTCCTCACCTCAGGTGAGATGGTTTAGGTACCTGTCAGGCCAAGGATGGGACGGAGTAAAAAGCCGGAGTGTGAGTCCCAAGGCTTGGGAACTATGGGAGGTTGAGCTGGACAGTGGGTGGGGCCCAGATGCCTCGGTTAATCAGAGGAGGTGAGCCCCTGGCTGCATGTTTACTCAAAGAGCCCACCCATCCCTCCTGGTCACCTTTATGACCTTACGCATTAGGATGGGGGTCATTATGGATGGAGTTGGGGTGGGAAAAATGTTGCACAGGCTCCTTCAAGTGGGAGAAAAGAAGCCAACTTAGCCTAGGGTTTTAATGACTACCTAAATTTGGCAAACTTTTTTTCTCCTTTTAAACCCAAAGGGCCCATCTTAGGTCCAGATACTAGAAAGCAACTTCATAGAGGGCAGAAACTACTCAACTCCCACCTGACCAACCCAGAAAGTACTGGTCATTCTGTCCTGGTAGGGATGACAGGATGGGGTAAATCCAGACTCAAGTAAAGTCGGGGGGGGGGCTCAAATCCCTGAAAGGTCTGTTTCTAGCCCTACCTCAACCTGCTGAGGGTTCGATCAACAGGTAACAGAGAATGTAGCAGATGGGTAGACCTCACCCACACTGAGCAGAGATGCCTGAGGCCTGGAGCTGGGACCACTCTGCCACAAAGAGGGGCACCTGTGGAGACCACTCTGATCCACTTACTTTACCTAGGAACCAGAAGAGCAGGGAACCTGGCCTATCCCATCTGACGAGCTCTTGAACCTAGGCTGAGGAAATGATTCACATGGACTTGAGCTCTGACCCCAGAACCCACATTAAAAGCCAGATGTCAAAAAAAAAAAAAAAGGCCAGGTGTCAGGCTGGTGAGATAGCTGAGAGGGTAAATAAAAGAGCCTGCACACAAACCTGATTCCCAGAATCCAGGTGGGGGTAGAAGGACAGAACTGACTCCACAAAGTTATCCTCTGACCTCTACGTATGTGCCACGGCATGTATAGCCCACATCTTACACACATGCTAATAATGATAATGACAACAATAATCCAGGTGTGGTGGACCATGCTTGTAATCCCTAGGGAAGAGGAGACAAACAGATCTCTGGGGCTCGCTGGCCAGCCAGCCTTGTACAATCACGAGCCCCAGTCCAGTGAATGACCTCGTCTGAAAGGATAAGATGGATGGCACCTGAGGAATGACCCTTGACCTCTGGCCTCCAGGTGCACACGTATACATACACACACAAACACAAAAGATTAATACTCAATCCCCAAGAGCAGAAGGAGAATTTAGATACTTAACACATTCCTACAACTCAGCATTCTATGCAGTTAACCCTGGCGGCCCCCAGGGTTCTGCCTCCTGCAGATCTCAGCATCTGATGCCTTTGGCAAGGATTCCTTTCCAATGAAGAACCGAGCAGAAGAGCCAAGAACTTTGACGTCAGCTGAGAATGGGACTCAGGTTCCCTGACTCCAAAGTTAGGCTCTCTGTCCTGCCATCAGCCACCAGCCTCCGCCTCGCCTACTGCACAGGTGTGTAGCTTTGGACTTCGTTCAACAACTTTCACTTTTTAACTCCTCTGAAGCCTGCTCGGCACTGTGGTGTCTGATAAGGAAGAGAAGAGCCAAAGGACAACATGACAAGAGAGGAATCTGTCTCCGGTGGGGAAGGATCCAGCTTGACTAGACTAGGTCTTGAGCGCCTCCGCGGGCTTTGGGACAGTCTGAGCATCCCTCAGGTGACCAGGTCGGCTGGCCCGAACTCTCTGCTGGTTCTGGGGCCAGCAACCCCTCATTACAAGTCCATTCCAATGCATCCTTCTGAAAGTTTCCCCTCCCACTTCCCGCCAGCAACACAGCCTGCTCCATCCCAACTACATCTTTCAGATAGATGTTAAGCACTTTGCAGGTCACTGGAGATGGAGATGAGACAGACAGGTAGGCAGACAGACAGTCAGACTGACTGACCAGGGCCTCCAGATAGTCATGGTTGGTTGTCAGCTGATGGAGCAATTTTTTACCTACATTTTTAACAATCCTTGCAGGAGCTAGGGAGATAGCTCAGTTGGTAGAGGACCAGCCAACTAGTGAACTCTATGTTCAGCCAACAACCCTGTCTTAAAATATATAGTGCAGAGCCAAAGGAAGTCACCCAATGTTGACCTCAAGCCTCCACATTGACATGAGTGCACATGCACACCACACACACACACACACACACACACACACACACACACACACACCAGCCTTTGCAAGGGACTCCAGGTCAAGGAAGACCCTCAGTCCCGCATTCAACTGGGCTGCCAGGATGCCTCTCCCAGTTAAGAGGTTCCTCTGGACTCTCAAGTCAGAAAAGCCTGGGATCCAGTCTTGCTTCTGCAACTTGCAAGCCCTGGATCCTTGGAAGGCACATGGCCCTCTAAAGCTCAGCCTCCCCATCTGCAACCAAAGCCACAGCAGGACCGCCTGGCTTCTAGAATTAGCTGAGGACTCAGCAAGCAGCCTGACTATGCATGCATGTTTGCTACTAATTTTACTACAGTACTCTGCCTGGCAAAAATACCTGCAGAGGGCATTTCATATACACTGTCTCGTGGCCCTGAGTTCATTGGAGACTGCTTGGTGCCTTTTGACAGAGATCCAATAAAATCTTCTGGAACTCCCCTGACCACTGGTCTCTAGCGCATGGTGGCTTTTGGCTCACAACCAGAGCGAGCCAAGTTCCTGCTAAACTTCTCCAGGCAGCCTGCTCGCAAATTTCAAGTAAGTAGACCTAGAAAGAACTACAGGGGCGCGGTCTCCTTAAGGGTACAGCAGTCACAGGGCAGGCCTGCCTATTGGGTACAAGGTCGGGCGCCCCCGCTCTGAACGCCAAAGGACAGGAGCGAAGAGAGAGATCCAGGAAGGTCCCACCCTTGCCTTCCGCCCTCCCCTAGGAAGGGCTGGGCAGAGGCGCCGGGCTCAAGAGGCTGTGGTACCGGGTCGCCGAGAGGTCGCCTGAGCACGCGGGAATCTGGATGTTCTCCCTAGTCCTTGCGAAATGTACCCACCCCGCTGTCACCGGACGCACGTGGCCGGTCTCTAGGATACTGGGGTGGCCTGCCGTGTAACGATCGTTCAGGGTGCAGTCTGGTGGGCGCAGGGCGCGGGGGTCCCGGGGCCAGTGCGCCCCCATCGAGCACCTGGGAGGGGTCACTCACCTCTGTGGCCCGCCGCGCCAAGCGAGCGGTAGTGGCTGCAGGTCCCAGGCAGAGGAGACGGTGGCCCGGCCCCGGACTCCGCCTCTCGCTGCGCCCCGCCCATCCACAGGGCGGACCTGGCCCGGGAGGTGGCCGCCTGCCAACCCGCCGCGGCTTTATCCGGTTCAGCCACCTCCGCGGGTCGCAATCAAGGAGCCGCAGGCAAGGTCCTCGGTCCCCGCCCAGTACTTCAGTACAGGAGGCCACTGAGCTACTCTCCTCCCGGGTCTCTACCCCCACAGCGAGGTTGGGAACCAGACCAGGAGAAGCGGAGTGTGGGAGGAGCAGGTGACTTCCGTCCCCCACCTGAAAGGCATTTCAAATCTCAAATCCACTAGGTGACCGAGGTCAATGTGGTAGGTCAGGTGGCATGGTAGGGCTACAGAGAGGGCAGAGACACAGGGTACATACGGATGGGGGGGTCCCGACTCTCCCGGACAATGGAATTAGAGTAGGAAAAGCTTCCTCTTTCTGCTAACAAGGCTATGCAATTCCGCAGGTCTCGATTCCATCTCCGTTTTCTAATCGTCTTCTACCCATCCTCAAGTGTCTATAGATTTCAAGGTCTGGGAGCCTCCAGCTAAGCTAGAATCCTGTCCATACCTCTGATATGCACGTGCAGTATCTGGCACACTCCTTGGCTAAATATCCTATTTACAGAGACTGTGAGCTAGCCTGTTTTCTTGGAGACAAGGCTAGCTCTTTGACTAAGAGGAACAAAGCAACCAAGAGGAGAATGCAAACTCACCCTTCACGTGGTCCAAAGAGAAGTAAGAAGTGCATCTGTAGACACGCCCATTTTGCAAGATAAATACTTTAACTGACTATTAAAACTAGACGGAAGGCTAGCAAACTGGCTCCTCTGCTAAAGGAGCCTGCTCTCAAACCTATCAAACCGAGTTCCGTGCCCAGAGTGGAAGGAGAGAACCAGTGTCTAAAACTTGTCCTCTAACCTCCACACACAGCAGTGGGTGCTCACTCCTCTCTCTCTCTCTCTCTCTCTAGGCAAATAAAAATATTTTTTTAAAAACTGGATGACCACAGGAAGCTACGATATACGGCTCTCTTGGGAACGAGGCCACCTGATTTAGTCCTGTTGGGTTAGTTGTGACCCCAGCAAGGGAACTGCTCCCCAAAGATGCTCTGACCTGACTAGCCCCCAAGACTTCTCCAAGCTTTGAGGGGTGTGGGGAGCTGTTCACGGGTGGAGGATCCTGAGGGCGATCCAGGCAAGTGAGGAGTAGTCTTCATCAGACCCATCAGAAGGGCTAGGGGGAGGGAAGGGGGTCGAGCCTGAAGGTGTGTGCCACCGAAAGCCAGCACATCCAGGCCATTATAAGGCGTGGCTAATGGGACATTAGGAACCACCCACATACACCCCAAATGCCCTGCACCAGGGTTGGTACCTTTCTATGGCACAAAACTGCTTCTTTCTATCCCCCCATTGAAGCCTGGACTTTTTTTTTTTTTTTTAATTTACAGATGTATTTGGGGTGTTTGCATGTGTATGAGTGCACATGTATGTAGAGGCAACTTTGGGTGTTGTTCTCAGATGTAATTTAGCTTGTTTTGCTTTGGTTTATTTGAGCTGTATAAGGTCTCTCACTGGGCTGGGAACTGACTGGCCCATGTCCTCCTATGTCTGCCATCTTAATGCTGAGAGAGAGAAAGAGAGAGAGAAAGGAGGAAGGAAGGAAGGAAGGAAGGAAGGAAGGAAGGAAGGAAGGAAGGAAGGAAGGAAAAAAGAAGAAAGTAAAGGAGGGAGAGAAGGAAGAAGGGGAGGGAGAGAGAGGGAAAGAAAAGAAGGAAGGATGATGAGAAGGAAGGGAGAGGAAGGAAAGGAGGGAAGAAAGGAAGAAAGGGGAAAGAAGGAAAAAAGAAAAGAAAGAAGAAAGGGAGGGAGGGAAAGGAAAAAGGAAAGAAAAATAAAAAGAAAGGAATGGAAGGGAAGAAAAGGAAAGAAAAAGAAAAAAGGAAGGAAGGGTAGGAGGGAGGGAGGAATTTTAAGCACACTTCTTTGGACTTAGTCATAAGTTTCTGAGAAGATCCAGCAACCCTAACGCTGGAGCAGTCCCTGTATACCACGACCCCCCTCCACCACCACCACCTGCAGAGCCCCACTTACCAGATCCGGAATGGGCAGTACCATCCTTTTTCTCGGGGGATTGTCCACAGCCCTGGGCTGTGGTGGTAGTGGGGTGAGAGCCCCACTCAGGGTGGGCCTTGAGTGCCATCTCTTCCAGATCTCTACCTCTGCTCCTGCGACCCCCAGGCAGTGTGGCTGGAGCTCACCCCACAGTGGGGGCAGTGGAGACCAAAGTGAGTAGAGACTGGGGCCCCGAAGGTCACAGCTCTGCCCAACCCAGGGGTGGGGGAGGTGGGCGGGGTGAATGGCCTCTCCTGCCATCTGCAAACACACCGTGAGGTCTAAAGCACATAGAAAGGTGCTCTGCTGGGGGTCAATGAAGTGAAATGGCTCTGGCTGAGCTTCTGACTGTTCAGAACTCTGCAAATGAATGGAGCAGACCCATCTTGCAAAAGAAAGATCCGCTGCTTCGCGTCAGGAACTAAGAAGGGCGGACCTTAGGTTTGGACCGGGTTTCTCTGAACTCCGTCGTCGCTGCCTGTCTTTATTAGGTAAAGGGCTTCAGTGGACCACCTTTAGGTCCAGAATGATGAGACAAAGGTGGCACGTGTCTAGAGAGAGGTAATGCCTTTCTACAGCTATTCTGCAACACGCCCCACGTGGCCTAGCAGGCCCCAGCCTCTTAGCAAGGTCTTAGCAAGGATCCTGAGATCCACCCGGTTGGCTGGCATGCAAGTTCACAGGCATGTCAAGTAAGCCATCCAGAGTGGTCCTGACTGGTGTTCCAGCCCTCGGCAGAAGCACTCATGGGAGACAGCTTTTCTTCCAAGCCGTGCTGGTAATGCGGGTGGGGGTGGTTTGGGAGGAATCCAAGAGAAAAGAGACAACGCGTAAGGTCAGCGTGACCACTGATAAAGACAAGCTAACCCCTGAGGGAGAGACTTGAGAAATGCTAGTCATTAGAGCCTAGGGTAGGGCCCCTGGCTCCCTTCCATAGTTTAATTTGAAGGTGGAAGAACTTTAGAACAGAAGGGGGAGTTTAAAGCCAGAGATGACAGGGAGAAATGAAGAGGCCCCAGGAAAAGGACCTCTATCTTTTATGGCTTTTGGGTGTTGTTAGGGAAGTGGCAGTGTAAGGTAAGGAGTGAAAGAATGTTTTCCCAAAGTAAGTCCCTGGTCTAGGCCATTAGATGGGAAGGTCAGGGATTTAGGGAGATAACTCTGAAGTGTGTTAGGATTGCTTCTGCGGGGATTCCAGGTTTTGCCACATTCCAGTGGGGGATAGAAGTTTTATAAAGAAGGTGTGGCTGTCCCTAACAGGTTCCAGTAAAAGCTCAGGCACCTGCCATTTGAGGGCACCCCAAATGAAACTCAGTGGGCCACACACACAAGAAGACCTGAAAGTAAGAGGGAAGAGTGGTAGGAAAGGAGAAGGGTTGCAGTGGGAAAGGGGGAGAGGATTGGTTGGGTAGCATGAGGTGAAGAAACATAAATTTACTGAATTCACGTGTGAAGCTCTAAATAAAAAAGCAAATTTTAAGGGCCCGGGAGTTAAGCTTGTGCCTCAGAAGCAGAAGGACCTGAGTTAGAATTCAGGATCCCTTGTGAAAATGTCAGGTAAAAATGGCAGTAGCTTGCACTTCTGGCCCTGGAAGGAAATACTTGAGTAAAGCAAAGAGGTGATAGAGTAATCCGGGATGATACCCCAAGTCATTCTTAAGCAGTTGTAGAGCAGCCACACCGAGAAGGTCTCTGCTGTGACTATCTGGAAGGATTATTTGGAGAAACTGGTTCTAAACCTTCACAGAGATAAAGTTACCAAGTTCTCCCATCCTATTTATGAAAGGATATGGAGATCAGCTCTGGCGAAGCCTAAATTGACCTTATCGTGGACACCAGATCAACTGGGTTGGACCCCAACATGAACAGACCAATGAGATGTAGAGGACCAAAAACTCCAATCAGGCTTGCAGAAACTGGAGCTAACCAATGAGGAAAAGCCACGCTCCCAGGGCCAGCCTAACTTTGTGAATAGCCCTGACCCCAGTAGCCATCTTCAGCGCTCTTGCTCCTGGTGGATTCCATGTCTGGAATCCTTGAGTTCCTTTCTGGATTCCTTGCCCCTCATGGATTCCGTGCCTGGAGTCTGAGTCCTTTTCTGGCTCCTTTGCTCCTCATGGTTCCACATCTGGAATCTATGATTTCTTTTTCCTGCTTTCTCACACTGGCCCCTCACAGATTCCATGTCTATGAGCTCTTTTCTTTCTCTCCTCTAATCCTCTTATACTGCTTTCCTGCTTCAATCTCCTAGACACACGTGCAGCACGTCAGACAATTGTCCCGCCCCTCAAGGAATCAATGTCCGAGAGTTCATTCTTTCTCTCCTCTAATAAACTCTGCCTCAATCTTTTATGCATGTTCTGGTTTCAGTCTTCAACCCCCAAACACAAGAACCTTGAGACATAACGACCCCTGCCATAACCCTTGGGCCTCCACAGTTACACACATACATGCACACAAAAATAAAACATAAAGAGATAAGGATGGGACACTGGGCCTACTGTGTGCTCAGGACTCTAGGTTATAGCCAGTCAAACTTGGCCCTCCAGGGAAGAGGAGGGGCAAGACCTCAGCCTCTTCAGGCCTCCATAGGAGTTTAAGTTTTGAAGTAGAATGAACTGATTCGAATTCTCATTCCTTACTCATCTGTCTGGTTTTTTATTTGCTGCAAAACAGGAAAGCATGTGTCTAGCTCCTCAGCTGGTCAGCATTGAGACGTTACTGAGAAAGGTGTTCATTCAAAAGTCTCCACTGGGGAGAGGGCCTTTCAGTACATGGCATGCTTACCCTGCAGGCGTGAGGATCTGAGTTCGATCCTACAGAACCTACATAAGAAACCAGGCACAGTGGTGTGCACTAGTAAGCAATGGTGCGCACTGCAGGTGGGCAAGAGAGACAGGTGGGGCTCATTTGACAGTCAGCCTGACTCAGCAATGTGCCCCAAGCTTCAGGATCTCATATGCATGCCGTGGAGGTCTGAGGACATGCTCGTGTGTTTCTCCTCGGCGCTGTCCAGTTGTTTTTGAGATAGGAATTTTCAGCTTGGAGCTCAGCCAGGAGGGGAGGCTGACTGGCGAGCTAGTGAGCCCCAGGATCCTCCTGTTTTTGCCTCTCTAGCTCTGGGATTACAAGTGTACAATACTATGCCCAGCTTTGTGCATGTGCATTTGTGTGTGTGTTTTGTGTGTGTGTGTGTGTGTGTGTGTGTGCGCACGTGTGTGCATGTTCTGGGATTCGAACTCTGGTTACACAAAGCAACCTGCAAAGCAAGCACTCTGTGTGTTGAGCCACTTTCTGCCGCTTGATGCCTCCTTTTGGTAAGACAGAGCTGCCAACTGCAGTCCTAGGCTGCAATCCCAGAGCTGTGTAGAGCTGGGTGGATTTATGCAAATAGTATGCAGATGTAGCCATCCTAAAGCTGGGTTCCCTGGGGGGGTGACGGCTGACTGGGGATGAAGCACCCTGCCCTTTACTCCCAGTTTTGCCTGCTTTAAGCATCTTAGGACTTCATGGAGGCAGTCTTGCGTCTCGGCATGCTTCAGCAGGGGACAACATGCAGCTGGAGAGCATACCTGGCCCCTCGGGAGCAGGAGGCACCAAGACACCAAGGAGTGGGAGGGATGCAGACATATTCTCAAACTCTGTGTGGACCAACTGACTCTCAGAAAATGATCAGGGGGCTAGCAAATGGCTGTGGGTTCCTGGTCTATGGCCAGAAGCAGAGAATCATACACATGCCTATCTGCCTGACAGGTCGCTGTCATGTCCACAAGCCTACTTAAAATTCAGGGGCATGTGTACATGTGCATGCGAACCCATGTATATGTGCTTACAGTAGGGTTGTGTTTCCAGCAGGAGAGCGAGAGCTAGAGCGAGAGTGAGTGAGAGAGAGAGAGAGAGAGAGAGAGAGAGAGAGAGAGAGAAAAGAAGAAGAAGAAGAAGAAGAAGAAAAAGAAGAGGAGGAGGAAGAGAAAGAAGAAGAGTAAGGAGAAGAAGAAAAGAGGAGGAGGAAGAAGGGAGAAAGAAGAATAGGAAGGAGGAGGAAGAGGAGAAGGAAGGGAAGGAAAGAATAAAATAAAAAAGGAATAAGAGAAGAAACAGAAAGGAAGAGAGGAAAAGAGGAAAGAGAAAAAAGAAAGCAAGGAAGGGAACTAAGAGTAGAAGGAAAAGAGGAAGGAGGGAAGAAGAAAGAAAGGAAAGAAAGAAAGAAAGAAAGAAAGAAAGAAAAAGAAAGAAAGAGAAAGAATAAAAGGAAGGAAGGAAGGAAGGAAGGAAGGAAGGAAGGAAGGAAGGAAGGAAGGAAGGAAGGAAGGAAGGAAGGAAGGAAGGAAGGAAGGAAGGGAGCGTATTAGTTAGGGTTCTCTAGAGCTACAGACCCAACAGAATGAATTCATAAAAAGGGAATTTGTTGGATTGGCTCATGATTGTTTGGCCAACAATGGCTGCCAGTAGCTGCTCAGTCCAGTAGTTCAGTCAGTGGCTGAAGGCTGGAAGATTCCTGGAGAGTCTTCAGTCTTGTTGAAGGCTTGGAGGGTTGAAGAAGCCAGGCAGCAGGAGGGAAGATAAATTTGCCAGCACCAGGCTAGAAAGTCTTTTGTTTATGGCTCCTCTTATCTGATGTGCTGCTGGGAGGTTCCATTCAAATTTACGGTTGGTCTTTGTATTGCAAATATATTGATCCAGATAAACCCTTCCAGAGGTCTGGCAGCTGATCTCTTAGTTAATCCCAGGTGTGGTCAAGTTGGCAACCAGGATTAGTTATCACAAATCCACCCCTTGTTAATTTGACACCAGATCACATACTTTTATGCTATTTTAATCTCCATATAAAAACAATAGATTCATATTTCTGCCTAACATAACAATGTACAACTGCACAGATATTGTTTTTTCACAAGATAAGTGACAAAGTCCCTTGAGAAATGTTTAGTGTTTAGTGTTCCATAACATGATATCTTAATATCGATAACAACATTTTTACCATATTAACTACAGACTGTCATTACATTATATAACACAAATATCTTCTTAGTGTATGCATACATGCACAAGCATATTCTTAATAGACTAGAACAGGAGCACTCATGGCAATTTCAATCCTCGTTTCTGTAACTGGTCACGTGGCCTGTTAGGGAATCGTTCAGAGATTTCACCACACTGACACCAGAAACATTATCAAATGGAGAGGCTTTAATTAAACTGACCAGTGTCAGGGAATTGAGATCCCAGTCAAAAGCAGCGGCCCTGAGAGGCAGAAGTACAGAGTTTTTGAAGGCAAAAATTGGACATTCGTAGACATCTGGTCTGGTCACTGAGTCAGTAACAACAATTCTGTTACATACTCTATCCTTAAACAAGCAATATTCTGTCATCAACATTGTGAGTAGCCATAGTCTATCACAAACACTGTGTCTTGAACTAAAGATATAGAAACTGAATCATATTGTGTCTCTATCTGGCTGTCACCTGGTTATAGCAATCCTGGCATGTACGCTGTGACTGTGACCTTGAGCAAAAGCAAGCAGTTAGCACAGGAGCTAAGATCAGCAGTTATTTTGCAAGCAGCATATTCCTGACATCCTATTAACTAGCCAGTGGCCAATGCTTAATTCTAACTTAACTACTACAGGCCTTAGTTGGTATTTATAACCACCTTCCTCTACTACCCATTCTGTATTTCCTCCAGCCTCAGCAAGGTCTTGACTCTTTACCTGGAGGGATTACCCATATCTGGGCCATTTACTGTCCTGCCTGTATTGGGTTGTTGCAGTTTCTCGTTGACCTTAATCATAGGACATGGTAACACCAAGAGACGCCCTAGTGGACCTCCTGCACTCCAGATATACCCTTCCTTACCACCATTGTGGAGAAATAATCCAATTTCCTCTTGGTGATCTGGGTCAATCATCCCTCTTGATACTGTTATTCCTTTCTTAGTCTGTTAATTCAAGAGCATCAGAAGTCCAAAATAACTGGGCTGGGGGAATGGGGTGTTTAGCTTCCAGTTCAAAGAAATGCTTGTTGTGCCTCCTGGCAGAAGCATCCCCTGTTCTGGAACCAAAACTTCTAGGCCAGTAGAACACAGGCTCTTGGGAAAAGGAAGCAAAGTTTTTCCTAAAGGGGTGATGGTAAGAGGCACCATTCCTCTTTCCACCCTTGATTCCTGGACCTGTGAATCCTGGCTATAGGAGACCATATATTGGATGTTGATTCCAGGCATATTTTGCCTTCTGGAGAATCCTGCCCCATCCCTCTATTACCATCTAATCAGTGCTGTAATTGTGTCTTTAAAAGGCCATTCCACCATTCTATCAAGTTAGCCTCTTCAGGATGGTGGGGAACATGGTAAGACCAATGAATCCCATGGTCATGAGTCCACTCCCATACTTCTTTAGCTGTGAAATGAGTTCCCTGGACAGAAGCAATGCTGTGTGGAATATCATGACGGTAGATAAGGCAGTATGTGAGTCCACAGATGGTAGTCTTGGCAGAGGCATCACATTCAGGAAAGACAAATCCATACCTGGAATAACTATCTATTCAAGTAAGAACAAAACTCTGCCCTCTCCATCTTGGAAGTGGTCCAAAGTGATATGAATAGCTTCATATCAGGGACTCAGATCTAGCAGATTTGGCCCTCAGCAGCCACTGTAGCCAGTTCGCCTTGGTGAGTAGAAGTCCATATTGTTGATCCCATGCATAACCCCCATCTCTGCCACCATGCCCACTTTGTTCATGGGCCCATGAGGCAATGATGGGAATGGACAGGGAAAGAGGTTGGCTGTTCATGGAACGAGTCATTCTATCCTACCTGATTATTGAATGTATCTTCTGCTGAAGTCACCTTTTGATGAGCATTTAAATGGGACACAAATATCTTTATATACTTTGCCCATTAAGAGAGATCTAACCATCTACTTCTTCCCCAGATGTCTTTCTCACCAATTTTCCAATTATGTTCCCTTCAAGTCCCTAACCATCCAGCCAAACCATTAGGCTATGGCCCATGAATCAGTATACAATCTGGCCATTTTTCCTTCCAGGCAAAGTGTACAACCATGTGCACTGCCTGAAATTCTGCCCACCATGATTTCCTTTCACTAGTGTCCTTCAGGGCTGTTGCAGAAAAGGCCTGTAATGTTGCAGATGTCCACTTTTGGGTAGTGCCTGAACAACATTCAAATCATCTGTGAATCAGGCCCTAGTCATCTCTTCTTTAGTCAGCCGATCATAGGGCACACCTCAGGAGGCCATAGGTGCATACTTGGGAATCTAGGGAGGGAGGTAGAAGGGAGGCAAGAAAGCATCACGGGTAGTTGGCTCACCTGGTCAGGACACTGCTTTGGGCTGTCTATCTATTGACCTGTCATCCATCCATCCGTCTGACCATCCATCCATCCACATCTATCCATCCATCCATCCATCCATCCATCCATCCATCCATCATCTATCTGTCCATTCATCCACCCATCCTTCCATCCATTTATTGACCTGTCTATCCGTCTACCTCTCCACCCATACATTTACTGTTTGTCTATCCACATGCCCATTCATCTTCCTGTCCATCATCCATTCATCCATTCATGTCCGCCCATCCATCCATCCATCCATCCATCCATCCATCCATCCATCCACCCACTACTGTCTGAACATGGGACATCTGTTCACTTCTCAGCTGTCTAGGCTGAAGAGGTCAAGACAGAGCCCTCTCCGCTTTCCTCCAAGAGGCAGATCTGTCCCTCTCCAGGTTCCTCAGGCTGCATTCCTGAACTGTGAATGCCTCCTACTGTGTGTCTACCCTCTGATCTCCCTGTGCCTTTCATTCCAAGTAGGAGTGAGTATTTGTAATGGGGGATGGTGAGGGAGGAACAGAGCATTCCTCAGAACCCCCAACAGGGCATTGCCCTGTGCTTGGCTATGAAGCTATTTTCACAGTTCTCTAGTTGTGTTATGTTAATTTCCTGAATGCAAACAGTGTGCTAAGTCTGTTTCTGTTGGCAGAACTGGTCTCAAGGGTCTGCGGCCCCCAGGGTGACAGTTGTCAGGGTGGAGGAAGGACAGCAGAGCTTTCCTCTGGCCATGTGCTCCCTTGTGTTTGAAGCTGATGGCCCCCTTGGCAAATTCATTGCCCAGCCAACAGGAAACTGTGGCCCAAATAGATCACTCTGAGACAGGCATTCTTTCACTTGCTAATAGCCCATCTGTCTATCCATCCACCTGTCCATCTATTGAGCTGTCCACCCATTGACTATCCACCCATTCATTATCCACCTCTCTGTCTACTTTTCCATCTATTCATTAACCTTTCCATCCATCCGTCTATTGTCCATCCATCCATCCATCCATCCATCCATCCATCCATCCATCCATCCATCCATCCATCCTTTTATCCATCTGTCCATCTACTTCTCCATCCAATCACCCATACATACATACATCCACCTGTCCATCCATCCATTTGTTTATTCATTTGCCCACCTATTAATCTACCTACTGGTCTACCTCTCCATCCATCCATCTACCTATCCACCATCTACCTATCCACTTATCCACCTGTCCACCCATGCAGCCATTTATCCATCTGTCCAACAATCTATCTCTCCATCCATTTACCTGTCTATTCATACATCTACCTGTCCATCCATTTACTTGTCCATCTATCCATCCATCCATCCATCCATCTGCTTGCCTATCCATCCACCTGTCTGTCCAGCTGTTCACCCTCTTATCAGCTTTTATGTGAATTCTTTCTTCATCCTGTGTGTCCCCACTGGATTAGCTGGCAGTGCATACAAGGCTGGATTTGGGGAGGGGTTCCAAGGCTGGGACTCCATCAGGAGCTCCCATTGTCTTGAAAGGGACATTTCTTAAACTTAGTGAGAATTCGATAGGAATTGTGGATGCAAACACACCAAAAATGGAATACAAGTTTATTTTGCAGCTAAATATGAGTAATCGTGGCCCGGTTTCCCCAAATACTATATCTTAATGTGGTAACAGTTTCATGAAGCTTTTATGATAACAGCAAACGAAAGTCATAAATCAAGGCATTTTTCAAATATATTTGTGGAAATATCAAGCGAGTAGGTTACAGAAAGCAGTGAAAACTGTTACAAGCCTCAGATGCTGTCTGATGACATTCTTAGTCTTTGTGTTGATAGAAGCTAAGAGTCTGTTTGTATATTCCAAAAGGACTTGTCTAATAGCTACCAGGATAGATATTAAGAGGTCTAAAGATAATTGAGCTCCAACTCTCCATTGTCACCAAAGTTCTAATCAGCCTTGTTGGCTCTTTAACACAGGTAAGTCCCCTGGCCCCTGGGAACTCAGGTCACAGAATCTACAGCAAACATGCTTAGGGTGTCTAGTTCCATGGGTGTGGAAGCAGGCAGAGCAAGAGGGGGCTGTGGACCCTGGAGTCTGTGTCTGACTGGGTGGGAGGATGTGTCATGTAGTCCCTGACAGATAGCTTTGGGGGGAGGGAGTGTGAGGTGGAAGACATCCTCGATGGTCACCTCTATAGCCCAAGAGGGCAGGTACAGGGTATAACTGTCTATGGTTGAGACCTCAGGAAGCCAAGTAGATGCCACAGAGGGAGAAAGAAGATGACTGCAGATCCAGCTTAGTGGGGGTGAGGCAGGAGAATAAGATGGAGGGAGGTTCAGGAGGCCTTATACAAGAGGTGCATGTAGATTAGCAGATGGTAAAAACCGACTGGCAGAGAGGAAGACTGGAGCCCCTCCTCCTGGAACAAAATGTATCAGCTGGTGTTGCAGTTCACCTGCATGGCTGCTGATAAAATCATGATACAACTGCTTAAGGGAACAAAAGGTTTTTTTCCTCTTACAACTGTCCAGTTACAGCTGTCAGTCCAGTTAGGGAGGAAAGCACGCACCATCACCAAAGGACCAGGGGGTCTGGCCATACCATATCCATGTAATCCTTTCTTGCCAGACTAGCATGTCTGGTGAAATGTACCAAAGGATGTCAACTTCCTCAACCAGCTCTCTATATTTTACTTACCTGTCTAGGGCCTAGTCCCTCCCACCATGGGCTGGGTCTGCCCCATCAACTAGGCAATCTCCTACAGGCTCACTCGAGGCTTAACTCAACTACCAACTACCAACTCCCAGCCCAGAGCATGAACCCCTAACCATCAAGTTGACATCTGTACCTAACTATGACACTCCACCCCTTGTCAACTTGACACAAGAACATATCACTTTTAAACTGTAACTTTCAGGCTGGAGAGATAGCTTTGAGGTTAAGATTGTCTCCTGAAATTGGATCCCAGATCCTAGTTAAAAATGCCAGGCAGAAATGGCAATGGTCCAAGAAGGTAAAAGCAATACAGGATAATTCCCGAAGTCACCCTTGGTCCTCCACAGGGATACATAATGCCCTCTGATACATGCACACGCACATATACATTAATAAAATAAAATAAGCCACAACTTTCACCTTGTCCCCACAGGTATTAAATTTGTCTTAAAATATAAATATATTTAACTTTATTAATTCTAAATCTCTAAAAGTTCTCATAGACAAATTTTAAGATGTTCTGTCATTAAAAGTTCAGTTCCAACATTTTAAAGTTTCAAATCACTTAACCATAAGAATCTATCAAATCGAAATAAGTTGAGTACTTTAACCAGATAAAACAGCAAAATAGAAGCATCGTGACAATGAGAAAACATCAAATTTAAGATCAAAGTCCAGCAAATTAAATACTGCATCTTGTACTTTAATGTCCATTTTTTTCTATTCATCAAATAGTCAAGGTGGCTCAAAGATTCTCTTTGCAGCTCAAAGCTGTACAAGCAAAATGTCTCTAGACCAGGTTGAATTTCCACTTGCAGCTGTCCTTAGCACACATCCCATGGTTCTGGCATCTCCAGCAACACTCTGAGTTCACCTCTGTAGCTAAAACTTCACCTTCCAAATCTCCATTTGGTGCCAAGCTTCTGCCACTCTCCATGAACTCCTTAACTGTGCACCAAAATCAGTACCACCTGGGGGAAACACACCTTGGTCCACTTGAACCAAAACTATAACAACTTCCATGAGCTAACCCTGGAAAAGCCCCTTTGCAGGCAGCAAAAACTTCTGCAGGGCAAGAAACAACTTCATTTTGGGCTTTCAGCCCCTGAAAGAATCTAGGTTTTCAAACCACAGACTTGCTGTATGGTGGCGTTCATTTCTTCCACTGTCCCAGTGCAAATCTCCAACAATGGCAGCTATTCCATCAACACAGCTCTCCTCTATCAAGCAAACCAGTCTATTTTCTTAAAATTCAACTTTACCAAAATCCTTGTTTCTTTCATCACAAACCAAGCCCAAACAATCCAAAATTCTCTCAGCACCGCTATTCTTTAAATGGGCCATTAAACTCTGTAGAACCGTATTTGTAATCCATAGTCTTAAAATCTTTAAACATTTCAAACTTTGTCCAACAAAACCATTCAGAATACACAAAAGTCACATAAGCAGATTTATCATCAACACCCCACTTTTGATACCAAGTTATGTTATGGTTACCCTGCATTATTGCCGACAAATTCACCATCAATGGCTTAAAGGAACAAAAGGTTTATGCTCTTACAATAGTCTAGTTACTGTTCTTATTGATAGGAGAGCATGTACCATCATCAAAGGACCAAGGGAACTAGCCACACCATATCCACATAACAACTGAAAGAGGGACAATCCTTAACTTTCCAGACCTTACGGCCAAGTATACAGAAGGATGCCAACTTCCTCAACCAGTTCTCTGTGTTTTATTCACCTGTCCAGGGCCTAGTCCAACCCATCAACTAGACAATTTCTGCAAGTTTGCTCTGGGTTTAACTCAACTACCAATTATCTACAAATGTGCCCAGAGCTTGAGCCCTCATCCACTAAGTTGACACCTGTATCTAACTATGACGGCTAGATGTAAGAAAAAGGCACACTATGTAAATAACCTACAAATGCCCTCCTCTTTTGCATACAGGATCTTGAGTTCCTGACCTTCTTCCTTCTCTGGTCCCCTTTCTCCCTTGGGAGTGTATTCTGTCTCTGCTGCTACCATCTGTTTGAGGAAAGCCCCTGCAGAAACCAGGCCTTAGCCCTCTGGGACGTCCAGCACCTTCCTGTCCCTATTGTCCAGGTCAGTATCTACCTGACCCCTGTGTCGTGTGTTGGGAAACTCCCCACCACACTGGAAAGGCTATAAAAGTTAAAATTTCCTTTGTCCCGTGGACTTTGTGCAGATTCCCTTGCCTCCCTGTTGCCTGTGGCCATGTGGTCACCTCACTCTACTCCAACCTTTTATTGCTGTCTGGATGCTCCCCTGCCTTTAGGCCAAACCATACTCCTCAACAGCTCTCTGTTCTGATAAAGACTCTGTTATCACAGTCTTCTATCACTCTTGATCCAATGTAAGAACCATAAGAACCGCTCACTAACCTCCATAGTCATTGACATTGACCATAGAGCTGGGTGGAGTGGGCTGGAGGACTGTAGAGCAGAACCAGAAGAATGGGGGGCTGTAAGAGAGGGGGATGTTGCTTGGGGGGGGTCAACTTGGTTTGGGAGGCCTCTGGAGAGACTCTGGTTGAGAGTACAGGTTTTAGGGGTCCAGCTTGTCTGAGGATGGGGCTCTTTCCTTTGTTGTCCATGGGACCTTGGAATGGGGTCACTTATCTTCTCTAGTGCCTGTGGCTGTTGTGGGGACCCAGGGACTCAGTACAGGGGAAAATCCTCAGGATACCACCTTTTAACCCAGTTGTGGCCTTACCAGACCTGTGGCAAGGCCTATGCTTTGGTTTTGCCATTCCCCCTTAATAAATCAATAAAAAATATCAGATTAACAGTGAAAAGCAGGAAAAGGAAACTGGATTCACTATCGCCTCATTGAGGAAAGTGATACCCAATGTCCAGGTGCTTCTCGCTGAGGTTTTGCTTGGGATCTGGGTTTAAACAGGGCCAGAGCTGTGGCTCCACCCACCATGGTTTCATCACAGTTTTGGCTGTTTTGTCC
Source organism: Typhlomys cinereus (assembly GCA_023101885.1). Taxonomy (NCBI): domain Eukaryota; kingdom Metazoa; phylum Chordata; class Mammalia; order Rodentia; family Platacanthomyidae; genus Typhlomys; species Typhlomys cinereus. The sequence goes on from JALPQD010000599.1 coordinate 945,570, forward strand.
CTCAAGGTCGTTTGATAAGTTGTAGGAATTGTGTAAAATCTCTCTGGGGAGACAAATTCCTCCTCTGGCTAGCATCGTGTCCCACAACTTTTCAGGACTCTGTGAGTCTCTCTCTCTCTGTTCCCAGTGTGAGATTTTTTTGGGGAGAGGGAATTCTAGATTCTCAGGATCCATTATTTGATAGTCTGATAGGCAAAATGGAGGGAGAGAAGGGAGAGAGGGAGGACGCAAGCATTCTTCTAGAATCTTGATTATGGAGTGTCTGTCACTAAAGTGGGAACAGTACAAGAAGGTCGGAGGGTGTGAAGGGGACCCACCCACAGGGTTCTGTGAAGACTGGAGGGCTTGGGAGTGGGCAGAGGGCAGAGGGCGGGTTCAGACACCAGACTGGAAAGCTGATCCTGAAGACAGCAGTGGGCACAGGTGCAGACAGAGGACAGTCTGGAAGCTTCCATGAGTCCCATTAGGCTCGAAGGAGCTCGACCCTCATTGGCAGTGGTCTGAGCCATTTCCCATCATCCTGTGTCTGCTCGTGGCTATATAATATAAGATGACACAAGATTCAGTCATTAAGTAAATGGGATGACAAAATAATTGGAAAATGGATCCCTGTCCGGAAGGACTGAGATTGTTCCCCCGGCTATTGTCCGACTTTTTTTTTTTCTTTTCTTTTTTTTTTTTTTCCTTCCTCTCTCTCTCTCTGAGTAATCTGTCAGAGCCAGGGAGAACTGGTCAGAATCAGAGGCACTGAGAAACTCCACCTTGAAAAGAACCGGAAATTACCTTCAGCAGCCACAAGAGCCTTTTTTGTCTCCTGAACAGGAAGAAACTAACGAGACCCTGAATGCTGCAGAGAGGGAGGGGGCTACAGGAGTCGAGCTACAATGGTATACCTTTGTTCTAGAACCTTCCCTAGTGGGAAAAAGTGACAGAGAGCATCAGACCCTGCCAGAGGACCAGGGTGATGGTGACCTTGAGATATGGATAAGGGAGGAAGCAGCCCTGTCCATGGAAAAAGCCGGAAGGTCCTGCCATGTAGTCTCCAGACTTCTGAAATTGACATCCTCACGTTCAAGCCTCGGGACCCCCACCAAACCAGAGAACCCCACCCTGGCCCTTTGCTCCCCTCGATTGTTTGGGTCTGGTGTTTGTTATAACAGGAACTGTGGTTCCGCCCATCCCTGACCCATCACTGTCCGGCTCCAGTCGCTCCTGCAAGGTGGGCTGAGGAGCTGTCAGCGCTGTGTGGAATCTTCCTGGACACAAGCTCCTCCTCCCACTGGCACTGGGTCTTCACTTTTCCCTTTCTGTGGCTTGATTTTGGGGGGGGGTAAATTTTTTTGGTCCACAAACTGGTAGTCAGGTCTTGCTGATGTTTATTTTTCAAAATTTGTCTCTTTCTTATATATATAAAAAAAAGGATCAAGGACGGCCTCTATAAGGATGCGGATGAAAAATGTCCTCTGCAGACTCATGTCCTCAAACACTTGGTTCCTGGCTGGTGCTGCTGTGTGGGAGAGTATGGAAGTTTGGGGAAGTGGAGCTGGGGAAAGTGGGTTGTTGGGGGCGGGCCTTGAGGGTCACAGTGAAGCCCTGCCTTTGGGTGTCTCCCCCTCTCTCCTTTTCTTCTTCCTTTCTCCCCCCCATACTGAGATGCGAAGAAGCAGCTGCCACCACAGCTGTGAGTTGTTCCCACCGCCCCTCCAGCCACGCCTTCCCCACCATGATGGGCTGTACCTTCCAATCATGAGCCTTAAACTGCTTCTTGTCAGATATTTGATCACTGAGACAAGAAAAAATAACCTCAAGAGCACCTAGTAGAACCCACTGAGCTCATTTAAACATCCAGGACAGTTCCTCAACTTTTCCCTTTGAGATTAAAAGAGCACAATCTCATGAGCCATGGAAATTTGAATATTAGGTGTTATTGCAGTCGGTCTTATTGCTGTGAGACAGCACTCATATACAATTTAAGAGGAGAAAGGGCTATTTATTTGGCTTACATCTCTAGAGGAGATATAATCAGCACAGCAGGAGGTATGGCTGAAGGCAGAAACAGGCTGGTTCAGGTCACTGCAGCCCTCAGGAGGCAGAGAGAGCAACAGAAAACATAGGAGGCAGAGCCAGGCCACCTAACCTCAAGGCCCACCCTTGTGACCTGTCTTCTCCAGTAAGGTTCCACGTCTTAAAGGTGCTGCAACCTTCCCAAGCAACTTGCCAAGCTAAGGATACAAACACATGAGCTTGAGGGGAAAGCAAGGGGGAGGGAGAAAATTCACAGTCAAACCTTGACAGAGATATTTTTGTTCACTTGTTCAAAATATAGGCTCTTACCTGAGGGCCACAGAAACAAAACCCCACAACCAGAAACTTTAATGAAATAACTAGATGTTTTATTGTTTTTCTTTTAAAGTCTCATATCCAGGTACTGGAGCGATAGTTCAGTTGGTAAAGCATTTGCCTTGGAAGTATAAGGACCTGAGTTCGAACCCCAGCACCCATGCAAAAAGCTAAGCACAGTGATGCATGCTTATAACACCAGCACTGGGGAGGGGAGACAGGAGGACCCTGGGGCTTGCTGACAAGCCAGCGTTGTCTAATTGAGAGACCCTGTTTCAAAGGAGATGGGTGGTGTTTCTGAGGATGACACCAAAGCTGTCTTCTGCCTCCACACATATGTATCCATGTTCACGTGCCTTTGCATATGCATGAACACACATATATGTACACATACATGCATTAAAAAGCCAAGTGCCGTTTCCATACCAATGTACAGATTCATAATGCTACACGAAATAGGAGCACACAGAAAAAGTAACAGAACCATCCTTGGATTTGCAAAACCAAAGCATCACATTTTTTAGACCAGATATGCAATTCTATATGTCAAAACAAAACCAAATGTGAGGATTTGTTCTGTTTTGTTTTGCATTAAACACAGAGAGCACAATGACCTAAGAGATAGAGACAAGAGTTGAATAAGCTAGACAGCCATGGGAAAAGGAAAGTGACTATAAAAATTATTTGTTTCCTTCCGTCTCCAAAAGGAAAAAGAGTGTTGCAGTCAGCCTGCATGGTTGCTGATAAATGACCATCAAATGGCTTAAGGGAACAAGGGGTTTATTTTCTTACTGATAGTCCGGTTACAGTCTCTTCTAGCTTGACAGGAGAGCATGCACCAGCACCAGGGCTGAACTGGCCACACCATCTCTATGTAATGGCTGAGAGAGGGACGATCCTTACTTGCCAGACCAGCATGTCTGGTCAGGTGTATACAAGGATGCTGACTCTCTCAACCAGCTCTTGGTATTTTATTCCAGGGCCTAATCCCACTCCCCTGGGCCTTCCCCATCAGCCAGACAATCTCCTGCAGGTTTGCTCTGGGCTTAACCCAACCACTAATTCTCCACAAATGTGCCCCAAATTCCAATCCTCAACAGTCAGGTTGACACCTGTACCTAACTATGACAAGGGGCCAGTGAGACGGTTCAGGTAAAGGTGCCTATGTGCCAACCTGGAGACCTGAGTTCAATCCTCGAAGCCCATGTTGTAAAAGGATGAGAATCTGTTTTCTGAAAGTTCTTCTCTGATCTTTCATATGTACATGCCTGTGTGCCTGGTACCTGTCTCTCTGTGCCAAGCAAGCATCTCACTGGCTTTGTGATGGCCAGTATAAATTGCCAACTTGTCAGTGCCTAGAATCACACTTGGGCATGACTGTGAGGAAGCTTCTAGATCAGATTCACTGAGGTGAACAGACCCATCCTGGATGTGGGCAGCACCATCCCCTGGGCTGGGGACCTGGACTGAATCAAAAGGAGAAAGCAAGCTGAGCACCAGCATCCATCTCTCTGCTTCCTGACTGTGGATGTCACGTGACCAGCTGCCGCATGCTCCTGCTGCCATGCCTTCCCCGCCGTGATGGACCGTGTCCTAGAACTAGAAACCAGAACAAACCCTTCCTCCCTTTAGCTGATTTTGTCAGACATTTAGTCAAGCAAGGAGATGAGCCATGAATACAGTGCACAATAAATGAACTGAGGGGCAGGGAAAGATGTCAGAGGCATCAGCAGGGTGTGGGTTCCTCCCGCAGCTAAAACACCGTTACACACTCACCCTCTGCTTGCGGCTGAGGAAGTTCCGTCCCTCTCATGGGAGCTGCCCATCACTCACTGTCAAGACCACTGGGAATGTCTTGTCTCCTACCTGACCAACCTCAACCTAGGACCTTTCTGCTCTTTCAGGTGGACATGGAACATGTCCCCATGTTCTCTTTCCTGTTTCTCATGAGCCACGGAGTCTCCTCCTCAGATGTCATCCAGAAGAGGGTCCTATTTGTGGCTGGAGACATGACTGAGTGGAAAGGACCAGAGTTCAAGTCCCCAGTATCTGCGTTAAATAGAGCAGGCATGGTGGCTGCCTGCAATCACAGCATTCGGGAGGCAGATGCAGGGTATTCCCCTGGGTGAGATGGCTGCTAGACTAGCAAGTTGGCAAGCTCTGGGCAGATCTGCCTCAAGAAGTAAAGTGGGAGAAAGCAGGAGACTGGAGAGATGGCTCAGGGGTCATAACTCTGCCTTGCAAGGAGGAGGATCTGAGTTTGGATCCTAGGTCCCACACAAAAACACTAAGTGGAAATGGCAGTGGCTTGCATTTTCAGCCCTGGTGGGCAGAGACTAGGAAATCCAAGAGGAAGTAGAAGCAATCCAGGATGATTCAAAGTCACGCTTGGTCCTCCACAGGGACACTCAGTGCCCTCCCCCCCACACACACACACACACACACACACACACACACACACACATGCATGCATGCACACACATGCATGCGCACATGCAAAATAAAGAAAAAAAAAAAAAGAAGTAAAGGGGAGAGCAATTGAGGAAAATACCTGATGGTGATTTTGGGATTCCACATGCACATGTGCATGCATACCTAACACATGCATGTAAACATGCACACACTCACAAAGGAGGGCCTATGCCACACAAACATTACATACTACAAAAACACACACACATAATAAATAAAAATTTAAAAAATTATTACGTGTGTGTATGTATGTGTGTGTGTGCATCACGGCGTGCATTTTCAGGAATTCATTCTCTCTTTCTGCCTTGTTTTTGAGATGGAGTCTTTCTTGATTCTGTCACTGTGCTGCACATGTGAACTTGAGATTGCTTCTCTTTCTAACTCCCATCTTGGACACGATGGGATTGCAGACGTGAGTGACCACATCTCTCTTTTCTTTCTCTTTCTACCACCCTCTCTTCCTCTTTCTTTCTCTACTTCTTTCTTTTTCCTTCCTTCCTTCCTTCCTTCCTTCCTTCCTTCCTTCCTTCCTTCCTTCCTTCCTTCCTTCCTTCCTTCCTTCCTTCCTTCCTTTCTTCCTTCCCCCTCTTCTTCTCTTTTCCTTTTTCTCTTTCTCTCTTTCTTTCCCTCCCTCCCTCCCTCTCTCTCTGCCTACCTCTCTCTCTTCTTCCTTCTTTCCTTTCTTCCTTCCTTCTTTGAGTGGCAAGTTCTTTCACCTGCTGAGTCATCTTGCTGACCCCCAAAGGGCCTCCTCAATGCAATGAATGAGTCCCCATTGGTGCTAAGGGCTCATTTCTCTACTACCTTTACCAACTGTGTCGGCACAGGGAAGTTTCTTGCCTCATGTTCAATGTTCCATTCTCTTTTTCCCATCTGCTGTCTGTCTTCTAGCCCTGAACCCTGTGTTAGACACTGGGAACAGAGCCTCTTTGATGAAGGATTAAATTCTACATTATTAAAGTGGTGCATTTTATTTGTTTATTTGAGAGACAGAGACAGACAGACATACCCCTGCACACACATACAGAAAGAGAGAGAGAGAAAGAGAGAGAGAGAGAGAGAGATGCACACTCGAGTATACAGGCAGAGCCCAGAGACAACCTTTAGATGTCAATTCTCTCCTTCTATCATGTGGGCTTCCAGGAATTAAACTCAGGTCGCCAAATTTGCAAGCAGGAACTTTACCAACTGAACTATCTTGTTTTTTAAATTTTATTTATTTTTTGTGTGTGTTATGTGGCGTGTGTGTGTGTGTGTGTGTGTGTGTGTGTGTGTGTGTGTGTGTGTGTATCATCAGAGGGCACTGTATGTTCCTGTGGAGGACCTAGGGTGATTATTTCAGGAATCATCCTGGATTACTTCCACCTCCTTTTTGCTTCACTCTGAAATTTCCCAGGCTCCAACTTCCAGAGGCCAGAAGTGCAGGCCGTGACCATTTTCATCTGGCATGTTTATGTGAGATCCAGGATCAGAATTCAGGTCTTTCTGCTTGTGAGACAGAGTTTTCACCCTTGAACCATCTCTCTAGCATTGGAGGAGCAACTCTGAAGTCGTTTCTCTCCTTCTATCCATATGGGCTATATAATTCCAAATCTCTAGTTACTATTCCCCCACTCATCCCCTAACATCAGTAGAATACCAACCATGTTTACTGGCCTTAAACTAACTAGAAGTTGGAAATCAGTAACAAAAGTTGCATAATTCTCAGGTTTTCCCAGACTAAGGCACTTCTGTCTCACTGAAGAAGGCCCTATAATTGGAAGGTAAAGAGGACAAAACACAATTTTAAAACCTAGGAGAAAGTTAGAAGCAATACTAAAAACCTGTAAGCTGAATCCAAAGAGACTGTTATAGACCAAATGCATTCATGAGACAGTGAGAAACAACTCTTACGCAGGACAGACTCTTGATTCCTATTCACTTTCAAACTGTGGGCTGGGGATATGGATTGCTCTGCCTCCTTATTGCTTTGCTCTGGGGTTTCCCAGGTTCTGCTTTCCAGGGCCAGAAAGGCAGGCTGCTGCCATTATCCGCCCTGCGTTTTTATGTGGGATCTGGAGATCCAAACTCAGGTCTTTCTGCTTCCTGGGTGGTGTGTGTGTGTGTATGTGTGTGTGTGTGTGTGAGTGTGTGTGTGTATTTGTGTCTGTGTCTGTGTGAGTCTGCGTGCGTCTGTGTGTATTAGAGGATATTGTGTGGCCCTGTGGAGGACCGAGAGTGACTTTAGGAGTCATTCTGCATTCCTTCTACCTTCTTTTTGTTTTGCTCTGGGGTTTCCCAGGCTAAAGTACAGGTTGTCACCATTTCCACCTGGCATTTTTATGTAGGACCCGAGATCCTAACTCAACTCTTTCTGTTTGCCAAGTAGGGTCTTAACTCTTGAAGCATCTCTCCAGCCCTCCTCTTGCTTTGTGCTTGTGAGGCAAAGACTTTAATCACTGAGTAATCTCCCAAGCTCCTCCCCCCCCCCTTTTTTTCTTTTGAGACAAGGATCTTTCACTGGTTGACAGGCTAGGCTGACTGACCTAGCAAACTTCAGGGATGTGTCTTTCTCTGCCCCCCAGTGGGAGGATTACATGCATATACCACCACTGCTGATATTTTTGTACAGGTTCTAGGGATCAAACTCAGGTCCTCTGGCTTGAAAAGGATTTTTCCAACTGCGCACTTTCTCTCCAGCCCTAGGGAAATCTTCGTGTCAGATATTAACATGTAGCATCTTTTGATTGAGAGTTGATAGAGGTTCAGTTTGGGGATATGTTTCAAGTTTACCTAAATCGTCAAAGAATGTTTGGTTAGACACCAAACTGAATGCTAATTTGACTTTTTTAAAGTTTATTTTACTATTTTGGCATGTGTGTCTATGTATGTTTCTATGTGTGCCTGTGGAGGCCCCAAGAGTGACTTTGGAAATCACCCTGGATTGCTTCTACCTCCTATTTGCTTTGCTCTGGAGTTTCCCAGGCTCTGCCTTCTAGAACCAAAACTACAGGCTACCACCATGTCCACCTGGCATTTTAACGTAAGATGACTTCTTCCTTCCTTCCTTCCTTCCTTCCTTCCTTCCTTCCTTCCTTCCTTCCTTCCTTCCTTCCTTCCTTCCTTCCTTCCTTCCTTCCTTCCTTCTTTCCTTCCTTCCTTCCTTCCTTCCAGCTTAAGACAGCACAAGATAATTCTGGCTTTGGACCTGCAATCTTTATCTCTTCATTTTCAATACATCTGAGTTGGCTAAAGTCAGTCTGTAGGATCTTTGCTACATGTTTGGTTTTTTCCAGAGAACATTGGCTCTACATTTGATAGTTAGATATATAGGTGTCAACTTGACAATTGAAGGCTGAGCTCTGGGCACATTTGTGAAGAGTTAATAGTTTAAGAAAGCCCTGAGCAAGTCTGCAGGAGATTGCCTGATTGATTCTGGAAGCCCCAGCCCATGGTGGGTGGGACCATTCTCTGGCAGGTAGATAAGAGGAGGAGGCTGGTTCAGTAGTTCAGCATACTTTGGCAGACTTGCAGGCTGGTAAGTGAGGTTTGCCCCTCTGTCAGCAATTCCTGTGGAGACGGTGTGGCCAGTTCTCTCAGCTCCTGGTGTCAATATGAGCTCTTCTGTCAAGCTGGACTAAGCATTATAACCAGAATTGTAAGAAAGAATAAAAAGAATAAAAGTCCCTGGGTCTCCTAAGCTGTTTGGTCGTAAATTTATTGGCAGCATGCAGACTAACTTCAACAACAGCTAATCGTGCATTTGTATGCTAATAAAATGGATGATGATTCTAGGTAACCACAGACTGAGGGCTGGCTGCTAGGGGAACCAATTGTGCATTAGATAGCCGGTCGGAGCTTCCAGTTTACCATTCCCCATCTCCAAGGAGAAGAGAATGGCAGCAGGTTGAGTTGCTCATCAGTGTCAGAACACTTTATCCATCACATCTGTATACAAAACTCAAAAAGATGGCCCTCAGAAACCTTTACATCGGTGACTGAGAACCCATCCATAGGGTTACAACTCCAAGGAGACAGAAGCATCTGCACTGTGGGACCTTCTGAACCCCACCCTAACTGTCCAATTCTTCATCTCCTGTTCATTTGTACTGAAATAAAATATTTCATTAAATATTTAAAGTATCCTTTGTTCAATCCTCACATTAAGTATTTATAATGTCCTGGGTAATAAGTCAGTGATGGTAAGTAAACTGCTTTTGTGGGTTTCTGTAAGCTGTTCTAACAAATGATCGGATGGAAGAAAGGGGTTGTGGGAAAGCTGGTCTTGGGACCAAATAGGGCAGGTGTCGTGGACAGTCTTGGGACCCACTAATTGCACTAGGCATCTGAAATGGAGCCAGTCTTGCGAGTCTGAACTCGTAACCCAAGGATTTTATGTAGGCTATCTGCTTTCATCTGCAAAGAAGTGGACCAAAAGTTGTGGGCTGGGAAAAGTTGAGGACCTGAAGTATTGTGTGTGTGTGTGTGTGTGTGTGTGTGTGTGTGTGTGTGTGTGTGTGTGGTAGGGGGGAAAGAATAGCAGAAGCTGGCTTTTATTTCTACTTAGTGTCAGAGAGATGGGGTTTAGTACCGGGATCTTGGGGTTACAGAATCAAGCAGTTTGGGGAGAAGAATGGAAGAATAGAGAGAGGGACTTTGATTCCTGAGGGTCATGTGCCTGCCCACAGTAAATGGCAGCCTCTGTGCTGTGATTGTTAGCCACAGCCACGCCACTTTGGAAACCTTCACCCTGGCTGGAATGTGGCCATTCATGAAACCAAGCACAGCAATCACTGACACTTGGCTCCCTAGGCGCCGATCTCCTCACTCTGATGAAAAACACCTTGGCTTTTATGTTTTACTGTATGCTTCAGTTTCATAACTCTTTTGCTTTTATAAATAGTTGACCCAAACAAATTAGTCCACTATGGTGGAGAGTCACAGTTTCAAGAGTGGAGAGAATGGGTCACATTGTTTATTTGTTTGTTTGCTTGCTTTTATTGTGGGATCTGAACTCAGAATTCAGGTCCTTTGCTTGTGAGGCTTGAGCCATCTCTCCAGCCCCTGTTATTCTTTCAAAAGATGAACATTTTCAAGCAATCATTAAGAACAAGGGAGGGACTGGAGAGATGGCTCAGTGGTTAAGATTCTGCTTCAAAAGCAGAAAGTCCTGAGTTCTGATCCCAGGTCCCACGTAAATATACCAGGCAGAAATGGCAGCCTGTATTTCTGACCCTGGTGGGCAGAGCCTGAGAAATCCCACAGCAAAGCAAGAAGGAGGTAGATGCAATCCAGGATGATTTCCCAAGTCATCCTTGTTCCTCCATAGGCACACAGTGCCCTCTGAAACACACACACACACACGCGCACACACACACAGAGTAAATAAATAAATATTAAAAAGAAAAGGCACATATAAACAATATTATAAAGGGCTGGAGAGATGGCTCAGGGGTTAAGCCTCTGCCTTGCAAGCAGAAGGTCCTGAATTCAGATCCCAGGTCCCATGTAAAAATGCCAGGTGGAAATAGCAGTGGCTTGCACTTCCAGCCCTGACAAGCAGAACCCGGAAATCCCGGAGCAAAGCAAGGAGGTAGAAGCAATCCAGGATGATTCCCAAAGTCACCCTTGATCCTTCACAGGGACACACAGTGACTTCTGATACACACACACACACACCACACATACACTAAACAAGCAAGCAAGCAAGCAAGCAAAAAAAACAAATAAATAAAAGAGAAAAGAAAAGAGAAAAAAGGTAGTCGGGCATGATGGCATACACCTATCATTCCAGGTCTCAGGAGGTAGAAATCCGGAAGATCTGGAGATCAAGGCCCCCCTCAGTTATATTATCAAGTTCAAAGCTACATGAAATCTATCTCAAGAAGATAAATAAGGGGGCTGGAGAGATGGCTCAGTGGTTAAGACTCTGCCTTGAAAGCAAAAGGACCTGAGTTTGGATTCCAGATTCCACATAAAAACAACAGACAGAAATAGCAGCAGCTTGTACTTTAGACACTGGAAGACAGAGACTGGGAAATCCCAGAACAAAGCAAAAAAGGAGGTAGAGTAATCCAGGATGATTCCAGAGTCACTCTTGGGTCTCCACAGGCACAAATAGTGCTCTGTGATATACACAGACACACAGAAACACACGCACATGCACACACACACACAAATACACACGCACACACTAAAAAATAAATAATTAAAAAATAAATAAGTAAATGAAGAAATAAATGTGAAGGTATCAATAGGAGAAAACACAGGAACAAAAGGCAAGATGAAGACTACTAATAAGATTTGTCCCAGAAGCGTGAGAAACCTTTTGATAGTTATTAAGAAATAGAATTGATAAGCAGCACAGATAGGGTTAGCAGAAAGATTTTAATCCAGTATCTCCAAAGACTGGTGACCTTCTACCAGTACTCTGATACAAAGGGTTCTGAATAAGTCTGATGCTTCCTGGCTAAGGAATTACTATTGATGTTATTGCTATTTTGATGTAGGGTCCCACTAGGTAGCTAGTGTGGTCTGGCACTCATTTACTCTATAGCCCTAGCTGATTTAGGACTCACTTCTTACTTGCTCTATGGTCCAGGCTGGCTAGAAACACTCCATCTTTAAAAAACAATTGTGTGTGTGTGTGTGTGTGTGTGTGTATCAAAGGGTCTCTGTGGAAGACCAAGCATGACTTCGGGAATTATCCTGGATTGCTTTTACTTCCTTTTCACTTTGCTCTGGGATTTCCCAGTCTCCGCCCACCAGGGCTGGAAGTGCAGGCCACTGCCATTTTCGCCTGGTGTTTTTATGTGGGACCTTGGATCTGCACTCAGTACCTTCTGCTTGCAAGACAGAGTCTTAGCCTCTGAGCCCATCTCGCCAGCTCCACTCTCCATCTTTTGGTGCTGGGGTGATAGGCATTAGTTGTTCTAGAATTTTTTAGAAGTTACAACTTCTTGAAGCAGCAGCTAAGCAGACTAATTAATATGAAGATTGATGTGGCTGGGAGACAGTTCAGGGGTTAAATATTTCACCTCATAAGCAGAAGGATGTGAGTTCAGATTCCCAGATCCCATGTGAAAATGCTGGGCAGAAATAGCCCTGGAAGGCAGAGTCAGGGAAACCTTGGAGCAAGCAATAAGAAGGTAAAGCAATTCAGGATGATTCCTGATGTCACCCTTGGGCTGCAACAGGCACACACACTCAAGTGCCCTCTATACACACACACACACACACACACACACACACACACACACACACACACACACACGCAAATACAAACACACACATCAGAGAGAGAGAGAGCGAGAGATTGACCAAAGGTCAAGTGTCATAGTTAAGCACAGGTGTCAACTTGACTGTTGAGGGTTTGAGCTCTGGGTACAATTGTAGAAAGTTGATGGTTAAGTTAAGCCCAGAGCAAACCTGAAGGAGATTGTCCAGCTGATGGGGAAGACCCAGCCCATGGTGGGTGGAATTAGGCCCTGGATAAATCACAGAGAGCTGGTCGAGAGAGTTGGCATCCTTCTGTTCACTTGGCCAGACATGCTGGTCTGGCAAGTAAGGATTGTCCCTCTCTCAGCCATTATGCAGTGATGGTGTGGCCAGTTCCCTCGGCCCTGGTGTTGGTGCGTTCTCTCCCGTCAAGCCGGACTGAGAACTATAACCGGACTATCGTAAGGAAATAAACCCTTTGTTTCCTTAAGCCGCTTGATGGTGATTCATTAGCAATGTTGCAAGCTGACTGCAACATCAAGTTTCCTAGGCTAGACTCCAAGCTAGACCCAAAGCCTTATACCCACAGGAGAGATGCTCCTGGGGCTCTTACATAGGGTTATCCCATACCCCGTGGTCCCCAAACCCATTTATGAAGTAAATTAAACAAAGAATACATTTGATAGAGTAATGAAAGACCCAAACTGGTAGCCTCAAGCAATCCTCCTGCCTCATCCTCTTGCACCGCTGGAACTACACTTGGTTAAAAACTGGAATGTTTTTAGGTTAACAGGTTGCACGTGAAGGAATTGAGTCTCCTTTACCCAGTTGTTTACTGGAATATGTAGCCTTGCTGCGATCCCTTTCACTATCAAGTGTGTAAAACCAAGCCTTATGAAAAGCCAAATGGTTAGTCATGAGGAAAGTGAGGTGATGTAGTTACTTTTCTTCTATGGCTATGAGACAACACTCATACACCTCCCACTTAAGGGAGAAAAAGAAACTTTATTTGGCTTACATTTCCAGAGGGGATCATTCTGGTGGGAATCACACAACAGAAGGGATGACTGGAGACAGAAGCAGGAGGCTGGTTCAGGTCACCATAGCCAACAGGTCACCCGCCCCCTGCAACATGCCTTCCTCCAGCAAGGCTCCGCCTCTCTTGAAGGGGCCACAATTTTTCCAAACATTAACATCAGCCAAGGATGCAAACACATGAGCCTGTGGGGGACAATTTACATTCAAACTCTGACAAAAATTTTTACTGGAAATCAGGAGAAAGCTGGCAGGAGAGCTGGCACTTAAAAAAAAACCTATTTATTTGAGACAGAGAAGAAGGGGAAGGGGGAGGGAGGTACATGGAAGTCAGAGGACACCTTTTTGAAATTGGTTCTGTCCTACCTGTGGACTTCGAGGGATCTAACTCAGTTGCCAGATTTGTACGCAGAGGCCTTCTCCCACTAAACCATCTTCATGACCCGACAGCTGGTGTTTCTGAGCAGCTCAGGGATGCTTTTGTCTCCTTCCTTTGCATGTGTTCTAGGGCTGAACATTGCATCTATCCAGGAACCGTTTTCCCTACTCAGCGCTGGGAAACAGAAGGAAATCTGACCTGCCCTTCAAGTTGGTTGAACTAGACATGCCAAAGGGGAAGCAGTGTGGATACCACATTCACACGGAGGGTCGTAGAAGCCGGAGTCCCGATGCAAATAGCTCTCTGCAGAACAGTGGATTGGCCTTGTAGATGGCAAACGTATCGCCCAGTGATGGCTGCTAGATTTTGGAGAATTTCTGCTTGAGAGACGGTTAATTATTGGCTTGCTATCAGAGAGAACAAGTGTATTCAGCAAAAGCATCACAGATGTCAAGAAATGCAAGCACATCGCTGGAATCCCCCCGAGTCATTATGAGCCTTGTCCTTCATCTTACCATGCTGAAGATGCTCCCAGCGGTAAGTCACTTAGGTTTGGGGGCTGCTGGTCAGTCTCTTCCAGTGTTCCAAACTGGAACGGATCAGCAAAAAGGGGGCTCTTAACCTCAGACACTTGCTAGGACTGAGGTGAGAGACATTCCCTTCCCTGGGTTCTGACCATTTTTTCTAGGAGTTGATGGGATTTTTCCTGCATGTATCTTGATTGAATCTTCCTCTTCCTCTCCATTTATAAGGAAATCCCAGGCACCGCAGTTCCAAAATCCACTGGTGAAGCCCTAGTTCAATCTAGAAGCAAACAAGTTTTTAAAGTTGGTCCCTTTAGGAGGGATGTCAGACCTGGCCATTGTGCTGGTCTGCACTGTAATTGGGGGAGGCGACAAAGCTCTCTGCTACATCAGATATCCTCATATCCTGACAAGAGAGTCTGAGTTCAAAATCAGAAAGACATCTTCTTCTGGCATCTACTGTTTTTGCACAATTACAAGTTGAATCCTGATTACGCTGAGGTCAGTTTTTCTGTCAACTTGTTGCATTCTTCATCTGTTTGTTTCTTTAACCTGGAGCTGCTGGGGGCAGGACAGATGTTTGCCAAGACCCAGGTTCCTATGGAAAGTGCTTTTGAGTAGCTGTGGAACACAGCTCGAAGACAGAGGAAGGCAAGTCTCAGTGCTGAAGGCTGTAGGAATGGAGAGGGATTGGGAGGACCTTGAACAGCTTGGTGTGGCTGGAGGGAGGTTTGTGTTCAGCATCCTTGTGCCAAGGACTAATGACAGATGACTCCAGGCTCCTGGAACTTGCCCAGGAATTACGGTGGCAAGCTTCAATGTGCGAGCCGGAACACAGGGGCTTTCTTAGCATCCTGGGATATGGTCAACTTTACTTCTTCCTCTTCTTGCTTCGCTCTCTCCTATACCTTCTGTTCTTTCCTTCCTCTCTCCTCCTCCTCCTCCTCCTCCTTCTCCTCCTTTTTCTTCTCTTTCTCCTTCATCTCCCTTCTTCCTTTCTGCTCCTGCTCCCTCCCTCCTCCTCCCCTGCCGCTCTCCTTCTTCATTTTCCTCACTGAGTACCCTCAAGTCGGTTTTCTTCTGACATCGCCCTCTGTGTGGTCAGCCTGCTCACATCCCCAAGGCATAGATCCCTCACCCCTCTGCCCTCTGTGCAAATGAGGACTCAGAAGTCGATCAGACTAGGGCTAGGGCTGTTGGCTACTCTCCCCGCCCCCTCCCTTCCCCTCCCTTCCTCCCCTCCCCCCTTCTCCCCTTCCCCCTCCCTCCCTCCCTCCCCCTCCCTTCTTCCTCCCTCTCCCCTCCCTCCCCCCTCCTTCCCTCCCCCTCCTTCCTTCCTTCTTTCCTTCCTTCCTTCCTTCCTTCCTCCCTTCTTTCTTTTTCTTCGGTGTGTGTGTATTCACATGCCTTCATGTACATATAGTGGCCAAAGGACAGCATCAAGTGTCATTCATTACATGCTGCAAACATTTTTTTTTTTATTCAATTATGTGTGTGCATGTGTGTGGGAACCACCATGGACGCCTCCACCTCCTTGTTTACTCTGTCCTGAGATTCACAGGCTCCGCCCTACCAGGACCAGAAGCGCAGGCCGCCCCTGCTTCTGCCCGGCGTCTATACGTGGGGTCTGGGATTTGAACTCAGGACCTTCTGTCTGCAAGGCAGAGGCTTAACCCCTGAGCCACCTCTCCAGCCCCATGCAAACATTTTTTTAAGACAGTCTCTAACTCCCCTAGTCAAGTAGGGTGGGCTGGTTGGTCAGCAAGCCCCAAGAATCCTCTGTAGCTTTAGGATCACCAAAAACAGACCACCACATCCAAGTTTTCCTGTAAGTTCTGGGATTGAACTCAGGTCCTCATTCTTGCATAGCAAGTACTTTACCAAGCAAGCCCTATCCCAACCACCTTCCTTTCTTGCGTGGCTAAGTACTGAACCCCAGCCCTCACGAATGCCAGGCAGGTATTCTTCCTGCTACACCCTAATCCCATTCCTTCCTTCCGCATACCAGTTTTCAAAGCAGTTAGTTGACTAGCACCCTTGACTAAGATCGAGTAGCTTTATGATTCTTGGACGTTTCATTGGGACAGCTTCAGTCTCTCAAGCTGAGGACATCCTGGGGGTCCATTTACAGCAATGTGAACCTGTTTACCATTGTACATCCCAAAACAGATAAGATGGAAAATATAATGTTATGTTTTCATTATCACAATTTTTTGGAAAGCCCAACTCAGGCTGCGGACGTGGCTCAGTGGGTAGAGTGCTCTCCCAGCATGCACAAACTACTCAGTTCTATCTCCAGAGCCCCAGATCTCGGGAGATGGAGCAGCAGGATCAAAAGTTCCAAGTCATCCTCAGCTACTTATCGAATTGGGACCAACCTGAGCTTAAGTAATACCCTGTCTCAAAGAAAAAACAATAACAAAAACAGATTTCATACTGGGTGACCTGCCCAGGTGCAGGCTAGCTGAAGTGCTTTGAGGACCATTAAAGCCAACATCAGCTACTGTGTTATGCTACGAGAGTTCCTATATGAAATATGTGTTTTCTGCTTACTAATATTTCCAGTTTATGTTGGACTTATCGGATATAACCCCAGCACATGTGAGGGTATGCTGGTGTGTGCACACACACGTGCATGCGCGCGCGCACACACACATGCATCTACATGGAATAGTTCTAGAAAAAAATGCCCTCGAGACTGGTAAGGTTCATGGCCCCTGGGAACTAGATTGACATCTGCAGGAGGGAGATCCACTTTTCATTATGAACGTTTTGCTTGTTTTAATCAGGGGCTTTATTACTTTTCTCTGTTGGAGGGGATTTGACTTGTGTTGGTTTTGTTTTGTCTGGGGATGCAAATTCAAACAGCAACTAAATCAAGTGTCAGTAGGATGCGGTCAGAGCGCCCTCTCTGACTCCTCCTCTCTGCTGATTTATAAGAAGATTAAATGCAAATGAAGGGCCATTCCTGGCTGGTTGTTCAGAAGTTCAAGGATATGACAGGTGGTGATCCTTTCCTTTCAGCTTGCAGACTCAGCGTGTGGACTCTGACCTGAGCATGCGTGCGTGCGTGCGTGAGTGCGTGTGTGTGTGTGTGTGTGTGTGTGTGTGTGTGTGTGTGTGTGAATAGTCTTCCTCAGTTATTTCCCATCTTATTCACTCAGACAAGGTCTCTGGCTTTGATCCCAGAGTTCTCCCGTAGTCCAGTTAGTCAGCTTATTTTGAGCACCCCCTGGTCTCTGCAATCCAAGTGCTGGAATTGTAAGAAGGCCACCACCTTCCCAACATAGAAAAGTGCTGGGGATCTGAACTTTGGTCCTCATGCTTGCATGGCAAGTGCTTTATCCACCAGGCCATCTCCCGCCTTCTTCCTTCCCTCAGGAGTGTGGTCAGCAGAGACGTCATCTCTTCTTTCCATTTGTAGTAGCAAAGAACTTCCACCCCTAAACCTGGGCATGGGGGGCACTCAAGAGGCAAATGCAAAAGGATCTTGAGTATTTTAATAGTCTCTTTGGGCTATAATGCAAGTAAGACCTTGTAGAACAAGAAGAAAAAGAGAAGGAGGACAGGAAGAAGGAGGAGGAACGGGGAGGGGAGACCGAGAGGATTGCTCAGCAGACAAAGAGCTTGTCCTGACTCAGCAAGTAAAGTGGGAATAAAATGGAAAAGCAATCAAGGATGACTCCCAATGTCAGAGATCACTCTGGGACCTCCATGGACACATGTACCTGCACATATAAATGCATCTACACATATAATGAATACATATACACACATGCATGCAGCACTACACATTCATACATATGCCAGTAGAGAGGAAGAGGAAGAGGAGGATGAGGAAAATAACAATAATAATGCTGAACCCAGGTGGTACAAGTCTGTAACTGCCAGTGACTTTGGGAGACTGCGGCCAGAGGATGGCAAGTTTAAAGCCAGGCTGAGCCATGATGAGCTCAAGGCCAGCCTGGGAAACGTAGCAAGACTTTACCTCCAAATGAAAAATAATATAAAAATAAGGGTGGGTCTGGGGATGTGGCTTAATGGCGGAGTTTGTGCCGAGCAGATACGAGGCTCTGAGTTCAATTGCTAACAGCTGTCAAAAAGGAAGAGAGAGACAGAAATAAAAACAGAGCAGGGAAAGGAAAGTGGGGAACAGAAAGAGAGAGAGAGAGAGAGAGAGAGAGAGAGAGAGAGATCCTCACAGCCACCTGCAGACTGTCCCCGCTTACCTCACTGTCCTGAACTTTATCACTCTACCATGTCAAAGCAATCTCTGGTAAAGAAAGAGACGCCTTGAACTTTCAGAGCAGGGAGGTTTCTCAGCAGCAATGACAGACCCTCTTGAGAACCATTATTCTTGTAACCATTCTCCTTTCAGCCCAAACCAAGCCCCACAGATAACCCAACCCACCTGCCTACAAATGCACAAGTTTCCTAAGAGAATCCAAGCAATGTGTGACCTGGGGACATAGTTTAGTGATGTAGGGCTTGTCCAGCTGAGTGAAGCCTCCCAGGGTTTGACCACCACCCTGCAAACAAAGAATAGTGCTAATTGATAACAAAAGAACGGGTCTTTCATCAGGTGAATGCTCAGGGCTCTGTAGCAGAGGAAGGGAGGCACTCGAGGCTGCTTGGAAATGCCAAGGCTGAACCAGCAGCACTGCAGAGGGGTGCCTGGCTGACTCAGCCCGCACAAGGCCACTGCCATTGACAGCAGATGCTCTGAAGTGGGGGGTGACTCCAGACACGGCTGCTGCCAAACAAAGCCCAGCGGATCCATCCTTTGGCTGACTCGGGGCTCGGCTGCGTTCCTGGGAGAGTCAGAATTCTAAAACCACGCAGACAATGACTTGACGTTTGAATAGGAAATGGAATGATGCTGAAGCTTTGAGAGAGTTTTCACCCGCCCCAGGACTTCAGGAAGTCACGTGGGTACTGGGGCTCCACTTTCTTTCATCTTCCCACTCCCTCTCTGGGGCTGAGGAGATACTGAAATCAGTCAAGTGCTTGCGGACTGAGTGTGAGACCTCAGCACTCTCTGCGTGATCCGCCAGCAGGTGGTGAAGTCAGGCGTGGTAATTCCCGCTTGATATCCCAGGGCTAAGGCAGTGGAGGCAAGAGGGTCCCTGGGGTCACCGATCCTCAGTCTAACCAAAACCCGAGGGCCCCAGGTCCCAGTGAGAGACCCTGTATGGAAAAATAAAATGGATGGTGCTGGGGGATGACAACTGAGGTTGACTTCTGGCTTCCACAGGCAGAAACACACACACACACACACACACACACACACACACACACTCATACACACACACTCATATGTGTACCAGCACATATGCATTGTCTTCTCTCACTCTCTCTCTCACACACACACACGTACCTGTATAATCTCTCTCCCATACATACATGTGCACTTATACATGTACTTATACACATATATATGCATACCTGCATATCATCTGTTTCTGTCTCTTTCACACACACATATACACCTACACATATTCTCTTTCTCACATACTACATAATGGCTGAGAGAGGGATGATCCTTACTTGCCAGATTAGCATATCTGGCCAAGTGTACACAAGGATGCCAACCTTCTCAACCAACTCTCTGTATTTTATTCCAGAGCCTAGTCTCCATGGGCTGGGCCTTCCCCATCAGCTAGACAATCTCCTGTAGGTTTGCTCTGGGCCCAACTCCAACACAAATTTTCTACAAATGTGCCCAGAGCTCAAATCCTCAACTGTCAAATTGGAACCTGTACCTAACTATGACAGACTTTAAGCTCTCTCTTCTGTTCTAATACTCTCCCACCTTAAGGCTTAACTATAGTTCCCTTGACCACCAGGCCTTCAACTCTGATCCTGTTTCTAAAGTCTTTCCCTTGTGTCTCTTTGTAATAGATCTCCAGGTGGAACTCATACATCTTCTTTCCCCTGTGACTCTCACAATGCTCAGCTTATTTTCTCATAACCAGCCCAGGCCCCTGTCCTGGGGAATGGTGACACCTACAGTGGGAGAGTCTTCACATCTTCATTAACCTGATCAAGAAACTCCCCATAGGGATCCCCAAAGGCTCTTAACACAAATCTTTCTTGAGCTCACCAAGTTGACAACAGAGACAGCAACAACTTTCTAACCCTCTGCAACATTTGTCTAGCTAGATACACTTAGGATGACCCAGCGTCTATGCACACCTCCCAAAGTGATGCAGCTTTGCAAAAGTGCTGGCAGAGCTACCAAGGATCAGTGGCGGCGCTGAGGGTTGTGTGTGTGGGCTAAATGGAATGGCAGAGCCAACATGTGCTCTGTCGGACCCAAGAAAAGAGACTAATGCCCTTAATCAGGCTCGATATTAGAATGAATATCTTGTTCTCATCGGCAAAGCTATCGCCAATGTCTTTCCGTGAGTCTGGGCAAAGCTTTATTGGGTCCACCCAGTAAGTGGAAGGAAAGCATTGCCTGAAGACTTGGGGGTGTAGCTCAGGAACTGTACCAGTTAGTTTCAGGTGTCAACATGGCCACTGAGAGCTAAGCCTTTAGGTACACCTATGAAGAGCTATTCACTTAGGTTGAACCTCTGAGCAAACTTGTAGAAAGATGATCTAATGGATGTGGGAGACCCAGTTTGGAATCATTTCCTGGGGAAGTAGATAAAATGAAGTGAGAACTGGTCGGCTACAAAAGCTGGGTGACTAGGAAGTATACCCTTCTCTCAGCAATTCCTGCTGATATGGCGTGGCCTGGTCCTGGTGTTGGCGTGAGCTCTCCTGCCATAATGAAATACACCCTGAAACCATGAGTGTAGAAAAATCCCTTGCTTCCCTGAGTTGTTTGGTTGTGTAGTCATACCAGTAGCTGAAGAATAGATCATCAAAGGAAGCACATATAATGTCACATGCAAACCACTGCAGTCCAAGCAAAGCATTAAACATACTACTTGTCATGGTTGGGCACAGGTGTCAACTTGACAGTTGAGGGTTTGAGCTCTGAGCACATTTGTGGAGAATTAGTAGTTGTGTTAGGCCCAGAGCAAACTTGCAAGAGATTGTCTAGCTGATGAGGGAGGCCCAGCCCATGGTGAGTGGGACTAGGCCCTGGAATAAAATACAGAGAGCTGGTTGAGAAAGTTGGCATCCTTGTGTACACTGGCCTGACATGCTGGTCTGGCAAGTAAGAATTGTCCCTCTCTCAGCTGTTATATAGAGATGGTGTGGCCCTGGTGTTGGTGTGAGCTCTCCAGTTAAGATGGACTGAGGACTGTAACAGGGCAATTGTAAGAAAAAATAGACCCTTTGTTCCCTTAAGCTGTTTGATGCTGATCTATCAGCAACCATCAGGCTAACTGCTACACTGCTCTTGGTAAATGTCTTGTCATTTTATTTCATTTTTGCACTAACTGGGCATTGAACCCAGGACCTTCTGCATGCTAGGCTAGTGCTTTATCAGTGAGCTGCACTCCCAGCCTTTCTTGTAATGAATACTTTTACATGTGCCTAAAAATATGCAGAATTTATTAGTGTTGTAGTTCATATGGAAAGATGGGTAACTGGTGTGCGTGCGTGTGTACTCTGGGTGCTTGAGGAGAGCTTACAGTCTTCAAAGTCTAAGGCTGACTGTCCTATAGCCATTGTCTCTCAGGACAGAGGCAGCATCTTGGCCTTCTTTCCTGCTACTGTGATAAAATACCCTCTTGAAAGGGACTTAAGGGAGAAGGGTTTATTTTGGCTTATAGTTGCAGAGGGATGATGCATCATTGCAGGGGAAGTGGAGGAACGCAGCTGCGGACCGGGAAGGCTTGGCGGCAGGAGCAGGAGGCTAGCTGATCGCATTGTATACCCACTTGGGAAGCTAAGAGAGAACAGGAAGTGGGGCCAGGCTATCAAGCCTCAAAGCCCATCTCCAGTGACCCACTTTCTCCAGGGAGACACCATCTGTTAAAGGTTCCACAACCTTCCCGCACAGCGCCACCTGCTGGGGACCAAGTGTTGAAGCCCAGGACCCGAGGAAATAATGCCCCCTCACACTGCAATGGGTGGGGGAGTTGAGGGGGCTACACCTTGGACAGCGTTTCAAGGAGATGGAGGAGGCGCCAGAGAAGGTCTGAAGTGGAATCGCCCTGGTCTTTGGGGGAAGGGGGGGTTCTGATAGTTCATCTTGGTTGTCACTTGACTGGACCTGGTATTAGCTAACAGATTTGAGCACCTGAAAGGATTATCTGAATTAATCTAAATTATGTTCAAACCTAAATGTATGTGGACCCTTCCAGTAGCAGAGAAAGAAGATCTCTCTCTCTCTCTCTCTCTCTCTCTCTCTCTCTCTCTATTTCTCCCCCCCTCTCTCCGTGTTGGCAGTTCCTCTTTCCTGCTGCTGCCATTCTTGTGACATCTGATCCCAGCTTCTTTGACCCTCCAATAGGACTGAAGCCCAGAGACTGGGAATCCTCTGGCCTTCAGCACAGCCTGGGCCTGTTGAGATATTCGGCTCCTCGGCTGAACAGCTGGGCTGAGTCCATCGCTGAGCTGCCTAGACTTTACCTCATAAGCCAGTCCAATCACTTTCCTGTGTATATAGATCCATGCTATGGGCTCTGTTTCTCTAGAGAACTCTGACTAACAAAGGTAGCTTCTGGAAGATTAAGGAACTGTTCTCTCTGATTTTATTGAGCAGGCTCCCTCAGAGGTTCAGGTCACCATATCCATCAGGAGACAGACAGATCAAGAGTAAACCAAGAGGAAGCAGGGCTGGGCCACCAAACCTCAAGGCCTGTGATGTGCCTTCCTTCCACCAGGCTCTGTCTCCTAAAGGTGCCACCATGAGCTGGAGAGATGGTTCAGGGGTTAAAGCCTTTTTCTCAGAAACAAAAGGACCTGAATTCAGATCCCCGATCCCATGTAAAAATGCCAGGCAGAAATGGCAGTGGCTTGCAATTCTGGCCCTGGAAGGCGGAGCCTGGGAAACCCTAGAGGAAAGCAAAGAAGAGGTAAAGCAACCCAGAGTGATGCCTGATGACACCCTTGGGTCTCTACAGGTGCACACACACATTAAATGAACAAACAAACAAGCAAACAAACAAATGCCCCACAACCTTCCCAAACATTAACACCAGCTAAGGATGCAGACACATGAGACTGTGGGAAACAACTCACATTCAAACCATTACACGACCAATAGGAAACTATGGGAATCCGTTTGCCAATATAAATCAAGCACATGTCAATCATTGTATGCACTGAAGCAACATATATGTAGCAAAAAAAGGAGGTCTTATCATGTTCCAAATGCAGTGAGATGGTTCTGGTAGCTGGGGACTGGGAATGAGTATGGAAGTTTCCAGAACGCTGTTTGGTACAGCCCCCCTTTGATAACTATAGCACCAAGTATTAATGCCCCTTAAAAGGCCCATTGTTCATAACGGTCGCCCAGGGCATGGTGAGTTAGTGTGGGAAGTCCGTGGGCGTGCTTATTGGCTCCAAGCTCTTCTGCTGTCTTATTTAAATGTGATTCCAACAGATGTATTCGTTTTGTTATAAAAATAGTTTGGGGGAAGGGAAGAACAAACACTAGAATGCTGAATATCAGGTTGTGCACATAGGTGAGGCTGTGCATTAAGAAAGCCTCTGTGTGTGTGTGTGTGTGTGTGTGTGTGTGTGTGTGTGTGTGCGCGCGCGCGCTCCTGCATGCTTCCTCAGCATCCATTCCTTTTGCTCACCCTGCGTTCCCCTGGGCAGCTTGCTTTCTTTTCTCTTTTCTAATCTTTTGCTTCCTGTAGATGGCATGTGACGAGATGACAGGTTGGGAGAAGATGTCCCTCAGATACATTACAGCGCTCTGGCTGGAGAGAGACATTAAAACCCCTATGGCCACCTGGAGCTCCTCGCCATCTCCTGGGACCTCACCTGGAGTCTCCCCCTGGTGTTCTGCTGTCTGCCCTCGCTGCGTCTTCCAGATCTCCTGGGTCCCCCTCCACAGAGCAGGGCCAGGGCAGTGCTGGGAACGGCCAACCCAGCCGCTGAAGCCCTGGGGATCGACCACGTGGTGTTGAACTCAGAGTTGACAGATGGAGTCGTATGGGCAAACTAATTATATATTTTTAATTTTTTTCCCTGGCTATTTGTGAGTCTGCGGGGAGCTTAATTTATGGATTAATTACACCTCAGAGCTAAATGAGGGGGTTGGGGCACCTCAGTCGGTCTCTGCATTTTATTAGGAGTCAGGCATGGGTTGTTGGCGTCTTTGGGAGACAGCTACTCTAGGTCCTGTTTGAAGAGGAGCCAGTGAGCCTCTGAGAAGGACAACTTCCCAGATGATCTGGGGAGGTGGTCCACATGGAGGTGGTGTGGGTCAGGCCTCCATTCCACCACAGGCAGCTGCACTGAGGGAGACCGGCGCGCCACGCATCCCAGAATCCCAGCTGCCTGGGCTGCTTGTGCGGGGCTGCAGTTTGTCTGCATGTTGCTCATAACTTACCACCAAACAGTTTATGGGAACAAGCGCTTTTGTTCTTGCTGGCGGTTCTGTTTACAGTTCATAGTCCAGGTTGGCTGCTGAGCTCATATTAACATCAGGAGCAGAGGCATTGGCCACACCATATCCACAGGATGCTGAGAGAGGGCAAACCTCATCACCCCAACTCTAAGTCTATGCAGTATGCCAGGTCTGCCAAACTACTGACCCAGCTTCCCCCATCTCATCCACCTGCCCAGAGAACGGTCCCACCCACTATGAGCCGTGTCTTCCCATATCAATCAATGTCCAGGTTTGCTTGGGACTTACCTTAACTGCCAGCTCTTCACAGATGAGCCCAGAGGTCAGCCTGCAATTGTCAGGTTGCACCTGTATCTAACTAGCACAGGTGGGTATTTTGATGCCTGGCAAGGAGGCTTTAGATCTGGGTGTATGGCCCGAAGCTTCTAGAAGGCCATCTTTCTCAGCAGGACAACCCCTCAGAGACTTTGACATGTGAGGCAGGGCCTCACTCGGGCACAAAGAGAAATCTCTCTTTCCATCTTGGCATGTGTGACCTGGCCTTAGGACACTAGGCTAGGCTGGTAAGGTCCTTGCAAATGTCACAAGTTTGGCCATTTTCTTGTAAATAGGACATAGAGCTTAGAGCGCCTTAATTGTCCCATTGTAACCCAGGGGAA
The DNA here is from genome assembly GCA_023101885.1 of Typhlomys cinereus. Lineage (NCBI taxonomy): Eukaryota > Metazoa > Chordata > Mammalia > Rodentia > Platacanthomyidae > Typhlomys > Typhlomys cinereus. The sequence goes on from JALPQD010000599.1 coordinate 970,662, forward strand.
TTCTTTCTTTTTGTTTCGTTCTGTGGCTGAGTCTCATACTGTGTAGACCAGGCTGGCCTTCAGCTCACAATGATCCTGCTGAACCACCCGCCTGGCTTTCCTGCTCTTCAGAAAATCTTACCCGCACCTCCTAGTACCCTCCTGAGTCACAGGGTGGGAACAGGAGGAAGAGTCATAAGTCCACGCTTGGGATGCTTTTCAAGGGAAAGGAAGCACCTGAGGGAGGCCTGTGTCACAGTGGAGCATGTAGGTGGAGGATGTCGCCAGAGGGAAGGACTGGAGCAAGGCCTAGGGCAGGCGCAGTGCCCCTCCTGCGGGGAGCACCTCCTGGAGGGAGCACCTCCTGCAGGGAGCACCCTCCTGCCTGGGAGCACAGGAAGGAGCACACCTCCTGCAGGGAGCACCTCCTTCAGGGAGCACCCTCCTGCAGGGAGCACCCTCCTGCAGGGAGCACAGGAAAGAGCACACCTCCTGCAGGGAGCACCCTCCTGCAGGGAGCACCCTCCTGCCTTGGACTTCTTTACAGGCCAACAGCTTGTCCTGACATGTCTCCCAGAGTCCTGAACTAGCAGACTCCTGGCTTCTCCAGTCTTCTCCATGAGCCTCAGACCCTAACTCTTCTCCCTCTTCCTCTTTTTTTTTCTCCCTTCTCCTCTTCTTCCTTCTCTTCTCCTTTCTCCTTCCTCTCCTCTTTTTTCCCTTCTTTTCTTCCTCTATCTCTTCCTCCTCCTCCTCCTCATCCACCTTCCTCCTCTTCCATCTCCTCTTCATCTTCCTCCTTCTATTCCTCCTTTTCTCCACCACTTCCTTCTTCTCTTCTTGTTTTCTCTTCTCTTCTTCTCCCTCCTCTTTCTTCTCCTCCCTCTCTTCTTTCTTTTTCTCCTCTGGCTGGCTTTGAACTTGCTATGCAGTCAACAACGGCCTTGAACTCCTGAAATCCTCTGCCCCCACTTCTTGAGGGCTGGACTGATAGGCATGCATCACTGTCTAGTTTATCTGGTGCTGTGACCCAGGGCTTTGTGCCTGCTGGACGAGCATTCTGTCCACTGAGCACATGCCTAGTCCACAGCTTCTTTAAGACAAGATGGAGAGAGCTTGCTAGATCTTCCAGAGAGGTGGCGGTGTGCTTGGCAGTCAGCATTCCGATGGAGGCTGTCTGAATGCATTTGTCTTGTCCCTGCGCCTGCCCCAGCTCGGAGACAAGACTAACCCTTCCTGACAGAATTAGTTCAGCCTTGTCCTTTGAGCAGGGCCCAGGGCGGGTGCAGATTGCCTGAGACTGGCTGGGCATTTTGGTCCTGCTGGCTGGAAAACATCCTGAGTGTGTCTGTGTGTGTGTGTGGGGGGGGTCCTATAGTCAGAACCCAGATCAGGGGGCAGGGGGTGACCAGAGCTAGGAGAAACAGAGATGATACCTTGTCTCTGCTGTTCTCCCCTAATACTAGGTGCATGTAGAAAGGGGGAGCTGGATCACACTTTCAGCTTAGCGTGTGTGTGTGTGTGTGTGTGTGTGTGTGTGTGTGTGTGTGCCAGTACAAGCCAACCTATTATATGTTGTAGGGTGCTATAAAGTATAACATATGGCTGGGGCGATGGCTCAGTGGATAAGATACTTATGAGTACTGGAGTTTGGATCTCCAGAACTCACATGAAAATCAGATAGGTGTGGCAGCTGTTTATCATGCCAGAGCTCCAGAGTCAAAGAAATGGCATTCCCCAGGGCAAGCTACTAGCTAGGCTTACTGATTGGTGAGCTCTGGGTGAAAAGGAGAGACCCTGTCTTCATGAAAAAATAAGTGGAGTGTAACTGAAGGACATACCCAAGGTCAACATCTCTACACATGTAAACTAGCACATAATGCATGCACCCACATATACATATGCATGCAAAATATAGCATGCATACGCATACATGCACATGCAAGATAAAACATGCACACACATGCATTCATATTCATCTTCCACACAAGCATGCCAGCTCCTGTGGTCCTGGTGCAATACTCCACTCCCCCCAGCATTACTCCCCCCCTTTCTCTTCCTCACCTCCCATTGGTCCCCTTTGTCTTCTGTGATGCTTAGCCTCCAGGGTCGAGATGCTGGGAAAGAAATCTGAGCACTAGCGAGCATCTGTGAATTCATTGCTTTCAGCTCTTGACTGTAACTTGTTCTCTCAAACTCCTGCTGCTGCAACTTCCCACCATGACGGACCGTGACTTGGAATTGTGAGCCGAATAAGCCCGTTCTCCTTTAAATAGTTTCTGTCAGGGTTTGCATCATAGCAACAGAAAAGGTAACTAAGACACTTTCTGAACAACTCCACTTCTACATACATGTCTTGCACACATGCGTGACTCTCTGCATGTACGTACAATGTAGAAACCACAAACAAGAGAGAGCATACCTTTGTCTTTTGGAGACTGGCTTAATTCACTTAATATGACCTGTCTCCAATTGCATCTATTTCCCTGCAAATGATATCATGTCATTCTCCTTTATGGTTGGGAAAAAGTAAACAAAACCTCATTGTGTATATGAACCACATTTTCTCTATCCATTATGCTACCGAACTCCTAGGTTGGCTGCATAACTTAGCTCTTAAGAACAGTATAATAAACATGGATGTTCAGGTATCTCTGATATATCGACTGGGAAACTTTGGAAAGCACCCAGGCATGGCATAATCGGTAGGTGATCCCGTCGGTTGCGCCAGGGGAGATGGGGACAAGTGGGTCTTGGGGACTTTGCTGGTCAGCCAGTCTAGCTGATAATGGACATGCTTTAGGTCACTGAGAAGCCCTGTCTGCAAAAAAGGTGGGATCTGGCAAGATAGCTCAGTGACTAAGGGTCATCCTCACAAACTTGGTGACCTAGTTTGATCCCTGGAAGTCCATGTGGTGGAAGGAAAGTTGTTCCCTGACCTCTACCTGTACACTGTAGCATGTGTATGTTTTTTTCTCTCTTTCAAAATTAAAAAAATTAAAAGATGGGTGGCACCTGAGAGTGATATCTGAGGTTTTCTTCTGGCCTTCATATGCGCATACATACACACATACATATACTCACATGTACCTGCACACATACATACCTGCATACATGCACACTCACATTCACACACAATGATGATGCATGCACACTCACCTGCACTATACGCATTCGCACATTTAACCTCCTACACAGATGTGTGTGCCGGTGAAGATGCCGCACTGACCTGTGTTCAAACAGCACTTGTGCTACCTAACAGCTGTGTGACTTTGAGAAAGGTGCTCAATCTGCACTTCAGTTTTCTCCTCTGTAAAATGGGACTACACATATATTTCAAGAGGTTGTTGAATTCTTTAAGAAGACTTGGGTGGGGCTAGGGAAATCATCAAGGGTTAAGACTTCCTCTAATGCTGAAGAAACTGAGTTCCAATCACGGATCTCACAGAAAAAAATGCCAGGTGGAAATGGACCTCTGACCTTGGAAAGGAGATACCAAGAAAGCCCAGAGCAAACCAATAAAGAGGTAGAGCAATCAAGGATGATGCCTGATGTCACTCTTGGGCCTGTACATGTACACACAGTGTCCTCTGATACACATACACACCACACATACATACACATACATAAACATATGCACACAAAAAATAAAAAAGAGAGAGAATATGGTAAAATGATCAAAGTCCCAGAAGGCTGATGAAAAGTCACATATAGTCTTGATTTGTTTCCTTCTTTCCCTTAAAAATTTTTTTATTTTGTTATTTTTGCATATGTGTCTGTGTGTGTCTCTGTGTACATCAGAGGAAACTGTGTGTGCCTGTGGAGGCCCAAGGGTGACTTTGCGAATCACCCTGGACAGTATCTACCTCCTCTTTGTTTTGCTCTGAAGTTTCCAAGGTTCCACCTTCCAGAACTGGAAGTACAGGCTGCTGCCATTTCCACCTGGCTTTTTTATGTGGGATTGAGAATCCGAACTCAGACCTTCTGCTTTTGATATAGAGGCTTAATCCCTGAGTCATCTCTTCAGCTCCCTTCTGTCCCCTTCGACCTGGCATGATTTAGTACAAAGACATGGAATTTAGCCTCTCTGATCCGTCCCTCTCTGGATAGTTGTGCTGTTAGGGTGGGTCCTTCATTTCGGCAACCGTGGGCCACACCATGGCAGGCGACAGGTACCTGCTCAGCTCCTTTCCCATCCCAGAACCTGTGCGTGCGTGCATGCGTGTGTGCATGCGTGTGTGCATGCGTGTGTGTGCTGGATTTCTTTCTGCATGAAGGCACCTCTATCACATGACCTCTGCGGGCTGGCTGGGGATCTTTTGGAGTAAATCTTCCCACTTTCTTTAGAAGATCGACTCTCCAGTTTCCCTACTTCTGAGGATCTGCCTCAGGGTCTGACAAAAACCCTTCCTATTTTTTCCTTGATATCCACGGCCCCTTAACCCCCTATTTTTAACAACATTCTTCTCCTCAATTTCCATGCCTTTTCATATGGTACCTGAGACCCCAAAGTCCTTTCCTGTCTTTATGCCCTGGTTTATATGATCTTTTAAATTTTCACTTCATTGCTGTGGATTGAGCCTTGATGCTACTAGACGAGCACAGTATCACTGAGCTACATCCCCAGCCCTCATTCCCTGCGTATAAAATTCTGCTCAGATGGTCCTGCCTGGCAATCCTCCTGACCCTTGCAGACAGAGCAAAACCTTGTGGCTTTGGCAATTAACCACGGTAACCTGGGTGAGAAAGGGGTGTTTGGCAGTAGCCTCCCTCTGCCACCAGGGGGCATGCTGCACAGGATTCGTCCAGGCCTGCACCTCCTGGGGGCTCTCAGGTTTGAATCCCAAGTGGTAAGGATAGTGCAGCTGTAGAGTGCTGGATCCTCTGAACAGCAGGCAGCAGGCTGGATGCTCTGTCCTCAGACATGGAGGGAAACCTGCCGAACATCAAAGATGTCTGTAGGACTTTGTGGAGTGACCAAGACTGGTCACATCTGGGGAGGGGTCCGCCAGGATCCATCCAGACTTCTCATCAGGGAGGCTAAAAGCAGAATGGTTACCATGCCTGTAACCCCAGCACTTCAGAAGCAGAGATGGGAGGATCAGAACTTCAAGGTCATCCTGGTTACATTGTGAGTTGCAGGCCAGCCTGAGCTATATGAGACCCTGTCCAAGAAAAGAAGAAGGAAGGAAGGGAGAGAAAAAGTAAGTAAGGAAGTAAGTAAGGAAGGAAGGAAGGAAGGAAGGAAGGAAGAAGGAAGGAAGAAGGAAAGGAAGAAAAAGGGAGAAAGAGAAAGAAAAGGAAAGAAAGGAAGAAATAAAAGAGGACAGAAGGGAGGAAAGAAGAGAGGGGAAGAAAGCGAGGAGAGAAAGCAAGTGGGAAGAAAGATGAAATGAGAGACAGAAAGAGAAGAGAGAGAGGAGAGAGAAGTAGTGCTGGGAGGTGGCTCAAGGCACTTGTGCATATGCGAAGACCAGCGCTGGAATCCACAGAATGTTTGTGAAAACCAGGCAGGCATGGCAGATGACTGTCACCCCAGCACTTGGGAGGCAAAGATTGAGGATCCCCGACAAGCTGATGGGCAAGCTGATTACAAGCTCTTGGTTCAATGGACAGACCGCCCACAATAAATAAAGTAGGGATGATCTAAGAAAACCCTTAGGTCTCCATGTGAATACATATACACATGCAACATACATGTGCCCATACATGTGAAAACACACACACATTAAAAATTTTTTTAAAGAAAGAAAGAAAACACATTTTGTTTCTTCATGATGTTCTCATCCAATGATTGGCACACATCCACTATGTCTCCTCCCTTGAATTCATCCAGGTGGGCCTGTCAATCACCCAGCTAGGAGTCTAGCCCCCCAGGAAAGCCGATTCACTTGAAAACATGCTGAGGAGTTGGAAGAATAATGAAATCTTAATGAAATCTGGTAACTATCCTTGTCATAAACCCTTCCCCCATAGCCATTATAATTTCCATCATGTAGCCTGTATCAGTTATTCTTTCTCTGTTGCTGTGAGAGAGCACCCAAAGTCAAGCAACTTAAGGGAGAAAAGGGAGATTTATTCAGCTTACGGTTCCAGAGGAGAGATGCAGTCTTTCATGGTGGAAAAGGCATGGCTGGCTGGCAGACGCTGGAGGCCGGCTAAGTCACATCCTTCGTGGAGACAGAGGTGTTGCATGCAAGCTCAAGAGCAGACTCTCTGGGAAGTAGGGTGAACTAATCCATCTGAAGGCCCACTCCCCGTGACTGCCTTCCTCCCGCAGGCCTCCACCTCCTAAATACATCTCAAACCATGACACAGCCTGACTCAGCTCTAAACTCGAGAAGCACAGGCACATTACAAGAGAGCATTTCATTGTTTGTGCCTGTGGAGGCCCAAGGGTGACATCAGGAATCATCTTGGACTGCTCTTCCTCCTTATTGCTTTGCTGTGGGGTTTTCTACACTCTACCTTCCAGATCCAGAATTACTGTTCCCCAACATATCTACCCAGCATTTATTTTTATGTGGGATCTGAACTCAGGTCCTTTTGTTTGTGAAGCAAACGTTTTAACCCCTAAGCCATCTCCCCACCTCCCACCCCACCCCCATGTTTTAAAAAACCTAAACATGCTTTTCCAGACTCTCTTGGGCTTGCTCACTTTTTCTCTGAAGACCCCCGCTTTCTAGAGTTGCTAATTGATCTCCGAGGCTCGCTCAAACCATGTGACTCTCATCCATTCTCTCCCACCTTCCGGCAGTCCTGGGATTTACAGCTTGCCCGCTGTGCTGCTTTAATTTCAAACTCAAATAAAATGGTCCTGTAGCCTCTTTCTGAATTCATTTTTAAATTCTTCTGCTAACAAGAATAAGAGCCCACCCTGAGCTGTAACACTGGGTACCTCTTCCTGTCTACTTTAAATCACCTCTAAAACAACCAATATGTTGCAAGTCCTGTGGAAATACACTGTATTCTCAGGTCTGTTAGGCGTGTCCAGTCTTCTGACAGTGATATAGCACTGTCATCTACAAAAAGAACTATACTATCGAGTTGCAAAAAAAAAAAAAAAATCACAAAAGAAATTCTCCTAATTTTTTTTAAGTTAATGATTTTGTGTTAGGCTGCATTCATAGTTATCTTGGATTGTGTGTGGCTCACGGGAAATGAGTTGAATACTTTGAATAGGAAATAGTGGTAAGAAGGATCAGCGAGATGGCTTGGCGGGTGTAGTCTTCTGCTTATAAACCTGGTCATCGAAGTTCAAGCTCCAGAAATTCACATGGGAGAAGGGGAGAAGTGACTTCTCAAAGTTGTCCTCTGACCTCCACCTGTACTATGGCATACATATGTGCCCTCTTTTGTCAAATAAATAAAAAGATTAAAATGAAAAAAGTCTGTGTGGAACTAGGGAGATGGCTCAGGGGCTAAAGCCTTTGTCTCCCAAGCAAAAAGATCTGAGTTCAGATTCCCAGATTCTACATAAAAATGCTGGGCAGATATTGTGGTAGCCTGCATGGAGCCTAGGACACCCCAGAGCAAAGCAATAAGGAGATAGAGCAATCCAAGAGGATTCCCAATGATACCTTTGGACCTTCACAATCACATATACTCAAGTGCCCTCTGGTACAAACACAGCATCCCCCCAAAAAAAAGAAAGAATGAATTTTAAGTCTGTGGATATTTATACCTATACCTCAAATATTTTCCATCCACAGTTGATTGACTTTTCGATTCAAGTGAATGGATAAAGAAGGTCACTGTGATGTCTATGACGATCTGTCCTTCTGGAATAGTAAGGACCTCACTTACCTGGATGAGTCGCAGCCGATCAGTTAAAATGCCCCCAAACAGGCAGAAGTGAGACAGGGAAGAGGGCTCAGGCAGGAAAGTGCTTGTTGTACAGTCATGAGTTCTATCCCTAGAACCTACCTAAAAGCCAGATGTGAAGACATGTTATGCACCCAAAGCCAGAGAAGAGGAGACAGGCGGATTCCTGGGGCTCACTGGCCAGCCAGTCCAGCCAAATCAGAATCCCAGATGTAGTGAGAGACTTTCTCTCAAAAATATGAAGTGGTTAAGTTAACCCTTAACCTCTCTTTCTCTCTCTCTCTCTCTCTCACACACACACATACACAGAGAGTCAAACACATATACACATGTGTACATGCATGCATACAGGAATACACACATGTGCATGCATACAAGAACACACATGTATGCATGCATACAGGATCACATACATGTGTGAACATGAATACAGGAACACGCACATGTGTCCACATGCATACAGGAACATACACGTGCACATGAATACAGGAATGCACATGTGCACATGTATACAGGAACACACACATGCACATGCATGTAGGATCACGCACATGTGTGAATATGTATACAGGAACACACACATGTGCGCATGCCTACAGGAACACCACATGTGCACATGCAAACAGAGCACACACATGTGTACACAGGAACACACATGTGTGCATGCTGTGTTGCAGTTCCTTTGCTCCAGACAGGCTCCCACCTCTCACTGCAGGTCTCTGACTTGCCTCACTGGCCCCCCACAGATGTGCCAGCCCACACTGCCTGCCCCAGACCTCTGAGCACACACCTCCCACTGGTTCTGTTTGGTGGAATAAGTCTATATCCCTGCAGTGGTCAGGAAAGTTGGCTGGGGTGGGAGAACAGGAAGCTGGGTGAAGCCACGCCCATGTGATGGGAACTCCAAGATCTTTGTCACAGTGAATCTTCTCAGAGTTAAATAATCTGAGGAAGTTTTGTACCCATTCTTCAGCTGGAACCATTGAGACACAGAGGTATATATGTCTGAAGTCACAGAGCATGCTCTGGCCTGACACAGAAGCTCTAGGATGCAGATAGTAAATCTTTGTGATAGATTCAGGTATCAGCTTGACAGTTGCAGACTATTTGAGGTAGGAAGAACTGATAGTTAGGACAAGCCCTTGAATGAGCCTTTATGAGGTGACTGTTTAATTGATATGGAAGACCCAGCCCATAGTGGGTAGCTTTTCAGTGGTGGACCAAATCAAAGGAAGTGCAAGGGCAGGGACAGCCCTGTCTTGTCTTGTGTGGACTTGCTGTGTTGAGTCCATTATTGGTCTGCTGCCACCTTTCTCCCCTCTTCACTGCTGCTGCCTCTGTTCTTGATTGACTTGGGAGCCCTGTCCCTTCCGTCTTGCTGCTGTTCATCTCTGATGTCAGGACCTAGCCACTTTGCCCTCCGTGTGACCGAGGTTTACAAATCCTTTGGTCTTCAGAGTCTTCAGCAACTAACTGGAACAACAGTGAGACTTCCCAGGGATCTTGTGGTCTTTAGTCCAGACTGGGACAACTGAGATAGTCAGCTCAAGAGCTGAGCAGCTTCAGGCAGCTGCTGTCAGATAATTCTGACCACCAAAAGGAGTCAGTGGTGTTTCAATGATCTAGAACAGTATCTATAGACACATGGCAGGACATCATGTGACTTGTAGATCATAGGGCCACCAGAGAAATGGCTCAGAGGATAAGGCACCTGCTGGCAAACCTGGTGACCTGAGTTCCTCAAAAACCCATTGTCTTATAAGTTAATATAATGAATTTGTGTATATTTGTACATATATACAATTTTTAACCCTCTTTTGCACAAACCATCATTCTGACATTCTGATGAAATCTTGCATTCATTCTCTGAACATTTTTATCACATGCATGGGATGAAACACACAGAGTGGGCTAGGGGATTGTCTCAGTAGTTGAAGTGCTGGCTGAGCAAGCAAAAAGATCAGAGTTCTAATCCTCAAGTTCCACACAAAATGCTGGGTGGGTGTGGTGATCCACCTATAATTCCAGACTTAGAAAGTGAGGCCTGTGAATTCCCACAGCAAATTAAGGGCATGCTCTGGGTTTAGAGACCCAGGCTCAAAAGAATAAGGTAGAAGAATAAGGTACGAGGGTCATTTCCAGTATCACCGTCAGGCCTCCATGCAGTGTGCATCTAAATGTACTTGCATCCCCCACACACAATATGCCCACCCACAGGCAAAACATAGATATGCATATGCATTCACTCCATATATGTGTACCAAAAACACACAAAAGTTGCAAAAGAAACCATTTTAAATGATCAAAATATGCATGTGCGTATATGCACATGTATATACGCACATGCACACACATATGATATATATATTATAGAAGCAAGATAAGGTCTTATATACTTCAGGCTGACCCCAAACTCTATTCCGATTCTTCTGTCTCCACCACCCAGATGTTGAGGTTATAGGTATCTGCCATCATACCCAGTTTTTGGTATTAGGGGGAAGGAATCCAGGACTTCATACAAGCTCAGTAGACCCTCTACCAACCGAACCACATCCCCAACCTCCATGTAACTTTTTACAATTTATTTATTTTTTTGTTTTTTTTTATTTATTCAATTGTGCATGTGTATGTGTATGAATGTGTGTCTGTGTGTGTAGAACCACGGGCGAATTCAGGAACCACCACGGACCGCCTCCACCTCCTCCTTGTTTACTCTGCCCTGGGATTCACAGGCTCCGCCCTACCAGGACCAGAAACGCAGGCCGCCCCCGCTTCCGCCTGGCGTCTATATGTGGAGTCTAGGATCCGAACTCAGGACCTTCCGCCTGCAAGGCAGAGGCTTAACCCCTGAGCCACCTCTCCAGCCCCACAATTTATTTTTAAAAACAATTTTATTTAAGACAGAGAGGGAAAGAGAGAGAGAAAGAGGGGGGAGAGAAAGAGAGAGAGAGAGAGAGAGAGAGAGAGAGAGAGAGAGAATATACCACAGTGTATGGGTGGAGGTCAGAGAACATCTTTTATAAGTCAGTTCTCTCCTTCTACCTGTGGGTTTCTGGGGATCAAACTCAGGTTTGCCAGCAAGTACTTTATTCTCTGAGTCATTTCTCTGGTGACTTACGTCCTTTTTAAAATCCATATGATCCATTATCCAGACTTTGGAAGGTCTACAAGTCACGTGATATCCTGCCATGTGTCTGTAGATACTGTTCTAGATCATTAAAATACCACTGATTGCTTTTGGTAGTCAGGTCTCATCCACAGGTAATATTTTGTGTGGCTCCTTGGCTTGATTCCTGAGAGAAGCTAGTAGGTTTCAAAAGGAAGTCCACTGTGATACAGGTATATTTCTTTCCCATGCAAGTTCCCAAAGTCCTGATGGGAGCAGACTTCCCCATCCGCTGTGAAACCTGCTTCCTTCATCCTAGATGGATGGAATTCAGGAACAGGCACGGAGTGCCTTGCACACGTGTTCACGCTAACCCCCAACTCACTCCATCACTCACATGGCCTTGCAGATGAAGGGTCCCCAGAGGATCCAGACAGCCAGTTGAGATTCTTTCCAGTAACCCTTGCCCCTGTGCCGTGGTGCTCAGCCCCAGACCTGGGACCCTTGCATTCTGCCCCCGTCCCTGGTATTACTCGGAAGCCTTGCTCGCTCTGCAGTTCCTCTGGGGACAGAGGCCAGGACCACGTGCATTTCCCATAGACCCTTCTTCCCTTGTCAGTGTCCATGTGAAGGGCCCACTCAGCCAGTTGGTTCACCCTCCTGCAGGCAGAGCGGCTTTGCCAACTGACAGAGGTCCTGGGGGGGGAGGACAAGACAGCGTCACTGGAGGGAGGTCTGGAAAGACTGGGAACAAGGGAATCCCCAGCCTTACCTAGGTAAGTGCCTACCTACATAATACTAGGTGCCCACTGTTGGACCTTAGGAGAGGGAGGCAGGACTCAGATACAGCAGGGAGAGAGGCCCTCTGCACCCCATACCTTCCTCCCTGTACCTCATGTTTTCTTCCCTACACTCCAAGCAACCAGTCCAACCCTGGTAAGTTAGTCTCCCGGCTTGGAAGTCTGATTCATGTCTCTACTCAACTCTCCTATCTTTTTTCCACTTTCATGCTGTTAACTGAGTTCTAATACTAACCCTGAATTAATTGCAGGGTCATTAGCAATCACAAAAGTCCTTCTGTCCCCACCCACCAGTCAAAGGCCTGACCTCCTGGGCCCTGGCAGCCTGCCCTCAGCAGACTAATCATATAGATGAGAGACAATGAAACACACAGAAGGGAGGTTTAGTCAATGTGGACACATTGGAAAGACCCCTAATCCATCTCTGGGGCCCTAACATGAAGCTTAGGTCTAAATAGAGGGCCAGAAGTCTGCACAGCTGGGCAGTCCTGGCCAAGCGGTGGTCCCGCCCATCCCTGATCAACCACTGTCTGGATTCCAGTGTCTCCTGCAAGGTGGGCTGAGGAGGAGTTGACAGCACATATGGAGAGTCTCCCTCTGCCCCTTTTCCTGTGGTACCCAAGGCTTCAGTCAGTGCGTCCGTTCAACTATGGGAAAACTAAAGCTGGAGAGGGGCAGGGTCCTGCTGACAGGAAAGAGAGCAGAGAACTGTAGAAGAAGGTAGTAGTGTCTTGGGTGGCAGTCCTTGTCACCGTCCTGAGAGGCACAAGCTCAATACGTTGTCAGTGAAAGCCACTCCAAAAATGTACCAATGAGGCCTTCTGGATAGTGCTGTGTGTTTGTATATGTGTGTTTGGTGTGTATAGATGCATGTGTGTGTGTACAGTGCCTGTGTGTGTGTGGGTACATTTGCATGTACAGGTGTATGTATGTGTATGTACAAGTGCATTTGTGTATGCATATGTGTGTGTTGGAGGCTCGAGGCTCTGGGCACATTTGTAAAGAATTAGTAGTTGCTTTAAGCCTTGAGCAAGCCTGCAGGAGATTGACTGATGAGGAAGCCCAGCCCATGGTGGGTGGGGCTAGTCCCTACACAGGTGGATAAGATGGAGGGAGTTGGTTAGGAAATTTGGTATCCTGTAAACTTTGCCAGACATGGTAGTCTGTCATCTCTCAGCAGTCTTATGAATACGGTGTGCCAGTTCCCTTGACCCTAGTGTTGGTGTGAGCTCTCCTGCCAAGCTGGACAAAGAGCTGTGACTGGATTATGGTAAAAGAAAATAAACTCTTGTTCCCTTATGACCCACTTGGTCATGAATTTATCAGCAACAATGCAGAGTAACTGATAGCATGTGTTGCATGTGAAGCTCTGAGGACAGTCTCAGTTGCCATTCCTGAGATATCATCCACTCCCCCCCCCAAAAAAAAACCTCCAGAATCTCCTTGGTCTTGAACTGGCCAACTAGACTAGGCTGGATAACCACTGAGCCCCAGGGGGCTAGCTGTGTCCACCCCTAGTAGTAGTAAGAGATTATCAGCATGTGCTGCCAGGGCTGGCTTATTCACCTACTTATTTCTATGCTGGGGATTGAAAGCAGGTCGGCCTGTTTGTAAGGTAAGCATTTTATGACTGAGTTACCTCTCCAGCCCCAGGAGGTCAGGCCTTTGGTGGGTGGGGAAAGAAGGACTTTTCTGATTGCTAACGACCCTGCAATTAGGTCCTGTGTGTGACAGTCTCACAGAGCTATGAGCCTTCCTTAAAGGAAGATCTCATGTTCCTTCCAAATACTCTACAAACTCAAATAGCTTGGTGCATGAGTGATCCTTCTGGAGGAAATCCTTCAGATTATCCTAGCTGGTAGCACAGAGCCAGATTGTATAGAGTAGGGAGTCAGGAGTAAGAATTGAGAGCTCTCTGCCCTGCCCTGGGGTCAGCCTGCTGTGCAGGTGTGCTCCGGGAGTTAGGGGCTTACATGGCGTGTATTTCCACAGAGCTGTGGCCTCACCTCCAGGCCACGGTCTTGGAAACCAGATCCCTTCCTGCTGAAGGAAGCCGGGTAGCTGCAAACTGTCAGCACCACGGACAGCAAAGGCATGGGTGAATCTCCATGGAGAGTGGGGAAGGTACATCCCCACTTCAGAAGCTCAAAAAGCAAAGGATCAGAGGGCATCTTTGCAGATGGAGAGGGGGCCTGGCCGTACTCACTGCCCCTGACTAATCACCTAGCCCACTGAAAGGACACAGGATCTGGAGGGCAGTGATGAGGGCCAAAGCAGGTGCATCCTTGTTCTCCAGGAAAGCTCGGTGATATTACAGCATAGCTTAAGCTTCCTCCCTTGCCTTTGGCATTTTGGTGGCCCAGATGTGTATTTGGTGTCCAGCACTCAGTAGCTACCAGAGGAAGTGAAGAACCTGTGTCCTTGAGGGAGTTCCTAGACTGTGCTCAATGAGATGGGGGGACCCATCTTAACTATAGGCAGCATCATCTCCTGGGCTGGGGCCCTGGACTGAATGAAAAGGAGAAAGCGAGCTGAGCACCAGCATTTGTCTCTCTGCTTCCAGACTGTGGATGTCACGTGACCAGCTGCCTCACGCTCGTACCGCCATGTCTTTCTTCCATGATGGTCTGCGCTCTCAGTCTTTGAGCCAGAATAAACCTTCCTGCCTGAGGTTTCTTTCTTTTTTTTTTTTTTTTGTCACAGCAATGAGAAAGTAGCTGAGTTGATGGAAAGGAGAAAGAAAAGATGCTCTCCTCAGTGGTACACCCACTGATGCATGAATCACGCTCCAGCAAGTTCTCAGGCATATGTCTTCAGAGGTAACCCTGATGAAACTCAGTGGGCCACCTATGTAAAAAGAAAAGAAAATAGGGAGAGAAGGATTGTAATGGGAAGAGGAGGGAAGGTGGCATTGAAGACGTGCGTGTGAAAATATCATGACTTCACTATGTTTATGTTTTAAACACTAAAAGAATTTTTAAAAAGAAACAAAGAAAGCAACTGATATAGAGGATGAGCTTAAGTCCCTGACTCACTTCCATGTCTTCATAGATACATGGCCAGGACTCCCTCTAGGGAACGTCCAGGTAGTCTCAGAAGAGTGTGTGTGTCTGTGTGTATGCATGATGTATGTGTGATGTGTATGTGTGTGATATGTACATGTAATGTGTGCATGTGTGTGGTGTGTGTATGTGTGTGGTTACGTGTGTGATGCATGACATGTGCATGTATGTGATGTGTGCATGTGTATATGATGTGTGATATGTGCATGTGTATAATGTGCAAGTGTATGCTTGTGAGTGCATGTATGCATGTGTGTGATATTTGTGTGTGTATGTGTGTATGATATGGTGCATGTGCTTGGTGAGGTGATGTGTGAGTGTATGTGGGTGTAAATATGGTTACTCATGCGCCGTGGTGCACAGATGGAGGGAAATGATTATTATAAGTGTTGTTCCTCACCTTCCCACCTCTTTGAGACCAAGTCTCTTCTCCTCCATTGCATCAGCCAGACTGGCTGGCCTTGGAGCTTCTGGAAAGTCTCTGCCTCCCCTTCCCTGTAGATATGCTGGCATTATAGACACCTATGCCACTGTGCCCAGATTCCACTTGGTGGGATCTGAACTCAGGTCATCAGACTTGTGTGGAAAGCATTTTATCCATACAGCCAGTTCCCGGGCTCTCAGATAAGTTTTGGAACAAAAGCCTGTCTCCCTAGATATTTGGTTAGAGCATATCAACTCAATCATTGAGACTTCCATGAGCAAATAGGCATGCCCCTTGGTGGCTTGGGATGTGGGCAACTGATTGTGATACCCAGGGTAGAGCATCTCTATCTCTGGCTTTCCTTTCTCATTTTGCTTCATCTCATAACTGCAAGATGAGCATCCTATCTCAATGCCAGACTTGTGCGGACCCAAGACACTCAATGACAGTGTCTGTTACCTAAAGAGCACAGTTTTGTAAAGTAGTCCCTCGGGGGAAGACTTGATGCTATAAGGACCCTCTGGGGACAGAGACTGGCCACACATGCCCTCTATACCTGAGTCCTAAAGTATCTAGGGGGAGAAAGGTATGCGTGGAAAATATTAGCCTGAAGACAAAGGAGGAGGTGGGTGGACCACCTACCCATCAGCTAAGGTCAACGAGGGGCAGAGGTTTCTCTGTGTTTCATACATGGAGACGCATGGAAGCCACTTGCTGCTAGAATGAGTAATTAAACAGCACCAGGACTGGGTGAAAGCTACAGCAGGCGGCGGGTGGTGAGACTTGCACAGCTGCTTCTCTGGATGGTGTATCATCCAGTGGGAGGGAACCAGGCTGGCCCAGCTCAGAGAATCAGTGTAAATCTCCTCCGCTTTGGACACGGCTATCTTGAGGTTGGGAGGGGTTCGGGGCACTTAGACCATGGAGTGAGAGGAGCCCGGGACCGCAGCAGAACCGTGTTCTCAGAATCCCCAGCCAAAGAGATCATTAGAGTGGCCGCCTCGGCCTCTGAGAAGCAGAGCGAGGGCTTTCTGGGGCTGACTGACCCTCTTTGGGCAGATGTGTGACTGTACTCTGGCAGTGGGGCCGGTGGGCATCCTTCTCGTTGCCATTAAGCAATGCTCACACAGTTTCTGGGGCTGAGGCTGGCGCTCTCCCTGCTCCCCTTGTGAGCATCTTAGAAACTGAAGTTGGGAGTGGAAATGGAGTTTCAGGTCAAGGGGGTCCTGTGCGCTGAGCGGTATCTACCCCAGGCCATCCACTGTGGGGCGCTAGTTCATCCCTGGAAGAACGAGACTGGCAGCGCTTCACACACCTCACAGCGTCCGGACCAGCGCCAGCATCTAGCAGTTAATAAGCCCTGTGAAGTCAGGAAGGTCAAGGTCTGGAAAGACGGAAAGAAGCAACGAGCAAAACTTTCATCGTGTTACAATTAGTCCCAGAGAAAACGGAGAGTATAGAATGACTTGGGGCTCACCAAGTAGACTAGGCTGGTCAGTCAGCAGACCCCCGCAATCCTCCTGTCTCCACCTCCCCAGTGTTAAGATTACAAGCAGCATACACCACCATGCCTGACATTTTTTTTAAAACTTTTTTTATTATTTATTCAATTGTGCGTTTTGTGTGTATGTATGTGTGTGCGTGTGTGTGTGTGTGTGTGTAGAACCACGGACGAATTCGGGAATCACCATGGACGCCTCCACATCTTCCTTGTTTACTCTGCCCCGGGATTCACAGGCTCCGCCCTACCAGGACCAGAAGCACAGGCCGCCCCCGCTTCCGCCTGGCGTCTATACGTGGGATCTGGGATCCGAACTCAGGACCTTCCGCCTGCAAGGCAGAGGCTTAACCCCTGAGCCACCTCTCCAGCCCCATGCCTGACATTTTAATGTGCATTTTGGGGATCTGAACTCAGATCCTCATGCTTGCAAGGCAAGCACTTCATTGACTAAGCCATCTCTCCCTCTACCTTTGCCTTCCTTTCTTATTCTTCCTCAATGAAAATCATCTTCTTAGATTCTGCATGGGTAGTTGAGTGGTAGGGCTCTTGCCTAGGATGCAGGAGGTCCTGGGTTCAAGCTCTAGAATTGCAAATAATAATAATAATAATAATATAATGCTAATAGCATTGCTAATAATAATAGGATTTAAGTATGTGTTTTAAACTTTTCTACTTGGACAAGCTATGATAGAAGATTGTGTATGTAAAAATTTCCTTTTTAAAATTATTTTGTGTGTGTCTGTGTATGTGTGTCTCTGTGTGTGTTTTTGTGTATCAGAGGACACTGTATGTGTCTGTGGATTTTGAGAATCACCCTGGCTTGTTCTACCTCCTATTTACTTTGCTCTGAAGTTTCCCAGGATCTGCCTTCCAGAACAGGAAGTACAGGCTGCCACCGTTTCCACTTGGCATTTTTTTAAAAGTTTTTTTATTTTATCATTTTTGCATGTGTGTCTGTGTATGCCTGTGTGTGTGTGTGTGTGTGTGTGTATGTGTCTGTGCATTCATTTGTTCAGTATTTCACCAGTCCTGATGATACCATGTATTCATGAATGAATGATGCAGTGAATGAATGAATATACCATACATGCATGCACAATGAATAATTTGATGCATGCACAAATTCATGATATCATGCATACATGAATGAATGATGCAGTGAATGAATGAATAATACCATACATGCATGAACAATGAATGATATGATGTATGCATGAATTCATGATATAATGTCTACATGAATGAATGACACTGTATATGCATGAACAATGAATGATGTGATGCCTGCATGAATGCGTGATATTTGCATGCATGTGGGCAGGATACAATGCACGATGGTAAATTAGGTTCCTAAACTGCTACCACTCCCATGTACAGGAAGATCAACAAGAAAACAAAGGTGTGGCTGGGGAGATGGCCCAGTGGTTAAAGTCTTTGCCTACCAAATGAAAAGATTTGAGTTCAGATTTCCAGAATCTACATAAAAATGCTGACCAGGGGCCAGAAAGATGGCTCAGGGGTTAAGCCTCTGCCTCGCAAGCAGAAGGTCCTAAGTTCAGATCCTGGATCCCATGTAAAAATGCCAGATGGAAATGAGGGCCTGGAAGCGAAGCCTGGGGAAATTCCAAAGCAAAAGCAAAGAGGAGGTAGAAACAATCCAGGGTGATTCCCAAAGTCACTCTTGGGCCTCCTTAAGCACACACGGTGGTCTCTGATACACATAGACATATACACAGAAACACACATAGACACACATACAAAAAAAATTGTTAGGCAGGTGTGGTGGTGGCCTGCAGTTACAGCCCTACAAGTTACTTTGGTTTCAGGGCTGGTGATTGTTAAATAATGAGGTTATGTAGTCAGTTTTGGAAACTGTTCCCCTTCTCCACCCCATTCAACCAGGATAGAGGATGTAACGGTTACTCTTAACTATTGCTGTGAGAGAGCACCCAAAGTCAATCAACTTAAATGAGAAAAGAAAATTTATTCAGCTTACGTTTCCAGAGGCGAGATACAGTCTTTCATGGCGGAGGTGGCATGGCTGGCTGGCCAGAGCTGGAGTCAGGCTAAGTCACTCCCATCTGCGAGGCCGAGAGCTGCAAGACTGCTTGCTGCAAAGGCAGGCTTCCTCTTGGAGGTAAGGTGGGACTAATCTATCTCAAGGGCCACCCCTTGGGACCACTTTCCTCCAGCAAGGCTCCACCTTTCACATGAGACTGTGGGGGACACATTTCAAACCATGATATAGGAGTTTTTCAAAAATGGCTCCGCTAAAGCTGATACTCACGTCCCTGGACAACCTTGGGAAAGCAGGGGTTAAACCCAAACATAATCCAGGGACAAGGTAGAGGGAAGAAAACAGGAAGAGAGGCAGGGTGAACCGGCTAAGCTGGAGAAGAGCTGAGCTGGAGAACAGGAGCCCTCCAATAAGGGTCTTCCAAGCTCAACCTCAAGAAGAAAATGAAGTGCAAGGCCTAATGTCTGAAGTGGCAGGGAGGGACAGAAACAGCCCTCTGTTGTTGTCTGCAGTAACCTAGGGACTTCTTTTCAGATGCATCCTCAGAAGCCAGTATTCCTGGCTTCCACAGACAAGAATTCCAAGGGAAACCAGCATGGAACATAATTGGAATTAATTCAAAAGGATTTTTAGGTTGGGGGAGATGCTCAGGAGTGCCTGTGCTTCACAAGCAAAAAGACCTGAGTTCAGATTCCAGATCCCAAGTAAAAATGCCAGGAAGAAATGGCAGCAGCTTGCAATTTCAGTCCTGGAAGGCAGAGCCTGGGAAACCCCAGAGTTAAAGTGATAAGGAAGTAGAGCAATCCAGGATGATTTCTGATGTCACCCTTGAGCCTCCACAGGCACACACTCAAGTGTGTTCTAGCAAGTGCACACATGTACACACACACACACACACACACACACACACACACAGACACAAAGGTTTGATGGTGGAACACATGCTTCTGAGTACTCTGTAGGGTATGGGTGGGAGTGGTCAGTGTTGCCTGGGGACAGGTCAGGGAAGATGGCAGACAAAGAGGGACACCCAGCTAGGACACTGTCATGGTTTGAACATAAACTGTCCCCCACAGCTCATGTGTTTGAATATTGTAACAGTTACTCTTAACTATTGCTGTGAGAGAGCACCCAAAATCAAGAAACTTAAGGGAGAAAGAGAGGTTTATTCAGCTTACGGTTCCAGAGGAAAGGTACAGTCTCTCAAAGCAGAGTTGGCATGGCTGGCTGGCCAAAGCTGGAGGAGGCTAAGTCACCACAGACATCTTGGAAGCTGAGAGCTGCAAGACTGCTTGCTGCAAAGGCAAACTTCTCCTAGAGGTAGGGTGGGACTAATCCACCTCAAGGTCCACCCCTTGTGACTGCCTTCCTCCAGTGAGGCTCCACCTCTCAAGGTGCCATGACCTTGCCAAACACATGAGACTGTGGGGGACACATTTCAAACCATGACAAATATATAGCTGTCATTTGGGAAGGCCATGGCACTTTTAGGAGGTGGTGCCTTGCTGGAGGAAAGCATGTCACAGGGGGTGGGTCTCAAGGTTGGTAAGTTCTGCCCTGCTTGAGTTAGTTGGTCTGTTCTTGCAGTTTGCAGCTTTCAATCTCCATGATGTCTGCAATGATCTGAACCAGCTCCAGCTTCTGCCATCCAGCCACGCCTTTTCTGCCACAGTGGACTGTAAATAAAATAAATCTCCTTTTCTCCCTTAAGTTGTATATGAGTGTTGTCTCACAGCAACATAGAAGAGCAACTGCTCTAGAAATAAAGGCTAATAAGAGGTGGGCAGGTGGCAGACATCTAAGATGAAGAGAAGGTGGTGCAGGGGAATGATGACTATTCTCAGTAGGCCACACGTTTGGTGAACAAGGTAACTCCATGGAGAGTGGGCTCAGGAGACAATGGGGCTCAGTGAATGCACTGCTCATTGAAGAGCAGGGATCAGTGAACCACACTACTCATTGAGGATCGGGCTCAGTGAACCAGGATGCTCACTGAAGAGCAGGACCCAATAGGTCACACTGCTCACTGAAGATCAGGGCTCAGTGAGCCATGGTGCTCATTGGAGAGCAAGGCTCAGTAAACTACATTACTCATTGAAGAGTGGGGCTCAGTGAGCCATAAAGCTGACTGCTAATGGACATCACCAGAGCCCAGGGCCAGATGCTAAACCATCAGATACCTATCTACACAACACAGGCCTCCCAGCATTACGGAGGGGAATGCAGCCCTCCGGGTGAAATGGTTGATGCCCAGTAGGTCTGCCTGAATTATGAAAGTATTTCAGGACAGAGCTGAGTTTCTGTCTTTTTTTTTTTTTGGGAGGGGGACAGGGTCTTCTGTAACCCAGACTACGTTAAACTCACTATATGGCTGATGATGGCCTCGAACTTGTGACCCTCTAGCTTCTGACCCAAGTGCAGGATGACAGTGTACTTTGAGTATATAGCCCAATCTCTCTTCCCTGGAGTGTTGCTGGGGCAGATACAGTAACAGAAGAGATTGGAGTAATCAGAGGTGTGTGTGTGTGTGATTTATCTATGCTGGAAGTGGAGAGAATCCAGGGCCTCTAGTATGGCCTTTCCAGGGATTGTCTCTGATCGGGAAATCTTCCTTTAGCTTTCTCACTGCTTTGGAAAGAGAGATAATTTTCTAATCCAGATCAGAGTTTCTTCAACTCAGAATGATCTACCACAGGAGGAGGGAGCTCAGATGCCCCATGCACCTGCTTGGGGGCAGGATTTCCCGTGCCTGCAGCCCAAAGTGTAAGTACAGGTTTGAAATTACTGTTTGTAAATCCACTTTCTACAGAGTACAAGCTGTAACCATCGACTTGCAGTAGAAAAAGTTTGAGTCTGATAGATTCGACTCTGGAGTGATTACAGAGTCCTTTCAAGAGTTGGTGGAGAATCTATTTCACAGTTCGGAGTTTGTGAAAGATCACTTACGAGTAAAGATTGATTTAATAATACTGGCAACTCTGGGAACTTTGGGAAGGTGCTTTCCTTTAGGGTGGGAGAGACTGAAGCTCATGGACTTGGAGATTTGAGGTCTGAGGTCTGTTTTGGCAAGGAATGGATGAAGTGACTTCGGAAAGACAGATTTGCCACCACAGTTCAGAGGGTCTTGGTGGCCAGTGTGGGGGTGCTTCCGTGCTCTCGCTGACTCTGCGCGTGGGCGTTGGCGAGTGCGGCTGGGTGGGGTGCTTGCCACCACCATCCGTAGGTGTGTCTGTGGCGCCCGGCTGGGGGCCGCTCGAGTGGCTTCCCACTTGTGGCTCCCTGGCGCCGCCAGCAGGCACCTCGCCTCGGGCGGACGCGGCGGGATAGGAGGAGGACTCAGGGCTGCGCTGACTTGAGGGCGCCGTCTCCCCGAGTGACGGTAGCGCGCTGCCTTGCCGCCGCCTCCACAGCTCAGCCCCGGACTCCTTACGTCAGGGTGCAGGGTCCCCCCTCCGCTCCGGAGCCGGCGAGCAGCCAGAGAACTGAGCAGAGCGCGCCGCGGAGCCTGAGCGCCGGGGCGATCAGAGCCTGGAGAAGCCCAAGGCCGGCAGGAGGCAGCACCGCCGAGACCCGGGATCGCCGGACACCGCGGCCGGGGACGCGGCAGGGGACCGGGCACTTCCCCAGCCGCCACCGCTCAGACCCGTGAGGACGCCCGGCTGGTCCCGCGCGTCCCGCGCCATGCGCGCGGGGCTTTGCAGCTGTCCCAATCAGCCCCAGCCCGGTGGCCCCCGGAGCCCAGATCTGTCGCTGAAGTAGTCGGGTGGCCCGGGACAAGGGTGGGTGGGTGGGGTGGGTTGGCACTTCGGGGCGCGCCCAGGACCCGCGGAGTTGGCGTCCGAGCGCGGGGAGCGCGGCCACCCGCGCCGCTCCACCATTACCTCCCCAGGCGGCAAGGGGGAGCTGGTGGCGGTCGCCTCCCGGCTGTGGCAGCGGCGGCGGCGCGCCTGCCTGGCGGCCGTCGGCGTGATCCTCGCCATGGCCCTGGGGCTCCTCATCGCTCTGCCCCTGCTGCTGCAGGCGGCGCCCCCCGGCGCTGCCCACTACGAGATGATGGGCACCTGCCGGATGATCTGCGACCCGTACAGCGCCGCGCCTGGAGGGGGCCCTGCGGGCGCCAAGGCTCCTCCGCCCGGACCCAGCACCGCCGCCCTGGAAGTTATGCAAGACCTCAGCGTCAACCCTCCGCCTCCCTTCATCCAGGGACCCAAGGGCGATCCGGGGCGACCCGGCAAGCCAGGGCCAAGGGGTCCCCCGGGAGAGCCGGGTCCTCCTGGGCCCAGGGGTCCTCCGGGGGAGAAGGGAGACTCGGGGCGGCCGGGGCTGCCCGGGCTGCAGTTGACCACCAGCGCTGCCGGTGGCGTCGGAGTGTTAGGTGGGGGAGCCGGGGGCGGAGGGGACTCGGAGGGCGAAGTGACCAGCGCGCTGAGCGCCGCTTTTGGCGGCCCCAAGATCGCCTTCTACGTGGGGCTTAAGAGCCCCCACGAAGGCTACGAGGTTCTCAAGTTCGACGACGTGGTCACCAATCTCGGCAACCACTACGACCCGACGACGGGCAAGTTCAGCTGCCAGGTGCGCGGTATTTATTTCTTCACCTATCACATCCTCATGCGCGGCGGCGACGGGACCAGCATGTGGGCGGACCTCTGCAAGAACGGCCAGGTCAGTGGACTTTCTCCCGCGTCGCACCACTACCTTACCGGGGACTCCTGCAGACCCTGACCTGCGCGCCGGAAACGGTCGGGGGAAAACCAGTCCTCCCCCCCTTTTTCCCTTGCCGCCCGCGATGCCCTGGTAAGCCCAGGGAAGCAGCGTCCCGGTTGGGCCCCAGCATCCTGCTGTCTTGTAATGACCCCAACGCAGCACGGAGGTCGAACCCAGACTGCTCAGAGATGCTGAGACCTAAACAGCGACCCTCTTCACAGTAGCATTGGGCTCCTACATGCAGATAGTTGGGACTTGGGAAACCCCGGTTTTCTTTAGCTTTGGTCTCTAAGTGGTCCCCTTAATCACTTTCTGTCCCTTGCTACCAACTTCTTTTCGTCCTTGTCCTCTGGTTTTACTGGGCTAGCATCCACGAAGTCTTCTCTTTCTTTTTCTAACTCTCTGAATGCCAAGAGAGAGGAGAGGACAGGAAAAGAAGAATCCAAGTTGGAAAGAGAAATAGAACTGTGGAAGGAGGGTTGACTGAGATCTCAAGTCGAGGAGGCCTGGGGACACGCCAGGGGAGGCGCGGGGGGGGGGCGGGCTAGACCGAAGGAAATGATGCACGAGCTCACTTGCTCCGGTGGTTCACACCTCGCTTCCCCCACCCCAGGTCCGGGCCAGCGCCATTGCCCAAGATGCCGACCAGAACTATGATTACGCCAGCAATAGCGTGGTCCTGCACCTTGATTCAGGCGACGAGGTGTACGTGAAACTGGACGGAGGCAAGGCTCACGGAGGCAACAACAACAAATACAGCACGTTCTCGGGCTTTCTTCTGTACCCGGATTAGGGGCGCAACGGGCAGGAGGTGGGGCGACTTCGGGTTGTCCCATCTCAACGTCTTTGAGCCCGGGACAGGTAGCTCTTTGGTGACAGCTTCATGACACACCCTGACATCTCTGTCCAAGAAGATGCATCCCTATTTGTCCTCCTTTGTCCTGCCTCAGGTCTCAGTGTGTCTGTGACTCACCCAGCTGTGGAGGGAGCTGTGCCCCCTGAGTCCCTCGCCCAGCCTGGGGAGAGAGGGGGAAGCTGAGTGTGAATGAATTCCGGCCCTTGCTGTGTGGCCAGGCAGCCCAGACTTTGCAAACTTGATTAGACTGGACAGCTGGTCCTGGGAGGAGCCTGAGGTCCCCCAGAGTGCTCCTTTCTCCCCAAGAGCTCCATCCCCCTCCACCACCCAGATTAAGCCTGTCTGAGCTCAGCTCCCTGGGGCCTTCCTTTTTGTGACCCAAAAGACATGCACAATTTCTGGTCCATCAGCCACAAGCCCTCCCCAGCAGAATTCCAGCAAACAGAAAAATTCGCCTTGACACATGCACCAACACCTCCCCCACCCCAACTCAAACCCTCTGCGATTCATTAAATTATGTTTTTAGACTATAGATTCCTGTCGTTTTTTTTGAAAATGAGGCCCCTGTACTCAGACACTTTCCCTTTGGGAAAGACTCCAAGATTTGGAGGTGGAAAGAGTCACCCCATCTACACATTCTCTCTTCAGCCTGCGCCCTGTCCCAACCCATCTGGGAGATGAATGGAAAAAATACAAGGAGACAGGAGCAGCGTCTCACCCTTTGGGCTTCTGAAGTGGAGGGTTCTGAGGAGGAGGGACAGGAAAGAAGTGAATGGACTACAGTTTGGCAGTTTGGGCAACTTTGCCTACTTGGGAGAGGTAGACTGAAGAGTGCGTGGGTGGGTGGGGGTTCTCAATGGAAATCAGGAAACAACTGTAAGGCGATTGGTAGCCCTGTGGCTCTTGACTTGTCTTTTTAAAAAGGAGCATAAAAAGAAGCCAGGGATGGACAGACACTTCCTTCTCCCTAGATGCCACACGCTCAGCGCCTGACTCTCTGTTCATGTCCCAGCTAGGTGGGTGACTCTTGAAAGCTCCCCTGCATTCAGCCGGAACCTTGCAGAGAGGCAGGTGACACTATCCTCGGGGGCAGACAGCTGCTCCACAAGGTCCCCCCAACCCTGTATGAGGTGGTGTGGTAAGGGCATACTTGCTCTGTCTCTTTCCGTTCCACATTCTAGAAGCACAAATTAGGAAAACACCCTGCCTGGCTTGTGCCCCCTCCTTTGTTTCTCCCTCCATTTTTGTTTTTGTTGTTAGAACACCTAGTTCCAACAGGTAGTGAATTGTCTATAAAACAGCCAGTTAATGGTCTGGTATTCTTTCAGAGCCTATCTGTTTATTGCAATTGAATTTTATGGTTTTGAGATAGCATCTCCCTAGGTAAATCAAATCAGGCTGGCTTGGGACTAGCGATCCTCCTGCCTCAGCTTCCTGCCTGAGTGCTGGGATGACAGGCAGGTGTCATCATAACAGTATGCTTGACCTGACTCTGTTCATTTGATGGTTTGAAAAGAGATGTGTGTGTGTTGTGTGTGTGTGTGTGTGTGTGTGTGTGTGTGTGTGTTTACATAGTGGTAACCCTGGAGTATATATTTCTGTGTAAAACTAGACACACACACATACACACACACAGTGTGGTGTGGGTATAAAGTTGTACCTATCCTCACATAATTCATTTGATGCATACACCCATGCCCACGTGGCATGTTGAAAATGTTTTTGGTGGCAATCGGTCCCTAAATCGCATTATGTGGGAGGGGTACGCAAACTGCCATTCCCTTTTAGAAGACAATTATACCCCCTGCCTGGAGTCCTGTGGCTGTCACCAGGTCCTCTGTGCATTATTTTATTTGAATAATGTTTTATAGCCATTTATGTGAACATAAGCAATGATTACACTTGCATTGAATCTGGAGATGGAGTGCTCAAAGAGAGGTAGAGAAAAAAATGATGACGGAACTAACACTCCCTATTTCCAGACTCCAACAGAATCCCAACTCTTCATCCCATATCATACCACCCCCATAGATGAGCCCAAATCCAGAGGAGCCCACCTGCACCCAGAAACTGAGGAAGACACAGCTGGCCGGGCTAGAGTGGTACACATATCACTTTCTGATGATTGGCTGATTGTATCAACCCCAAATGCGATTAAAACCGAATGTCTGAGATCCAAATGAAGTCTAATTGCTATGGATCTGTAATCCCCAGCGGGGCCCCTAATCCTTTTTGACTTATTCCTCCCTTTCCTCTGATGAGATGGGGCTTAGACACAAAGCCCTCGGTTTAAATTTCAAAAATTAAAATTGACATGCAGCCGTGGTTTCCTAAGAGCCAGGAGGAATTGCTAAGGAGGCACCCCCCAGCCTGGCTTGAGTCTGTAAGTTAAGAGACAATTTGTACTTTGAACAAACCTACACACACACACACACACACACACACACACACACACACACACACACTCACATATGTGCGCACCTGCCCCTACCCTCCCCTTCAGTGGGCAGCGGAGATGCCTTGCCCAGGTCTGATTGTTCACAATACTTAGACAAATTTGAAGCTGACATGCTTCCATCTGTATTCCCAGGTGCAGCAGGACTTCTGAATACCCGGGCTGCTGGGAGGCGAGCGAAAGGTGTCAGCTGCAGAAAGGATGATGGATTGATTGAAGCGGTGGGGGGAGGAGAGGCACGGTCCACAGGAGCTGCCGGACTGGTCTCTGCCTCTGCAGATTCCTAGGTCCCCTGGTCCCAGCCAGGCCCAGCCCAGGGGCCGTGGACCCACGGTGCTCTGGGACCTCCTCAAGATGATGGCAGATTTTAGCACCATAGATGCCCTGGCAGAGCCAGTGGACTCAGGGTGTTGGTGGGCTGCAAGAAGCCCCCTTTACCCTGGACACTTGTTTCGCGATGAAGTATAGCTCTAGCTTTCTAACTTCTCTCTTAGTTTCTCAGACTGGGGGGTCACACACAGAAATGGCTAGCAAGCAGAAAAGAAACTATTTCATTTACTTGGAAGTTGGGGAAATTGAGGCCCAGAGAGGTTTATGCATGGTGTGTGTGTGTGTGTGTGTGTGTGTCTATATTTGTATGTACATGTGCAACAGGTCAGAGGTCAACATCAGGTGTTTTTCTTTGGGGGAGGAAAGGGGAGTAGAGACCGGGTTTCTTATTGAACCTGGAGCTCACTTGGTCAAACTGCAAGCCCCGAGGGAGGGTTTTCCTGTCCTGGTCCGCCCAGTGTTGGGATTATGGGCACACAATGCCACACCTGGATTTTCACATAGATGCTTGAACAACAAACACTTTACCCACTGAGCCATCTCCTGGGACCTCCAAGTCCACCAAGCTTTTAAACCTCCAGAGGTTACTGTGCTAGGTGATTCCCAGATGGCTATGTCCGCCTCCTGGACTTCCCAGGTCTTTGAGAGGAAGGCAAATTAGAAACACTCTTCTCCCCAACAATGTAGGAAGGGTCAGACAAGAAGACCCAGCCCTGGCTCTTTACTCAAACCACTCACCACAAACCCTTAGATACAGACTTGCCCTCACAGGAGTCAGGGTGAATACATTAGCTTTAGGTCTCGATAGCCTTAGAGGAACCATAAGCTGTCCAGGCCCACGAACCAGCATGAACCCGAATCTACAAATGTGGATATCTGAAGTGGGAGCGGTAGGAATTAAAAGTTTCAGGCTTGGGTCAGTGGGTGTCTTGGATGTCCCTTATCATCCAAGCCAACTTTATTGTAACATTATAGGGGTTTTTTAATCAAGAAACAGGGCCAAATTCAGGAAAACATCAAAGAGGAGCAGAACCAAATTCTTTACAGGATTATGTAAAACATAAGCATTCTAATTAACAAAGAGAAGTCAGGAGTGACATCTAGCAGCTGTGGGACCAGACATGATGTCACCAGGTAGAGTAAACAGGCATGTCACCTTGTTGCTAGAAGAGAATGGACAATATATGTATGTCCCAAAACAGAGTTACTTGGCGCATGCATTAACATCTCACAGGTAAGCAGGAAAGAACTGTTGGGGGAGGAACAGCCCAGCCAGTTTCTTAGAGAAACAAAAGTATTCCAAACGACCTGGGAGTTTTCTCAACTTTCAAGGAGGGAATTTAGCTTATCATTGTCTTGCAGACAAGAGGCAAACTCAACTGCCCAAGGGAGGAGTCACTCAATGGCCTGTTCAGTTGCTAATGTATCATCCAGAGCTCAGGCTTCTGGGCCTAGCAACCCCCACAATAAGCCACCAACTCTGGAAGTTCCTTGGGACCTGTTCAACTCCATAGATAATGTCCCCGTGGCAACTCTCTTTTTCTTTCTTGGTGGCTGCAGGAGGTGGGTGTCTTTTTGATGAACCCGACAATGGTTCTCTCTGCTTGTCGGTAGGGCCCTTTCCTAATCTCAGAGTCTATGTCGATGAGGCTAATCAGTTTCAGAATTGTCTGCATGTTCAAGATACACACCTGTCCCAGATGCTCGGATGAAGGATCTGTCTTCTGCTCCATCTCTCTCCTATCCATGTGAGCAGACGGTTGCTTTTGATCCTGGAGACAGACCCCTCTAGATCAGCACCATGGACAACCACATTGCAGCGATTGGTGCCTTTCAACTCAATCACGAGGTTTTACCTGTTAAACACTTTCAGAGCACTCATACCACCATATATATTTGATGTGTGAATAATTGATATGCACCTCGGCTAGTCTATACTTAACAATATTTTCCATCTTTTGTATTTATATTCATCCAAGGCACTCGTATTCAAGTCAGTATTTGCAGCTTGGCTGGCTAACTAAAGCTGGAAGCAGGTCTCTTCTTTGTTGGAATAAAAATAAAAAAGGGTCAGTTTCTGTGCCACCCTCCAGCTGGCACTGTGAGGGTCCCAGGAGGGAAACATGCCCTTTGATATGTCCCGGGTGAATCTACACAGCTTACTTCTTGGAGGTGATGATGACGTTTGCGTGTGTATAAATAGGGTTCTTGAGTGTGTGTGGGCCTGTGGAGGGCCTAGAGTGACGTCAGGAATTACCCTGGATTGCTCTACCTCTTTATTGCTTTGTTCTGGGGTTTCCCAGGTTCTGCCTTTCAAGGCCAGAATTGCAGGCTACCACCATTTCTACCCAGAAATTTTTACATGAGATCTGGGGATCCAAATTCAGGTTCTTTGGCTTTTGAGGGAAAGACTTTGACTCCCGAGCCATTTCTCCAAACCTAAAGCATTATTTTGATAGGTGGTGTGTTACATATTAATAATTCTCAATTTCGTGTATGTTTGAGTGCATGTACACATGTGTGTGCATGCACTTGTGTATATGTAAGTGTACATTTGAGTGGCACAGTGCATGTGTAGAGATCAGGGGAGACTTTCTGGTGTTGATCCCCACCTGCCACCTGGAGACAGGAATTCTGTCTCTACCCCCACCCACATTTTACCACAGAAGTTGGTATTACACATGTATTCTACTCTGTATGACTTCTGCTTTCCTTCTGCAGACCCAAACTCAGGTCCTCACGCTTACACATACAGCAAGTGCTTGACTGGCGGAGCCGTCTCCCCAGCCCTACCCCCTTATTTTTATTTTTGAGACAAAGTCTTGCCGTGGAGCCCAGGATGCCCTGGAGTTGACGTCCATCCTTCTTCAGCCTCCCGAGTGCTGGGATCGCAGGTGTGCACAGCTGTGTGATTATTTTCCCCCAGTGGAATTAGACAGGGGCCCCCAGAAAGTAAAATCTAGAGGAACTTACCATACCCCGCAAAGGCTAGGGGCTAAGCTTCTAGAAATTGCCAGAACCTTCCAGTGTACACAGCAGCATGGTCACGGCCACTGTGGACTGCTCAGCCCCTTCTCCAGGGTAGCCCTTTGTCTTCCGGGGTTTCTTGAGCAGTTGTTTTTTTTTTTTTTTTTCTTCTTCTTCTGTTGGTCCCTCGCTTGGTATTTTTGCTGCTACATTTCTTTTTACTTTTCTACAAAGAGAGAACATCTTTTGAAACTCGCTGGCATAATACGCACTTTAAAAAGATGTAAACCATATAGAGAAACATAAAGCAGAAAGTGAAAATTCCCTCTCCCTTTCTGCGTTTTCATTCCTCGGAGATAATTTTGTGTAATAGCCTGGTGTTTTGCATTTTCCGAAACCTTTCAAATGCACGTGGGTGCGGGTTTGCACACAGAGGGCGGAGAACTCAGCTGCAGCGAGTGCCACACCTGCAGTCTTCCTCTGATGAATAGGTAGAACACCTGCTTATCTCTAGCTTTATTAGTAATTGTGTGTGTGTGTGTGTGTGTCCTCATTTGCTCACCACTTTATTATCTGTCAACATTTTATTAATTTATTTGATCTGAGAGAGAGAGAGAGAGAGAGAGAACATGCATGTCATAGTACGCAGGTAAAGAAGTTAATTTTCCCCTTCTACCCCATAGGGGAATTGAACTCAGATCTCCAGGTTTACACACAGGTATCTTACCTGCCTGAGCTCTCTTGTGGTCTCTCCACCTTACTTTTTGAGACAGGGTCCTTTATCAAGCCCCAGGGATCCTCCTGTCTCTACCTCCCCGGTGATGGGATTAAGGACACACACCACCATACCAGGCTTTTGCATGGGTGCTGGGGATCCGAACTCAGGCCCTCATGCCTGCATGGCAAGTACTTAACTGACTGAGCTGTGTCCCCAGCTCAGGAACAGCTGAACAATTCTTAGTACTTCCAGTAGGACTCCCTTCTCTCCCCCCTCTCAGTTCTCATGCACAGTCTTCCTTTTAGCAGAGGTCCATGTTGGCTGCCACATTCTAGATGTTATTACTCAGCTAAGCACCACCGGCCCCCTGTCCTGCTGGTGGGCCGCCTCCAACCTCCAACGCCCCTCTCTGGCAAGTCATCTCTCTCACGACGGAGCTCTTGTGGGAGAATCCTGCCTGTCAGAGACAGTGACCTCAGGGATGGGTGGGATTTTGTAGCACTTCCCTGCCTTCTGCCTCTGCCATCACTGACAAGGAGCGGCTCCTCCCCAGGGGTTAAAGGAAGCCGGGAATGTGAGCATCACCAGGTAGCTGAACTGTTCTCCCTCAGACTAGGGAACATGGACGGGACTTCTGGCTGTATGTGTGTGTGGAGGGCGGGTGGAGACCCCCCATTTAGTGGGCAAATAAGGTCCAGTTAGGTTGGGCCTGACTGGTGGATATAGTGGATATAGGTGACATCTTCAGGAGTCCCCAGGGCCAACGCCACCCTTGACTATGACCTGGAACAGCTGAGGTGCACAGCTGGGTTTTTCCTTTTCCCGTTCCCCTTCCTCTTCCTGCTTTTCCTCTTCCTAGCCTTCCTCCTCCTCCTGCCCATCTCCTCTCCTCTTCCTTTTGTTCCTCCTCCTCCTCCTTCTTCTGATCATTTTTCTGTGTAGCCCAGACTTCTCTCAAATCTGCAATCCTCCTGCTTCAACCTACCTATTGTTTGGATTACAGGGTACTCCGACAACCTGGTTAGAGCTGTGTGTGTGCGCACACGCGTGTGTGTAGATGCATGTGCACACGTTGGAGGCCAAGGCCAGCCTCAGCTGTCATTCTTCCGGGGCTGCTCCCCTTGTTTTCTAAGACAGGGTCTCTCGTTGGTCTTACTGGTCTTACATTCACTTGGTGACTGGCCAGTGAGCCCCAGGGACCCCCCTGTCTTTATCTCCCTAGCACTGCGATGACACCTGCTCCCTACCATGTCCAAATTTTTTCACGTGGGTTCTACAGCTCTGACTCAGGTCCTTGTTCCTGGAAAGCACTGATTCAGCCATTTCTCCAGTCTGAAAAGTGACTCCTTACAGTAATGGTTTGCACGACAAACAGCGGCAGTGGGACGTGGCGTTGCAGCTCCGTCATTCTCCTCACCAGTCCCCTAGGTTGGGTGGCATATTACAGAAAAGGAAACTGGGGTTCAGAGAGATTGGGGGACAAGTCCCAAGTGACCAACAGATTGTGTGGAACTTCCCCCCATCCAAATAAGCCGCCATCTTTGTCTGACTAATTGTATCTACTTGCCATCAAGATTGGTATCTGTTGACATTATCTCAGAGATAGAGGGGGTAGGAGGGCCACCAGACCCTCACCTGGGATTCTGACCTTGCCTAGAGCACCTCCCAGCCATTAGTGTGCAATTCTGTCCTAATTACAGGTGACCCGCAGGTCCCATTGGAGGTCTGAGAGAAGCGCCAGGGTATACAGACTAAGGAAGGTTCGATGGAGCTGGTATTCCATCTACGCAGCCATGGGAAAGCTGTCAGCCATGTTGGGAATGAGACTCTACCAATATGACGGCCTTGGGATCACCCAGGCTCCTGTAAAGAACCCCCAATAAACTCATTGGTTCATCAAGATGAACGAACATTGGCATGATCATTACTTGGATCTATTGTTGAATTCCTATGGAGTGTCCCCAGAAAAAGTTGTCACCCAACAGGTGGGTAGGAGAGACAAGGAACTGGTTGACAAAAAGCAGGACCTTCTCTGAGACATTTTCTTGCCGTGTGACCTTCAGCAAACCGCTAGCCCTCTCGGTGCCTCTGTTTGCCTTCCTGAGTCCCTCTTGCCTCGTTGTGGAGGTTAAGCCGGTTCACACGGATGAAAGGATCGGCTCAATACAAGCTCAAAAGGTTCCAGCTACTTTCCCCTCTCGTCTCCTCCGCCTTCTGACCTGGTTGCTTTCAAAGGGCTGGGCTATTCTGGGGTGCTCAGCTGTTGTCTGCTGCTCAGTTGGGCTGCTGGGGGACACGTCAGAAGCCCTGTGTGGCCAGGAACCCTGACTGGTGCCTGCTTTGGCCTCCTCAGCTGGCCTGGAGCTGCTGGGCATTAGAGCATCCCGACCTTCGCTGTCTGTGTCCCTCAGCCCCGAGTGCCCTAGAGAAGTGAGGAAGAAGCATCAGGTCCTGAACACAGTGGCTGGTGGGCGAGGGGGAGGGACAGGAAGGGCCAGTGTCCAGTCCTTAGGCCTGGGGAGTGGAGTTTGCAGGCCTATCAGCAGGTGCCAGTGAGAAATGCTGTCTTAAGAAAAAAAAAAAGTTCAGGCTGGGGAGACAGCTCAGGGGTCAAACTTTTTGCCTCAAAGCAGAAGAAACTAAGTTCAGACCCCATGCAAAATGTAAAAATACTAGGCAGATGTGGTGATGGCCTGCAATTTGGACCCTAGAAGGCAGAACCTGGGAAATTCCAGAGCAAAGCAATAAGGAGGTAGAACAATCCAGAAAGATTCCAGATATCACCTTTGGGCCTTCCCAGACACACACACACACACACACACACACACACACACACACACACACACACGCACATGTGTCTTCTAACCTCTAACACATATGCACATACATACATGCATACTCATGCATACATGTACACATGAACACTTTTCATTCAGTACTACCTGACTGCTTTTTGTGCACATGAGCATATATTTTATGCATGTTAAAGCATGTGTGCACATGCATGGAGAGGCCCAAGGCTGCCACTGGGAATCTTTGTCATTGTTCTTCCTCATTTTTTAACTTTATTCTCTCGCTCTGTGTGTGTGTGCGTGTATATACGTGTGCATGCATATGCGTGTGTGTGTGTGAGTGTGTGTGAGTGTGTGCATGTGTGTATCAGAGGGCACTGTGTGTCCCCTGCGGAGAACCAAGGATAACTTCAGAAACCATCCTGGATTGCTTCTGTCTCCTTTTTGCTTTGCTCTGGGTTTTCCCAGGGTCTATCCACCAGGGCCAGGAGTGCAGGCCGCCTGCTTTTTCCATCTGACATTTTTATGTAAGACCTGAGATCTAAACTCAGGGCCTTCCACTTGCAAGGCAGTCTTATAACCCATGAGCCATCTTTCTAATCCCTTCCTTACTTTTTGAAACAGACTCTCCCAAACCAACTCAGAGCTCACTGATGTGGTTAGTCTGGCCAGTCAGCTTGCTCTGGGGATCTCCTATTTCTGCCTTCTGAGGCTGGAATTACAGGTAGGGTACCACACTCACCAGACATCTATGTTTTTGTGGGTTGAGGGGTCTGAACTCTGGTCCTCTTCTTTGGACTGCAAGTTCTTTAACTACTGAGTGACCTCCTTGGCCAGACCCAGCTGCTTTTCTGAGCAACAGATGTCCCCAGTGAGACCGGACTACTGTCTTTGAACTTGAACTCAAGTCCAGTTTGACCACAAATTGACTTTGCTGTTCTTGTTTTTTCCGGTCTGGACAATGTGACTCACGTTCCTGCCATATGGGTGTCACATGGGAAGGTACTCTGGATGTCGCAGCACAGTGGTGGTGGTGGTGGTGGTCGTGGTGGTGGTGGGGGGGACTCAGGAGAGCACTGGAGACCTGGAAGAACAGGTGCCCCTGATGAAGCAATGATAGGAAGATAGCAACGGACCTAACCTATTGCAGGGATCCCTGAGCCACAGCCACTTGGAGTGAGAATGAAGGGAAGGTTTCCAGTGTGGATAGTGTGTTCACACCAAGAACATTGCTGGCCACATCTGTAAGCCTTTCCATAGGGGCAGGAGAGAGAGAAAGAGAGATACACATTTCACAGCTGTGATGGTGACCAGCGGTTACTCTATGTCCAAGCCAGAATTCAACCCAGTGTCCTTGTCTCCGGACAGGGTCAGTATGGTGGACCCCTGCTGGGTGACAATTTTATGTGTGAGTGTGTGCGTGACTCAGGATGGCAGTTCATACCCTCTTGGGATCCCAGTGAATCCCAGGCTAGTAAGCTCTTGAATAATTGGGTCCAGAGCTGTGGCTAAGTCTCAGGACTCCACTATGTGATTATGCAAATTCCCAGCTCCAGCACAACCTGTTTTGAAATTGATGCACATATCCCAGGGGTCCCAGGCTTCTCGCCATGCATAGCAAGAGCACCTGCTAATCCCCCAAAACCCAAGGATGGGGAGGGTTGGCTTGGTGCATCTGAGTAGGAGCACAGACGAGACAAGCTTCCTTCAAGACTCACCCTGCTCGGTCCATCTTGGCATCAGTGTGAACCTTGAAAAGTTTCGAGGGACTGGCTTCTTCTTTCTCCAGCTCCAAGATTCACACTGGGGACCCCGAAAGACCCCATTAAGGCCACGGCGTCCAACAGTGTGGCTCTGTAGAGTTTGACTGACAGCTTGGGTACTAGGGCTTCCATTCGAATCCTACTTTCCAAGCTGGGGATGTAACCTAGCAGGTACCAAGTCCTGGGTCCATCCCCCACCCCCGCCTGTCACATGACCCCCTGCATGAAAACCTGGTAGATAGTGGGTCCCTGGGGCCACCACGGACTCTACCAAGGATTTCTTCTTCAAGCTTCAGTAGCCCGCTACTGAGCAAAAGTGAGGGGGAGGGGAGGTAAACGAAGCAACACACATGATTGCAGTTACCTCTGCTCTTTGTCTGCTAGAACCCCAGGTCTTTTTGCAATTTACTGTCGCTTCCAAACCTGAAGGACTGGCCTGTGGTGATTTGGCCATGCTGCCCCCAGGTCTCTCTCTCTCCCTCTCTCCCCTCCCCCCACCAGACTCTACAACTAAAGAGAATTTCTTGTGTGTGTGTGTTTTTTTTTTTGCATCCATGCACGGCCAGAGATGTTTCAGTTAAATACAGGTATCAAGTTGAAGTTGAGAACTGAGCCTTTAGACACATCTATGAAGAATTTGTAATTAAGACAGCACTGTGCAAACTTGACAAGAGATTGTCTGATTAACATGAAAAGACCCAGACTATGGTGCGTGGGACCATTTCCTGGACAGGTGGGCAAGATGGGGGAAGCTACTTAAGTACTTTGATATATAGGTGTGCTGGCATGTTGGCAGACAAAAAAGTGTGTCTCCCTCTCTCCACTCTTTTGGGGGACATAGTGTGGCAGGTTCATTTAGTACCTGGCGTTGATGCTTGCCGTGCCCATGACCGTGACCAAGAATTGTGGCCCTAAGTTATCTGGAGAAAGGCATACCTTTCTGATGGGTGTAATTTTTATTTAAAGTTTTGACTGTCTTAATTACAAATTCTTCATAGATGTGTCTAAAGGCTCAGTTCTCAACTTCAACTTGATACCTGTATTTAACTGAAACAGGCATTTTCTTATATTTTAAAAAAATATTGAGAGAGAAAGAGAAAGAGAGAGAGAGATATCAGAGGACAACTTTCAGAAGTCAGTTCGCTCTATCCACCATATAAGCCTCCAGGGATGGAACTCAGGTCTCTATGTTTGTGAACAGGTCACCTGCTGACCTTCTTCATGGCCCTTCTTGTCCTTTATTTTTTTTACAACACACACACACACACGTGCACACACACACCCTTGTTTCATGGGACCAGCAAGACTGCTCAGCAAGTAAAGGGTCTCCCAGCCAAGGGAACAGAGGTCTACAACCTGGGTCTGATCCCTGGGGCCCACATGATGGAAGGAGAGAATGGATTCCAGCAAGTTGTCCTCTGACTTTCTCACAAGCAAGATAAACAAACAAGCAAACAAACAAATGAATAGAACTCCACTCACAGACAGGCGCTTTCTGCGGGTGGCTCTTGATTCCCATCTTAACCCAGGCGAGCGGCATGTTTTGAGAGGAGGAAGCAGAGGAAGTTGAGTACAAAATCGTGGTTGGGGATATTGAGTGCTCTTTACACCAATTCTTCGCTTTTGAGGTAGGATCTCATGTAGCCCAGTTTAGCCTCCAGCTCTATATGTATCTGAGGATGATCCTGAACTCCCAATCCTCCTGCCTCCACATCCGAAGTGCTGGGGTAACGTGTGCATCAAAATACCCTGTTAGACTGAACCATTTCTTTTTCTTTTTCCATGTGAATGTATACCAAGATTTAATGTACGTGTGTACGCGTGTTTGCATGTGGCTAGGCACGCACGTGCTGGTGTGTGTGTGTGTGTGTGTGTGTGTGTGTGTGTGCACGCACACGCGTACGTGCATTGGTGCATATATGTTGAGGTCCAAAAGTAATATTGAGAATTATCTTTGATTGCTCTTCCACTTTATTGCTATGAGCCTGGGTGTCTCATTAAATCGAGAGCATGCCATTAGGGCTAGTCTGGTTAGCCAGCCTGCTCTGGGGTTTCCTAGGCTCTGCCTTCCAGGGCTGGAATTACAAGTGGGTGGCCACACCCACCTGGCATTTTTACATTTTTACCTGGGATCCAGGGATCTGAACTCAGGTCCTTTTGCTTGCACAGGAAGCACTTCAACCAACGAACAGTCTTGGTTGCATCAGTCTTGATAAGAGTGACATTCCTCCTACCCCGTGCCCTACTGTCTGTGACTTACTCACTCCTCCTCACAACTCCACTCTGCAGTCCCAAGCTCTCTTTCCTTAGAGTTAGGTATGATTATTGATTGCGCTCTTGCGTACTGGTCCCCCACCCCCACACAGACCACCAGGCATCCAGTGTGATGAGCAGGAGCTCCCCTACTGTGCTCTGCCACCTGTGGCTACCTCAGAGAGCTGAAAGCCGGAGATCAGAGGGGTCTGAGGTTTGCCTAGAGACACACAGCGCTGCTTGGAAGGCTGGAACTGATCCCAGATCCCGTCTTCCTCCTACATATCCCATGGCACTGCAGGGGTTCTCTGAGTGAGGGAGGAGCTGAGTAGGCTATGACACGGCTCATCAATGCACTTCGAGAGGTAGATACAGAGGCTGAGGGATGGTAAGGAACAACACCGCCCCATGATCCAATTATACAAGTGATCCGTTCTTTCTTTCCTTCCATGCTGAGCTAGACCGAGACATTCCAGCCAAGTGTACACTCCAAGACAGGGTGCAGAGGTGGTGATGTCACTTGTCCGGCCAGACAGGCCCCGAGTCTGGTCACCCAGGCGGCACCGGTGGTCACCTCCCACCCCCTCAGCCCCAGTCTACCGAGTGCTCGGCCTCCTCATGGAGACTTGCCAGGGGCACAGTGCAGGCATTCAGTCCCGTTATTTATTTATTTCTTCATACAGAAACTTCATGAATAGA
Source organism: Typhlomys cinereus (assembly GCA_023101885.1). Taxonomy (NCBI): domain Eukaryota; kingdom Metazoa; phylum Chordata; class Mammalia; order Rodentia; family Platacanthomyidae; genus Typhlomys; species Typhlomys cinereus. Next base: position 1,008,912 of record JALPQD010000599.1, read on the forward strand.
GGGATATTTATTCACCTAATTCACTTTTGCAAATGCAATGTCCTTCAAAGGAAGATTTGTTTGCTGAGCGAGCGGGGCTGAGGCGAGAGGTTAAAAATAGCTCTTGGCAGTACCGTATTTCTCTGCAAATCAGTGTTGATAATGTAATGGTAAAATTAGTCTGTCTTCAGGTGCTGGACAGGACACAGAAAGTGAATTGCGCTTCCCGGGCAGCGTGGTGGGCCTTTTGTGAGGTTGGGTGTTTGAGATGCTCATTTTCAGGTCTTTCTCATGGGTCGAAAGTAAGACAACCCCACCCCCCAAAGCCCAGGGCTGGGGAGATGGCTCGGGAGTTAAAGGTTTTGCCTCACAAGTAAAAGGATCTGAGTTCAGATCCCCTCATCTCATGTAACAATGTTAGGTGGAAATTGCAATGGCCTACAATTCTGGCCCTGGAAGGTGAAAACTGGGAAACCCCAGAGCAAAGCGATAAGGAGGTAGAACAATCCAGGATGGCTCCCGAAAGTCATTCTTGGATCTCCACAAGTGTACACAGTACCATGTTCTTCACACACACACGCACGCATGCACGCATGCACGCATGCACGCGTGTACGAAAGACCCCTTAAACCACCCATCTCTCTAACAGCTTCCAGGTTCCCAGAGTTCCAGAGGGGAAGGACCTGACTGGCTTTCACTTTAATGTTGACAATTTCAGCTCCCCACACATGTCTGTCCAGTGCCCTTTGAGATTCTTCCAATGAAAGTTTCATGACTATTTACTGTGTGTTATTCCCACAGTGGGTTCTGGAGAAGCAGGCAACCTAGATGATCACCCGACATTTCTGCTTGCTGTCGTGGAGAGATGTCATGGTGGATGAGCGTCATGTAAAGAAGACATGTAAAGAGGGCCCAGGGGTGCACAGCCACCATAGTCTCCAAGCAAAGTTTTGTTTCCCCAAAGCTACAGCTTATATGGGTTTTGCGTGTATTAATATATATGCAAATGATATGTATTATTCATAAATATATATGAATAGGAATTCTCCAGACACTTGAATAGGAATTGGGGGCAGAGGAAAGGGAAAGAAAAGGGTTTGTAGAAAGGTCTCTGAAGGAACAGGCAGTCACTCCTTAAAGATAAGTGATGGGGCATTTTGTTAGAGCTCCAGGAAAGTAACTAATACTAGCATAACTGTATGCCCACCCCAGAGACCTCCCTCCCTCCCACTAGGCCCTGCCTCCTAAAGAATCCATCGCCTCCCACAGCCACATAAGTTGGACACCAAGACTCCCACGCCTAAGTCCTGAAGGACATCAGGAAGAGTTTGGCACCTCTGGCAACTCCTGGTCGTGCTTGGTTGTGTTGCGGTCATGTCTGGTTGTATCCTGGTCACCTGGCTGTGTTGTAGTTATTTTGGGGGAAACTGCACCTGTTCATCTCATCCAGGGTGGTTTAAACTTCCACTCTGCACGACTTTCTCCCATGAAGTTTTTGTATAGATATATGGACATATAAAGTAAGCATGTAAATCAAAGAGCTACTGATGCCGAGTCTCAAAGAGATTTAACTTAAAGCAATTCTTTGATCTATATCTATATATACATATATATTCGCTATTTATTAAAGATGAATGCAAATTTGCATACTAATGAGATGGCCAAGCCTATTTATTCTTACTAAAGAATTAAATCTCAGCTGCATATCAGATACCACAGAATGTAAGGCATGTCCAGTTCTTTTAAAGTTGATCAACATTTTGATTTTAGAAGTGACAATGGGGTCAGTGAGACAGTTCAGTGGGTGAAGCACCTGCTCCCACACCTGGAGACCTGCGTTCAATCCCTGGAAGCCCACATGGTGGAAGGAGAGAACTGACTTCTGAAAGTTGTCCTCTGATCTCCACTTGTCTGCCATGTCATATATGCATAAGCCTTTCTTTTTTTTTCTCTCTCTCTCTCAATCTGTCTCTGTGTGTATCTCTCTCTAACAAGTAAATACATAAAATAAAAAATACACGGTGCTGAGAAGAATGTTTTACATAATTTTGAGATGCAGAATGGCAGAAAGATGTTTACAGCCAGTTCAGAGATGGTTGGAAGTTCTGTCCTGATTCCTTTTTTTTTTAAATTTTTATTTATTTATTTATTCAATTGTGCATGTGTGCGCGTGTGTATTTGTGTGTGTGTGTGTGTGTGTGTGTGTGTGTGTGTGTGTGTAGAACCACAGGTGAATTTGGGAACCACCATGGACCGCCTCCACCTCCTCCTTGTTTACTCCGCCCCGGGATTCACAGGCTCCGCCCTACCAGGACCGGAAACCCAGGCCGCCCCCGCTTCCGCCTGGCGTCTATACGTGGGGTCTGGGATGCGAACTTGGGACCTTCTGCCTGCAAAGTAGAGGCTTAACCCTTGAGCCACCTCTCCAGCCCCCTCTGTCCTGATTCCTGAGTGGAAGTTTGTTGAATGATTTTTTTTTTATTATGAAAGTTAGTCCCACAATTCAAACAACAATTCTTAAATGTATTTATTTACTGTTGTTCATATGTATGTATATATGAATGCATACGTGGGGTTGTTCTTTCCTTCCAATTTTATGTGGTCTCTAGGGATGAAACTCAGGCTAGAGAGTGTTCCTATCACCCCTTTCAGGAGACGTTCATCTGGAATTTATGGTGCTTTAGTGTGTCAAGTTGAATTCGAATTTGCCATGTAGCTGAGGATGACCTTGAACTTCTGCCTCCACCTCTTGAGTGCAGGGAAGACGGGTGTGTGCCACTATGCCTGGTTTATGCAGAGCCGGGACTCGAACCCAAGGCTTGGTGAACATTAGGGAGAACTGAGAACTACAGCACAGGAACTGACGAGCCACTGCAACAGCCCCTCACCCCCCACCTCAGCCACCATCCTTCCCTATCACTCCCACCCAGTTGACAGATCTGTAGCTGGTTGATTGGCATCTATGCTCTGAGGTGATGAGATGACGGGTCATTTTCTTTGGTAATAAAAGGGCTTTTAAGGAGAATATAGAAGGATTTAGATGAAAAGAAGGGAAGGAGAGACGCTGTTCATGCTGCAGCCGTGCCTGAAGTAAGAGCCACTCTCAATGACACACTCTTCCAGGTATTAGGACAGCGAGGGTAGGGTGTGAAGGCGCCAGCTTCTGCCATTCACCTCCCTCCCACCCATACTGGAAACTTCTGTTCCTAGGCTCCTGCACAGCCCGGCTCAGCTCTTCTCTCCCCATGCCTGGGGCTGAAACAATGGCTCAGGAGTTAAAGCCTTGCCTCCCAGGCAAAAGGTCCTGAGTTCGGATACCAGATCCCATGTAAAAATGCCAGGAGGATGTGTCAGTGGTTTGTAATTCCAGCCCTGGAATGCAAGCCTGGCAAACCCCTGATGTCACCTTGGGCCTCACTCGAGTGCCCTCTAGTACACACACACAACACACACACACACACACACACACACACACACACACACAAATCTCGGAGAAACTTTGGGGAAATGACTCAGAATACCAAAGCCATGTGCTGTACAGGCTCAGCTGCAGACTGTTCATGATTGTGAGTGTGTGCGTGCGTGCTCAGGTACGTCACAATTGTGTGAACATGTGTATGGAGGTCAGAGGTCATTGTTGAGTGCCTTCCTCAGTCGTGCTCTATTTTGTCCTGTCCAAACAGGGTCTTGCTGAATGTGGAACATCCTATGTAAGTGGATGGTGAGTGAGTAAGCCCCAGAGGATCCTGCGCCTCCACTTCTCCAGTGCTGGGATCACAGGCATATGCCTCCATGCCTAGATCCTATCTGTCTGTCTGTGTTGCAGTTCGCCTGCATGGCTGCTGATAAATGACTATCAAATGGCTTAAGGGAACAAGGGGTTTATTTTCTTACTGATTGTCTGGTTACAGTCTATAGTCCAGCTTGACGGGAGAGCACGCACCAACACCAGGGCCGAGGGAACTGGCTACACCATCACCACATAACAGCTGAGAGATGGACAATCCTTACTTGCCAGACCAGCACGTCTGGCCAAGTGTACACAAAGATGCCAACTTCCTCAACCAGCTCTCTGTATTTTATTCCAGAGCCTAGTCCCACCCACCATGGCTGGGCCTTTCCCATCAGCTAAACTATCTCCTGCAAGTTTGCTCTGAGCTTAATTCAACCACTAATTCTCTACAAATGTGCCCAGAGCTCAAACCTTCAACAGTCAAGTTGACACTTGTGCTCAGCTATGACAATGTATCTATTATCTATCTATTTAGTGGGTGCTGGGGATAGATTCAGGTCCTCATGCTTCCGCAGCCAGCACTTTATCGAGTCAGGCACTTTATCGAGTCAGTATATTAGAAATGAACGCCCTGGCCAGGAATTAACATCACAGACCGAACCTCCCCTCAGTGACAAATGCAGGTGGCCAGGGATGACAGTAGCAGCCCAGGACCTTCAAGTGTGGATCAAGAACTTGCCATTCCCACTGTGGGCTGAAGGAGGGTTTCTGGGTACCAAGGGGGCTCCTGGAATCAACTAGAGACTCCCCATCCCTCCGGTTGGAATCTCAGACATTAGTTCTAGCAATCTTCAGGTGCAGGAATTGTGAAACCCTTAAAAAAATTTAGGCATACAGCTGGTGCCTAGCAGATGCTTGCTGAGCTGGTATGCAGGTAGAGAGAGGCAGCTGGAATCTTGACCTTTCACCCTTGCTTGGGGATAGTGTCACACTTTGCTTACATGTTGCTGATAAATTTACAACCAAATTGCTCGGGGGAACAAGGGGTCCTTGGGATTTTTTTAAACACCTGCTACAGCTAGCAATGCTAGACAGCATGCCGTCCCCGAGTCAGTTAGGTGATGTCGGTGGACTATGAGCCCCATTTTTTGGTGACACCTTGCCCTCTTCCTACCTGGGAGGGTCAGTGCCAATCATCAACTTGACTTCTGGGAGATGAACCTTCAGGAATACCCGGGAGGAATCTTCTAGGTTAAGATTTGTCTTCGTGCATGCCTGTGAGAGAGTGCCATTTTTTCTTTCATGGATGTGTGTATGGAGTGTGTGTGTGTGCCTGTATGCATGTGTGTGTTTGCATGTGGGTGAGCACATGTGTATATACAAGGGCACTTGAGTGTACATGCCTGCAAGATCCAAAGATGATAGCAAGAGTCATCCTCAGTTGCGCTTCTACCTTATTGTTGTGAACTTGGGTCTTTAAATAAACCCAGAGCACGCCACTGAGGTTGGTTGGCGTGCTTTGGAGAGTCCGAGGCTCTGTTTTCTAAGCCTGGAATTACAGCCAGGTTGCCATATCTGCAGGGTTTTAAACCACTGAGCCATCTCCCCAGCCTGAGAGATTGCATCAATCAATGTGGAAGGACCCAATCTCAAGAATGGGTGACACCCTCCCTGGGCTTTGGGGCCCCAGGCTGAATGCATTTACACTCTCGGCTGATCGTGGACGCCATGTGACCATCTGCTTCAGGCTCCTGCTGCCTTGACTTCCCGGCCACGACGACCATCACCTGGAGCTGTGAGCTAAAATAAACCGTCTCCCCCGACTCGCTGCTGTCAGAGTATTTTTATCACAGCCACAAGAAAGGAGACTAAGACAGGACCTTCAGGAGCAAACTCTTGCCTCCCCATGGGAATGGGTACTGATGTCTCCTTCAGACCCCGCGGGTGCCGACTGCAGGTTCCACAGACCCTTCCACTCCTGACTTTCTAATAATTCTTGACCTAAAGGATGATCCTGTCGTCTCCCTCTTTAGCATCTACTCCCAGCGTTCATGGAATTCTGGAGGGAGGAGACCCCACCCAGAGAGGGGATTCCACACCCAGAGAGAGGGTGGGGAGGGGAGGATCACACTCAGAGAAGGGTGTCCCCACATCCAGAGGGGGGCTTCTGGGTGCTGTGTTTCTGATCTCTACTTCGTGCTGGGATCTGAGATGATCAAGGAACGCCCACTCTGAAGGGCTTCTGTCTTCTGCCATGCTGACCCTTTCTTGTGATATCCAGGTGGGACAGCAGGGGCCCCATCCTCACCCTAGACACAGACCCTCCACAGAGGGATGGGTTACAGGAGACCAACGTGAGCAGAGACATGTGTGAACAGTTTGGGGGTGGGGAGCTCACGTGGGATATAAATAGCACAAGAGGAGAGATTTTCTTTTTCCCAGAGATTCCGTCTGGAAAAATGTACGTTAATGTAACATGTCACCTTTCCCCGTGGGCATCTCTGAGATCAGAAGCCCCGCTTGGGCGCCCGCCGAGCACTGCCAGGGTGATTAGGCCACCTGTCAAGAGCCACAGTGATGACATCATCAAGCAAGGGCTTGGGACTCTCGCAGACAGGAAAAGCGGGAAGAAGAGAAGGGAGGATTGGCTAGGCATGTAAGCAGGCAGGAGGCAAAAGCTTGGGTACCGGGTCTAGAATGCATTTTCTGGGCGACTTACATTAAATAAAGAATTGCCTTCTCTGGATCCTGTCTTACCTTAAGGAGAACTACAGATCCCAATGTTATCTTCAAAGGTCTGCATTTATTGTGTCCACACAGGTGCCAATCCTATTCCTTACTGTTGACCCTACTGTGGGGATGGGGTCTCCCACTGGACTGTGTCAGGTTAAAAAGGGGAAAGAGAAGTGGCGGAGACCCCTAACAATGCAATGTGTGGGCACCGCGTGGAGGTCCATGAATAAAGGGAAACACACACGAGGGAGAGATTTAAGAAATAGTTTTATTGGCACCGAGGGCCTGGTGGCCAAGGGAGCCACAGTGTAGCCCTAAGGTGGGAGAGCGTTAGAACAGAAGAGAGCGCTTGAGGTCAGAAAGGACAGGGAGAAGGGAAAAGAGATGATGTGGACCACTTGGTCACACTGAGGATGAGAGCGAGAGCGAGAGAGAAGAGTTAACTGGCAGACAGAGATACTTGAGCCCCTGAGGAGACTTTCATTTTTAAATATTTTAAATTCCTAGTTATACATGCTCCTTTCCTCCCTTGTTCCCCCTCCCTTCCTCCCTCTCTTACCTCCCTCTCTTATCTCTGGGTGGGTCTTTTATGACCTCTTACTTTTCTAGGAAGCTGCTCCCAAAATAAGCCTTGGGGGGGTGTTGGGCTTGGGACCACACAGCTAAATGTTCAGTTTCTACCTCCTTCAAGCCTAGAGTTCTGGAAGGGGGCAAAGCTGGCTGGTCAGTGAGCCCCAGGGGCCTGCTTGTCTTTGCCTCCCCAGCACTGGGATTACAAGCGTGTGCACACCGTGCACACACACGCGTGAGCGCGCACACACACACACACACACACACACCTTTTTATATGGGTTCTGGGAATCAAACTCAGACAAACCTCATGCTTATGTGACAAGTGTGTTACCAACAGCCATCTCCCTAACCCAGCCTCTCCCATCTTCTTTTTCCTCTGCATTAAAACTATTTACATAACATAAAGACTCACTCATATAAAAGCTTTTCATGAAACACCCGTGGGGTCATTTTAGAAAACTCAGTGTTTTCCTTAAAGTATCTCTCTTTGCAGCCACATTGCTGTGTGAGGGTGAGCGCATGTGCTTGCATAAGTGCAAACACATTCTCACATGTGCACGCACATACAGAGAGGCCAGAGGAGAATTTCAGGTGTCTTCTTCCTCTATTGTTCTCCATCTCATTCCCTCGGGACAGGGTCTCTCACTGAGTTAGAACTGGACATTTCACCCAGGCTGTCTGGCCAGCAAGCTCCCAGCATCCACCTGTCTGTGGGTTTACAGGCTCATGCAGCTATAATCAATGTTGTCTGTGGGTGTTGGGGATTCAAACTCAGGTCCTTGTGCTTGCGCTGCAAACCCTCTTACCCACAGAGAAATCTCCCTAGGACCACACATGGCTTTTTTAAAATTCATGTTATGGCTAAATGACTCTGTTTTTGAGTCTGTTTTAGCATCCAGTTCTACGCATTTCAGCACGGATGTAGGCTCGAGCCTTTGAACTGGGGACACAGAGGAAGGCAATCAGCTGCGAAGCCTGGACAGCTTGGTTTCTACAGATCTGTTTCCTTGTTTGATTAAAAAAAATAACATCAACATTACCCAGCATGCTCTCCTCACCTGGAGGTCCTTGGAGTCAGCCTGGTGTGGGGGACAGAGTCCGGGCTTTGGCTGGAGTGCTGGGTCTGCTGCACAACACATAAACTGAAATGCAGCAGGTGTTGGACCCTCTCAGAACCTCTGGGTTTTCTTCTGGACGTAGACAGGATGCTAGGAGAGCTGAGGATTCGAAACACGGAGCAAAGACTTGGTATAGCATCAGGCATCCAGAAGGCTTAAACAATGGCTTGAGCCAGGCAGATGCCTGGGCAATGGTCACACAGCTGCCCATAGCTGGGGTTACCCTGGAGTCAGAACCCTATGGATCCTGTGGGTCCCTGAGGCAGAGTCCTGGTCAGCTCTGCACAAGGCTAAAGTCAGCCAAACCTGAGGGACCCAGAGGCAGTGACCCTGGTGTCTGTCTCTTAGATTCATTCACTTCTAGGTCTCTGTCTAAGCAGCATCTCAGGCTGGGCTCAGAGATTGGACTAGCAGGCAGCTTTCTGGGCACCTCTAACACCCCCCTTCCAACCCCCTACCCCCGTGACCGAGCTATAGGTCCTCCAGCTTGGGGGACATTGTAGCCAAAGAGGTGACCTCTTAAACACCGATCGCCCTTCTCCATCCTCAATCCTGCCTGATTTGACTTAGGTCACAAGCTTTAAGTTTGTTTAAATCGTCTTCTGACATTAAACAAGCAACCTTCCAAAAGGAGCAAAACAGAAAGAAAACAAACACCGGCAAGGACACCAGTGGGTGCAGCTGTGTGGTGGTGGCCGGACTGATTAGATTCCAGGGGCCACCTAAGTCGGACGCCGGCCCAAAGCATATAGATCTTGGCTCCGATCCACTCCGGAAGACTTAAAAAAAAAACCCACTTGCGAGGGAAACTTTGCATTAGGTGGATGGTGACCGGCACATCATTAGAATTCTGGGGACAAGCTAAATGCCATCTAGTTGCTAACACGATGGCTCATTTTGTGCTAAATAATTGATCACGGCGCAGAGATTGTGTTTGTGGAGTTTAAAAAAGTGATTAGGACGGGGCGTTTTCTGGAAGGCAAGTGGCTTCTGTAGCCCAGAGTCTTTCTGTGGCGCACACACCTTCCCACATGTGGGGATTCTTGCTGCACCAGAGCTGGAGGATGGGATTCAAATGCTGACGCAGCAGATTGAGGGGGAGGTAGGAAAGGTGGATGGGGTGGTGGCAGCTATACCAGTCTGCAGCCTTTTTGGGAGCATGGAAAACCAGTAAGGTGATTTGTGCAGGGAAAGAACAAATAAATAAATACCATACCACACGGTAGTCTTCAAATCTAAGTGCTTTGAGCTCAAAGTGCAATGTGAACCATGCTGTCCCTAGATCTCTCCCTGCCCCCAACTTCTCGTTCCTTTCCTTCTGTAGCAGTTTGCCTGCATTGTTGCTGATAAATTCATGACCAGATGGGTTAAGGGAACAAGGGGTTTTATTTTGGCTTACAGTGGTCCATCACAGTTCTTTGTCCAGCTTGACAGAAGAGCGCACATGAAAACCAAAGGCCAAAGGAACTGGCCACAGCATAGCCCCTTAATGGGAGGGAGAGAGAAAGAGAGAGAGACAGACAGACAGACCAGACAGACAGACAGACAGACAGACAATACTCACTTGCCAGATCAGCATGTCTAGCCAAATATATATAGAAAGACGTCAACTTTCTCAAACAATTCCCTCCATCTTGTTCACCTGCCCACAAACTGGCCCCACCACTATGGGCGGAGCCTTCGCTGTCAATCAGACAGTCTCTTGCAGGCTTGCTCTGGGCTTAATTCAACTACCAATTCTCTACGAATGTGCCCAGAATTCCTCAAGCATGAAGTTGACCCCCGTATGTAACTAGGGCACCTTCTGCCCTGTGTTTTCTCTCTTTCCCATCTTTCTATAATGATGCTTGCTCAGGTCTGTGGCTTGTGAAGAAAGATACATCTGACTCCTGGAGAAGCTAAGCCAGCTGTGCTGAACTAATCGGAGTGGGCATGGAGAGACCGTCAGGATGGGGGTGTGGACCGAAGGAAGCTTTGAGTGACAGTGTTGGGAAGATTCCCACAGGTTATTAGAGCAGCTAGAAAGGGAAAGGATTTGGTAAGCGACTCTAAGGCAAGACAGAGGTTCTGAATTAATGTAGTCCCAAACAAGGAGTCGAAGCTTATATACAAGTCTGCAGCCTATGGGAGAAGCAAACACTGGAATATCAGCTTCCTTATTGGAAAATAGCGAACTAAAGAGATAGTCACCTCCATTTCTTAAATTATTTATTCATGACACAGACAGAAGATTGATTGTGTGTGCCACATACATACATACATGGAGAACAGTAGACAGCTTTCAGAAGTCAACCGACATCCACCATGTAGACTTCCAGGGACTGAACTTGAATCTCCAGGTTTGCTGGTGGGTGGCTTACCCACGGAGCCCTTCTGGCAGCTTTTATGTGATTACTTCTAAGGATTCTGTGACTCTAGCCCTAGGTTTCTAATTAGCTGTTCTTGTCCTTGGATAGCATAGAGTTCCTTGAATACCTTTGAGAGACACAGGTACTCCATCCCATCTCAAAGGGGCTGGTTGCACTGGTTCCAGGCAGGTTCTGGGCAGCTGCTATATTAGGGTGTACCTCAACTACTTGTGTGTGTGTGTGTGTGTGTGTGTGTGTGTGTGTGTGTGTGTGTATGCATGTGTATGTGCAAGCCAGCTGTGTGTTGGCCAATAACTTCAGAGCAAATAAAACAAGACAAGCAAGCCCTGAAATAGATTCCTCGCTATTGCTGAATATCGAGCAGACGAAAAATTGTCCTTCAGTGGATGCATAACTGGAAGGGTGGCAGGAAAACACAAGGTCTGTGGGGGGGAGGAGGGTACTCATCAGGGTTCTTTTTGTAGGAGAAGCTTTGTGTCCAGAATGGCTGGGCAGAGTCCTGGGAAACACCTTCTCCTATGCCTCACTCTGTGTCTCCTCAGACAAGTTCCCTTGTGTCTTGGTGGCACAGAGATGCAGAAGGATCTGCCAGGGTCCCTCCTAGTGTTTGCCCTTGACTATGTCCTGTTTCCCCCTTCTTCTCCACACAGCCCCAGTTTACCTGCCGATTGTTCCCAAAGAGCTCTACCCTAACTTGTTCTCAGCGTACGTGTCCAGGTTAGCGAGTGACCCCAGATCGCCTTCCCAGTAGCTCCGATGGCTCACAGAGGCCCCGGGCTGGCTCTCCTGGCTCCTGGTGTGGTGTTAGTAAGTCTGCTAGGGCCATCAAGACTCACATGTCCGTGTGCCCAGCATCTCTGGGGTGCCTTTCCCATTCTCCACTTGATTCCTATTTCATCAGCTGCAGACAGACCAGTCAGGCTTCTCCTGCTTCTGAGGGGTGCACAGACACGACTTACTTCACAAATGGGGTAGCTGAGGCTTACAAAGATCACCTGGCTTGGCCGAGGTCACCTGGCCAGCAGGTGGATATCTGTTGAATCCCAGTCCAAGGTTATGGAGATCACCCCAAATCTCCAGTCTTGGGAGCAAATACACTTCCATTAGGATTCGGATTTTTTTTTTCCAGAGTGGTCTGGTTTCCTGTGCATAACCTCAGTGATTCATTTCCTGCATGTGATCTGTATGTCTGCGCTGCCTCTGTCCCTTGAGGGGCCGTGGTCTGGCCACACCTTGGGTCCTGGCGGCCTCATCATGCTATTGCACACCCTGACCAGCAGGGGGAAGTACTGGGTCTTAAGATCCGGAGGAATCAGTCAGGGTCTCAGCCAATGCTGTGGAATCTACTGCATGCACTCCGGGGACCTACTGTGTGCACCTGGAGGGGGGGGGGTTAACCTCCAGTTGCCTCCCTGATAGGCCTGCACGGGCTCTGCTAGATGACTGGGAAGAAATAACCCTCTGAGCTAGGTTGAATAATCTTCTGAGCTGATTCAGCTTGAGAGACAGGATTTAGGCCTGGGAGAAAAGTCATGAGATTCATTTCATTCCTCCGGCTAGAGGTAAAACCACAGTGACGCTTGTTAAAATGGTAAGGAGAATTTGTCAAGTGTCAAGGATATTGGGCTGGGGCAATGGCTCAGGGCTTAGAGCCTTTGCGTCAGGAGCAGAAAGACCTGAGTTTGGATCCCCAGATCCTATGTAAAAAAATGTCAGGTGAAAATGGTAGTGGCTTGCAATTCCAGCCCGGGAAGGCTGAGCCTGGGAAACTCCAGAGCAAAGCAATAAGGAGGTAGAACAATCCTCTTCCTTTCACCACTCCCTCCCCTAACTCTTAGAGGGTTCTGATATCCTTCTAGCCTAAGTCTGCATTCTCTTCTCTCTCTCTCTCTCTGTCTTTCTCTCTCTGCTACTGACCTTCTCTCACATCTCTCCATACCCCACCATTTGGGGGAACCCTACTTAGTTGTCATGGTTCATGTTAAGCTTGAGTCACCCCAGGACCAAGCCAATGACACCTCTGTCTTTATCATTGACAATTCCCAGTTCTCTGATCTCAGCCCTGGACTGGTCAGGAGAAGCATCCCTGGTCTCCTTGCTGATCCCACCTTCTTGCAAACCTCCTTCCCTTACTGCCTGATATAGGAGCATGGAGTGGGCTTGCAGCTGGGGGCTGCTTAGATGAAAGATAGGCTTTTATAGCCTATGTGTCTTCCTCCTGCTAGAAGGTAGATTAGCCTGAAACACTGTAGTGTTGGGTCTTGGGGGCTGGGCTCATGCCAGGCCCTTCCTATCTGGGTCTGCTCTCCCTGGGTCCCTGCTACTTCTGCTTTTCCTAGAGACCGCCTCTCTTGTCCTGTACAGTCTGAGGTGTTCTTTGTTCTGGCTGCCCCATGTATGTGCAACTTGTTTAGTTGTCTCTGTCTGCCTGCCTGCCTGTCTGCTGCCTGTCTGTCTGTCTGTCTGTCTGTCTGTCTGTCTCTATTTCCATCTGTCTGTCTCTTTCTCCATTATGTTGGGAGCCCTGAAGGGCACATGGCTCAGTCTCTTCTGATGACTTGGCAGCAACAGAGCAGGTGCCCATGAGCAAATGGAATCAGTGCCATCCCTCCCCTTTTGGTGGAGTCCAGACGAACCCAGACCACCTGCCAGGCTAGCACCTGTCCCTGAGCCATCCTGAGCATGCTGCCAGGCTAACTGTCTGCCCCCGAGCTGTATCCCCTGCAATCCGTTTGACTTAGGTGGCCTGGAACTGCTGGAGGACGCAACCCTGTGCTCCTCCCCTGTGCTCCTCAGCGCCGATGCATTGAGACTTCCCACCTCAGAGAAACTGGTGTGCGTATCCTGTGTCCCGCAGAACACATGCCCGCCCTAAGCATTCTTCATTTTCCCCTTTGCCTTGTTTCCAAAAGCAGAGAGGGACTGAGGCCCATGGATTCCAGAAACCCAACTTTCTGAGACCAGGGTCTTGTTAGTCCAGTCTGAAAGGGGACTTACCTCCCCCCTTCCACATGCGCACCCACCCATCTGTTCCCTTTACTTTGCCTTCAGAAACTCACTCTGCACAGACACACGCAAATGTACTCACAGATACCTACAGACACACATGTATGCATACATAAATACTTACACACACAGACACATATATGCATACACAGGTGCACACAGATACATACACAAATGAACACACACAACACGCGTGCGTGCGCATGCACATAGAGACAGAGAGACCTTTACACTCATGCACACGCAGACATAGATACACACACTAAAGGCTTATGGAGCCACTTATCTCTGTAGGGCTTTTGGGGGAGAGCTTCCATCAGTCCCTCCTGGGCAGGCACCCTTGGGACCTGGTGCCAGCTGCTGCCAGTCTCGGTGATCTCTATTCCAGACACATGGGCCACTCAGGTCCTGGAGTCCTCCAAAGACTCTCCAGTGCTTTTAGCTCAAAGGGACCCTTTGAAGTCCTGGATGACAGAGGCGGCATCCCTGGGCCGTGCTGTGCATGACGGTGATGAGCTCCCTGAGGATGCAGGAAGGGCAGCTGCCTGCTGTCTGCTCTCCAGGCCGTCTGAAGTGTTTTGTCTCAGCCATGCGTGGGCGTGTTTGTTGTCGGAGCTGCTGTCGTTTGACTTTCCTAGACTCTCCATGGGGATGTGCAGAGTCCAGCCCAGCCCAGCCCAGCCCTGCTGCACACATGGGGGGAAGACAGGTACTGTGCAGGCTTTCGGGCATGAGAGCCCTGTTTCATCTAAGGCTCCCCCGGGTCCCATACCTGAGATCCAGTCAGTCCGCCCAGTCCCTGATCTCTGCACACCGAGAAGCTCTCTGGAGATGAAACACTGTGATCCGGGGACATTGCACAACGTCATTCTGAGTTCACTGCCGTGCGTCTTTGGTAAGTCTCTGTCTTAGTTACTTATCCCGTTGTTAGGATAAAATACCCTTCAGCAAAGACAACTTATGGAGGAAAGGGTTTCTTTTGGCTCGCCGTTGGAGGGTACAGTTCATCATGGCCAGGAAGGTGCTGGCAGCAGGAGCTAAAAGTGTTTATCCACAGAGAGGAAGCAAAGAGAGAGGCGTGTTGGTGCTTAGCTCACCGTCTTCTTTTGATTCAGTTCAGGACCCCAGTCCATGGGATGATGTTGCCACAATCAGAGTGGGTCTTCCCAACTCAGTGAACCTAATCTAGACCATCCCTCACTATGTCCCAGAGTGAGTGTGATGCTATGGATGTGAACTGTGCCCCACAGACTCATGTGTGTGAGCACTTGGTCCCCTGCTGACGGCGTTGCTTGGGAATACGGTTGAACCCTTAGGAGTCAGAGCCTTGCTGGAGGAAGCAAGTCATTGGAGCCAGAGCTTCTGCTGCTGGTCGCCATGCGGTCTGCTGTGTATTTCCTGCCATAATGAACTCAGCTCACTCTGGAACTGTGAGTCGAGGAAATAGCCCTTCTTCCTTTGAACTGCCTGTGTCCACGTACTCAACACTAATCTAATCTAGGTAACTAGCAGGTGTGCACAGGGTCTTGTCTCCTGGTGACTCCAGATCCTGTCAGGCTGACAGTCATGATTAACTGTCACAGTCTCAGTCTTGTCACCTGTAAAGCCTCAATAATAATGATGACAATGGTGACAGGGATGATGATGGTGATGATAGTATGATGATGATGGTGGTGATGGTGATGATGATAGGGTGGTGGTGCTGCTAATGATGATCAAGGCATTGATGATAATGATGATGATGGTAAGGGTAGTGATGACGATGGTGTTTATGGTGATGGTGAAGATGTGGTAGCGATGGTAATATGATGATGATGTTGATGGTAATTATGACAGTGGTGATGGTGGTAATGATGATATGAAAATCACAACACATACCCCCAGAATTTCTGTGAATGTTGGATTACCAGGAACACCAGCATATACCATGAAATTTACTTTTCACGGGATTCTGGGGATCGAACTCAGGTCCTCATGCTTGTGATGCAAGCACTTTTCCAGCTGAGCTGTTTCCACGGCCTAACTGCAATGCTCTAGAACCACCGCGTCCTCACAAAAAACACTTTTGGAAAGTACTGTGTCCCCACAGCTGATCCATGAAAATACAAAGCAAGTTAGAGTCACTTGTAGTAAGTGAAAGGAAGTAAGGAAATTAATTTCAATAATATGCTTTATTTCATCTATGTCCAAATGGGCAATTCAGCATGCAATCATTGTGGACCAACTCAATGAGATCTGTAATCTTGTTTTAAATGTGTGTCAGTACATGGGGGGTGTATGTGTACACATATGTGTGGGCATGCATACTCATTTATGCACATGTGGAAGCCAGAAGAAAATGTCAAGTGTCCTGCTTTGTCACACTTTACCTGATTCCCTTAAGGCAGGGTCTCTCACAGAACCTGGAGCTAAGCTAGCATCCAGAAAGTCCCAATGTTCCTCTGTCTCTTTCCCCACAGTCCTGGATTTATAGACACATGAAGCCACTCCTGAGGTGCTGGGGATTTGAACTCAGGTCCTCGTGTTTGTACAGATAGCACTCTTACCCAGTGAACTATCTCTTTAGTCCTTGTCTCCCATTTTCATGCAATGTCCCCCAAGTTTGGAATGTGTCCTGCACTTTCAGCATGTGTAACTTGGAACAGACACTTTCAGAGGTCTTCACACATAGGCACTGAGCAAATAGCCAAGGATGCAGGTATACGTTTCCCGTGAACTTCCTCCACAAGGCTTGCAGGGCATGGAGAATTCAGGGTCCCGTTGCTCAGTTAGTGAATTTCAGCCTCAGGCAGATGGCGCTGGTATTGGCCAAACAGGCCAGACATTCCTTGGGGACAGAGAAACTGTTTTTTTTTTTTCCTCAGATGCATATATGTATGGGATGCTTGTGTGTGTGTGTGTGTGTGTGTGTGTGTGTGTGTATTTGCATGCGTGTGTATGAAAGTGCTTTTACACAAGTGCCGTTGAATTCTCACTCGTGTCTGTGGAGGCCCAAGGGTGATATCAGAAATCATCTTCTATTGTTCTTCTGCCTTATTGTTGTGAGCTCTGGTCTCTAATTTAACCTAAACGTGCCTTTAGGAATAGTCTGGCTAAGCAGCTTGTTCCGGGATTCCCAGGCCCTCCTTCCAGGACTGGAACTGCAGGCTGCCATCCTATTCACCCAACAGTTTTATGTGTGATCTGGGGATCTGAATACAGGTCCTTTAGCTTGTGCGGCAAAGGCATTAACCTTTGAGCCCCAGTGCATCTGCTGCACTTCCTGTGTGTGATAACCATCAACTCAAGTATCTGTGACTCGCTTGAACACAGTAGGAAGTCCTGATCTTCTGGAAGCTTCCCCCACCATCCAGTCCTTCCTGCTGAAACTTTTACATTCCACCAACCCAAAGAAATGCAAGCACATCACCAAATAGATACAGTTGTGTTGGTTCCATCTTTCCACAGCTAGATGAATGCCCGACCCAACCAGTTTAGGGGAAAGGGGGCTTCTTCCCTGGCTTTTAGTTCTGGATACAGTTCAGCAGCACTACAGGAGAGATCATACCAACATCAGGAGCCAAGGGAATTGGCCACACCATATCTGCAAAGAGCTGAGACAGGGGCAAACTTCCTAATTAACAGTCTGCTAATATGCTGAACCAACTTTATCCATCTTATCCGCCTGTGGGGTGGGTCCTCCCAGATCAAGTAGATAGGCTCCTACAGGTTCACTTTAACTAAACAATTCTTTATAGGCGTGTCTAAAGGCTCTACCTGGCACATGCTGTCATGGGTAGCGACTAGATGGTGGCAGGAGAACATGGGAAAGAAGGTCAGGAGCTCAGATTTATCAAGAGGCAGAGAGACAGAGAGAGATGGTGGGGGTGGGGCAGTGAAGGAAGTCAGTACGCCCAGAGCTACATAGGGACTAGGTCCAGTTTCAAAAGAAGTCTGAAGATGGTCCCCACACAGCTTTGACATGCATGGGATGCTGGTATAGAGTGCAGGCTGGTACCATTTGCAGATTTGGATATACAGGGTAGGGGCTTGCTTGTTCCCCATTTTGTCCTGAGTTATCAGCTTATTTAGAAGTCCATCATTTGGGGACTCCAGCTCCTGGCCTTGGAGATCAGGATGGGAGAAGGCCAGTAGGTTGGGGGCATCATTTTTCACTTAGCAGCTATAACTAGCTAATTAGATACAGGTGTCAATCTGAACTCAAAGGCTGAACCTTTAAGCACATCTGAGAAAATTTGGTAGTTAAGGGAAGCTCTGAGCAAACCTGCAGGAGATTGTCTGATTGATGTGGGAAGACCCAGCCCATGGTGGATGGGTCCATTCCCTAGCAAGTGGATAAGTGGGAGGGAGCTGGTTCGGCAATTAGGCGTACTATAGACGTACTATAGTGGAGCAGATCTCTGACAACCCCTGTGGAGATGGTGTGGCTAGTTCCCTTGCTCTCCTGAGAGCTCTCCTGCCAAGCTGGACTATGAACTGTAACCAGAATTGTAAGCAGGAATAAGCCCTTTATTTCCCTAAGTTGTTTGGTGGTAGATTTTCAGCAACATGCAGACAAGCTGCAACAGGAGGGGTACAGTTGGTATCACTTAGGAACAATTCTCCAATACTCTCACACCTTTCCCCCCATTTTGTCTGAGTTCCTATGGCAAACCAATGTCTCCAGCAAACCAAACCAACCTAGAATAACCTTGAATTTCTGCTCTTCCTCTCTCCTTTCCAAGTGCCAGAATGCCAGGCATGCACTGCCACGCTTGATTGCTGAAGTTCTGGGGATGGAATCCAGGGCTTCATGCATTCTACCAGCCAAGCCGTATCTCCAGGACTCTCTATTTTGAAATAAGGTCTGACTATGTTTCATGTTCCATTTGCTGAATTAATACAGGGACCAAACAACTTAGAAAAGCCAGGGGTTTGTTCTTGCTTAGGATTCTTGGTTGCTCATTATCAACACCAGGAGTCAAGGGAGCTGGCCAAGCATACCCACAAGAGAGAGCTGAGAGAGAGAGAGAGAAAGAGAGAGAGGAATGTTTTTTCATTTGCCAGCGTGCCAAAATACTGAACCAACCAACTCTATCCATCTCTCTAAGTTTAGGGTGTGGTTCCATCCACTATGGGCTGAGTCCTCACATATTGATAAATCACCTCCTACACACAGTGTTGCTCAGAGATGTGCCTTAATTGATAACTTCATACAGCACCCAAAGTCTCAGTCTTTAATGAACAAGTTAGTCCGAAACTAACATATGCTATGTGGTCCAACATGGCTTTAAATTTATTCTCTGGCCCAAGTTGGCTTTGAACTTTGAATTCTTCTGATTCAACCCCCCAAGTTGCTGGGAGAACAGACTATACCACTATACTGATTTTTTCCCCTCCTAACTTATATTCAGTGCCCAGTCTCCAGCTCCCTGGGTAGTTCTTGGCCCACTGATGGGGCTGTCAACCTCTCTGTCTTCCCTGGTCTTGGCCAGTGGGCAAGAAGATTGGTTCCGGGCCTCTTGTCTGATTGCTTTAGCCAGAGTGACAACGTCAGAGAGAGTGATATATCGCAGGCACACAGAGATTCAAATGTAGAGACCGCGGGCCCCAGGCCAGCTGTGCTTGTGATTCATCTGACAAATCTTTGCTGAACACAGAATCTCGGACCCGCCCCATGGTCTCGTCTGTGCGGATGGGCTCTGGATAATGGGCTAATGAATCAAGACCATTCAAATGGTTCCTCCCGCACCCGAATGTCCAACTGCCGGCAGTTCTGTTCATGGACTTGACGTGTAATGATCCCTCCCAGGGGGGAAAAATCATAATCTATCAATCTCTTCCTTCAAGATCATCCATCAATGTTCCGAAGCCCGCGGCCGTGAACTCGTTCCAGAAGTTTGCCATTGCTTCCCCCTTCTCCCTCAAAGCTTGCAGAACGGTGCCCTGGCACCGGGAAATTGTGTTTTGACTTAAAATCATTATGGATTTTCAAAAACGTCTCCTTCCATGGTGGGCTTTCCCTGCCTGCTTTTCCCTGACAAAATCTTCTGCTGTGGTTGCTGTAGAGACCCTGTTCCTTTGTGAAACTTCCCAGGGCCGGGAAAAGGCAGCCTCCTGCCCACTTCATGGACGCTCTTATGCTCTGTAATTAATTTGTCTCTTCCAATCAGAGCCCTGCTAGTTAGTGTGCTTCCCTCGAGGATGTTTAAGGGATCTGTGGGAGTAAGAAAGGAGGGGCTAGGGCACGAGGTGCCTGCATAGCCAAGATGCATCTTAATTAGATGGGAATGTAACTGTGTATCCCCGCGGTCTATTGATAGGGACATCAGCAGATACAGAGTGGAGGTTAAGGGGGCAGAGAGGACTACTCCAGGTTGGTGGTCTTTTCCCAGTGGTGGGAGGGTAAGCCTGCATGCTGGCTTTGCCTGAAGTCTCAACTACCTGCACTTGCACCTCCTTTGCTATTGGTGCCTCTCTTTCTGTGAAAAATTCCAGTGTTTATTTTATTTGTGTGTGTGTGTGCGTGCGTGTGTGTGTGTGCGTGTGTGCATATGTGTAGCAAGTTCATACAACCATGTGTTCCTGGAGGCCAGAGGAGGACGTCAGGGGTCCTGCTGTGTTACTCCTGAATTACACCCCCCCAGACAGGGTCTCTCACTGCTGAAGCTGGAACTAAGGGCCAGCAAACTCCAGTCATCCTCCTGTGTCCACTCACCACAATACTGGATTTATATGCACATACATGGTCAACCTCTGGCTTTTCACATGGGTATCAGGATTAGAATTCAGGTCCTTACTTCATTTTTGTAGTTCCAGAGTCTAGTGTCTACAGATGTGTATTCTTTGTCTAGTGAACCCCTGACTAGATGCCAGTTACCATCCGTTCTCATACAGAGAAGAATGATGGGGAAAGTTGGAAGGACCCAGGCTTCTAAGAAAGGCCTGGGAGTCAGCTTGGTATCTTGCCCAAGCAGTTCATTTTCAAGAGAAATTCACCTTTTTTCTTCTCTTTTTCCATTGTGTGTGTGTGTGTGTGTGTGTGTGTGTGTGTGTGTGTGTACTTGCCTATGTGTGGTGTATGAGTGATGAAGGTGTATGTGTGCGTGTGCAGGTGGAAGCCCCTCACTGATACTGTGATATTTCCTCTGTCAGTCTTCCACCTTATTGATGTGAGTCTGGGTCTTTCCTTAATCCCGGAGCATACCCTTAAAGCTAACCTGGCTAGTCAGCATGGTCTGGGGATTCCTAGCCTCTACCTTCTGGAGATGGAATTATAGGTGGGCTGTCGCACCTGCTTGGCATTTCTATGTGGGGTCTGGGGATCTGAACGCAGGTCCTTTGCTTCGCATGCTAAGTGCATAGCTACCAAGCCATCTCCCCAGATTCAAGAAATATTCATACTAAGCAACTCCCAGTCACCCTGCTCTGCTGGCTTTTGATTGTTTGGGCCTCTAAGGAGATATTTATCATGTAAATCATAAATAATATTACTAATAGTAAGTTAATAATAATGATAATAGTATTTCTTATGGACTGTATTCAGGAAGCTCAGCCCCCACATCATCATAGCCAGTTGCTTGATGAGATAATCGTGCCCTGGTGTCTCAGCAACAGCATCTTCTGGGACTGGTTTCTAAGTCACTCTGGATCTCAATTTCCCCATCTGGAAAATGGAGCCATGCACCCACATCTTTGCAGCATTTGACACAAGGGTTATTAAAGATGCTCAAGCATAAGGGTCTAAGTTCTAATCCCCAGAACCCATAAAACAATTGGGCAGGTCTTGTGGCTGCCTGTCATTGAAGACATGTGAGAGGCAAAGACAGGAGATATGGAGAGCAAGCTGGCTAGCAGGCCTAGCTAGCTGGTGAGCTCTGGGTTCCATTGTGAGACTCTGCCTTCGTGATAAATGTGGGGTGCAATGAAAGAACATACCTGGTGTTGATTTCAGGTAATTCTGGCATGCTTTCTTGAGGTCAGCATCACAGTTTACCCTTTACAGGGGAAAGTCTGCTCCTTACTTGAATGTCATAGTCAGATACAGGTGTCAACTTGACAATAGAAGGCCTGAGCTCTGGACACATTTGTAAAGAACTACTAGTTGAGTTAAGTCCTGAGCAAGTCTGCAGGAAATTGTCTAGTTAATGAGGAAGGCCCAGCCCCTGGTGCGTGGGGTTAGTCCCTGGGCAGGTGAATATGATGGAGGGAGTTGGTTAGGGAAGTTGGAATCCTTCTATATACTTGGCCAGAAATACTAACTGGTAAGTGAGGTTTGCTCCTCTCTCAGCATTCCTGTGGATATAATGTGGCCAGTTCCCTCTTGGTAATGGTGTGGGTTGTCCTGCCAAACTCAGAATAAAACCCCTTATTTCTTTAAGCCCTTTCTTTAGCCACGTATTTATCAGCAACCATGCAAAGTAACTTCCAACAAGAAGAAACCTACTTAGTTATTAATTACCATAATCTCTGGTGCTTAACTGTTCACAGAGTGCCCACGGTTGCGCTGGCCGTGGTGCTGAACTGAGGGAGCTGCCTGTCCAGAGTCTTCCCTGGGGAATTGTGGCAGGAGGGGACTGGGAGCAGGTCACAGGTATCCCCTCTTCTGGGCCAGCAGCAGCAGCAGCAGCAGCAGCAGGGACCCTGTCCTAGGGACATGGGTGCTGAGTCATCCACACAGCATGGGGACATTGCTGAGACGTCAGTGTGGAGCCTCAGGCTGGAGGCGGCCCTGTGGCGGAGGTGGAATAATAGGCCAGTATTTGATCGTCTGTGCCTTTGGGAGGAGTATAGGTGCAGACCTTTCTGTGGAAGGGGCAAGATGGAAGGAGGAGTCAGTTGATAGGTGGGGTTCCAGAGGAGGTCCTTTGCTTTGCCTTTGGTTTGCTCAGGAAGGTGGGGGTTGGAGCTGGAGAGGTGGGGGGCCTTCCTCACACAAGCCTTCCCGCCACAGAACCCCTTAAACACATCAGAGCTTGGTCCCACTATTCTTGGAAATGGAATCTGAGCCTCGCAGGAGAGGTTCATGACTCTTGCAGGAGAGGAACTTGTCCAAAGCCTCACCTCTGGAAAGGAAATGGCCAGGGTCACCTTGGCCTGGCTACTTTTCAAAGTCTGACCTCTCCTCCATTAGCCGCAGCCTCCATTCTGTAAAGCCTGCACCTTAGCCAGGTGGTCATTTTGTGACGACCACACCTTCAGTCTTCCCTGGCTGCGCCCCTTCTCTAGTAACTCCTGGGACACTCCTTAGCAATGCTGAGACAATAAAAGCTTGTGACTCCACCCAGATCTCTATTCTCCTGCTCTCCAAGTTCTCTGGTCTCTCCGCCTGTCCCCTCCCCTCCCTCCTCTCTCCAGGCTGTCATGGTGGCTCTCCCTGTCCTCTGTGACCTTAAGCCGTCGCCTCTGTTCTAATCCTTTCCCACCTTAAGGCTATGCTGTGGCTCCCTTGGCCACCAGGCCCACAGCTCTATTAAACTCCCTTTTCTTCAGTCTCTCCCTCATGTCGGTTTCTCTTTATTCAGGGACCTCCATGTGATATCCAACATGGTCAGAGTCTACCCCATCCCTTCCCTTGCCGAGCTGACCATCCCAATGCTCACAGCCTCTGTACAACCATGTGAAGGGAGGAGGGAACCGAGGGAGAAGCTCCACAGCAGAGGGCAGAGAAAAGAAAGACCAGGAGGCACAGGCCGTGACTGGCCACCGGGGGCCTAAGGGACAAGAGCCGCCTGGCCAAGCAGTCATGGGTCTGAATCTGGGGTCTCCCACACAGGAGGGAGAGAGGCTTGCGTGTGCTCTGGCCTTGGCTGCGTGAACTCAAGGGTAGATGCCAGCCCTCTATGGCCTCTGTACTTGAACTCAGGTCTCATGAGGTAGACCCCCAGGAATGTCAGGCACCCATGGAGGGGGCTGGGTACAGGGAGGGTCTTTCCCTGTGGGGCTCCTGTGAGGCGACCCCCCCTCTACTTCCCACTGGCCCACATGAAGGAAGAGCTCAGGTGCCCCAGGGAGGTCCCAGCCCTGCTTTTTGTCACAGGAGTTGGCCGCCCCAGCATTTAGTCAAACTGCCAGGAGGGCCACCTGCTTTCTAGTTCAACGGGCCCCCTGGGGAAAGAGCTTGAAAAAGATTTCAAATCCTAACAATGAGCTCTGCCGCTGCTCAAACCTGCAGCCGCTTCTCTTGCTTGCAGCACAACGAGGGCTCACGGAGAACAACACTGGAGGTGGGGATGGGGGGAAGCCTGATTCTGCCTGTCAGGCCAAACGGGGACCATGAATCTTTCCTCTGTCAACGTCTGCAAACCAATGAGTGGAGACATGGTTTGAAAAGTGTGTCTCCTTACCAGTGGTTGAACTTTTTCCTCTTCTCCAGAGATATCAGACCTTTGGGGGTGGGGGGACAGTTTGCTTTTCTGTCCAGTGTATCTGCTATGTCCATGCTCCCTTGGTCACCCCAGAGCCATGATCTTGAATATGATGTATTTTCTCTGATGGATTTCTATTTTCTTTCCTTATTGGAGGGTACCACTTTGTGTTATCTACACTTGGCTCTGTAGATGGTGTAGAAGGTATTAGGATCAGAGCCTAGACCCCGGCAGCCATGGTAAGCTAGGTTTGACCAGTGGTCCTCATGCAAATGAAGAGGCAAGTAATAGTGAAAGCAGAGAAAGGAGATTTATTCCACGTGGCCACATTGGGAAAAGGATCAAAGGGGTCCAGTGATCCCCAAGTCCACCTTCAGGGTCCTGACTTGAATCAGGTTTACATAGAGGCCAGAGGTCTGCCCAGCTCAGCAGTCCTGGTCAAGCTGTGGTCCCACCCATCCCTGACCCATCACTGTCTGGGCTCCAGTCTCTCCTGCAAGGTGGGCTGAGGAGTTGTCAGCGCTGTGTGGAATCTCTTCCTGGAGACAAGCTCCTCCTCCGGCTGGCACCAGGCTCAGCCTGTTCCTTCTCCCAGCATGAGATTCCTGAGGAGATTCCAGTTCCCTGAAGTCCATCATTTCAATGGTTGATAGAGGGAGGAGAGTAGGAGTGGGTTAAAGAACACGAGGAAGGAAAAGGGAGAGGATGGGAGAGGGAGGGGGGTGGCAGAAGCATCTGCCTTCGGGACTCCTTTGCTCCTGTCATGATGGCTGCCTACACGGGCATCACATATTTGAACACACCCTGGGACCCTTTGTGCAGCTGGCACCTCTTTGAAATCTTACCACTCCCAAGAAAGGAGTGTCAAGGTTGTCATATGGTGGCTGTGGGACACTGAGGTTCTAGAGAGTAATTCCCTGGAGGACAATGAGCTCTGGGATGGTGAGGCCACTTCCCTCTCAGACTCCTCCCTGAGAGTGTTGTCCATGAGGCAAGACCCTCCTGGTCCAAAGAGTACCAACACTGCTGGGACCTGAAGTAGTCCCCTTGGTAGGAAAACAGCTTCTGGACTCAACTTAGCAAACATCATTGGCTGTCCACTAATGGTGAAATTCATGCCTTGTTTTTGTAGGAAACAAGAGAAAGGAGAAGGATGAGGAAGAGGAAAGATACAGCACCTGGGTAGGGGAAATGGTTTAGTGGGTAAATACCACAAATATGAGGATATGCGTTTGAATCCTAGTATACATGTAGATCTCAGCACAGTAGTGTGAATCTGTAATTTTAATTTTCCTGCTAACATGGAAAGGAGAGAGAGGAGAATCCCAGAACATTATGGACCAGGAGCTACAATGCTCAAACCACAAGGAGACCCTGTTTCAAATGAGATGGAAGGTGAGGACTGGTGCCCAAGATTGTCCTCTGATGTCCACATGTGCTCGGTGGCACATGTGCGCCTGCTTACATGCATGCAAAGAGAAATGTGTATACATGCATGCAATACACACACTGACATATACATGTTCACATGCATGCATGTGCATGCATACACACATATGCACACATGCACGTGTACACATACATGCACACACATATACACATGCATACACACACGGCTCAGTTTCTGATGTCCAGGAGCATTCAGAGCTCTCTAATTCACACTCGTGAGAACCACCAGGAGCCAGAGAGAGAAAGACAATGTCTTTGAAAAGACGTGTGGCTTTGAATCCATAAGTTTGGAGGCCACTCAAGGTGCGATGGGTGGTAAGGACAATTCAGACAGAAGACCCAAACCACCAGGGATTAGGTGGCCAGGGAAGATATGAAGAATCATAGTTTGGAACTTCTTGTTTCTTTTCATCTCTTCCCAAAAACATAAGAGATCCTTTTTTATACAAGAGTTCTCCTGTAGCTAGTGGGGGAAATGGCTCAGTGGTTAAAGTGCTTGCTGGGCAAGCAAAGGGACCTGAGTTTAAATCCTCAGATTCTATTTAAAACATGAGGCAGGTGTAGAAGCCTGCCAATAACTCCAGTCCTGGAGGTGGAGCCTGGGAATCCCCGGAGCAAGCAGCTAGCCAGACTAGCCCTAGTGGAGGGCTCTGGGTTTAATTTGAGACCCAGGCTCACAACAATACGGTGGAAGAGCAACTGAGGATGAGTCTTGATATCACCCTTGGGCCTCCACAGGCACACACACTAAAGTACACTTGTGTACATACACCTTCATATACACATACACACATATTCACATCCACCCACATGCAATAGCACATGCACCTATACATACATATGCAAAAGAAAATTAAACTATTTCCATCCCTTAGTGAGTTCCTCACATCTGCCCACGCCCTGTGCCCAGAGTTTCATTCCAAGCTGCTGTTTTCCTGTCTACAAACAAGATGCAGGAGTGGACTGGAATCTGGATGGTGCCCACTGGGGTTAGCTTCCAAGTTCCTGTGTCCAGGACAAAGAACTGGATCAGGGACTCAAGGATAATGGATAGATGGCAGCAGGAACGATGTTGATTGAGGGAGCACTTCTGAAGTTGAAGTGCTCCAGTGAGCTGCGATGGTCTAGAAGCTCAGTGGTGCAGAGCCACTGGCATGGTGGCTCTAGATGGATCATTTGCATAGTTCTCACCTTCTCTTGCATTTGTAGATCTGGGCTTTTCTTTCTTGTTAAAAAATATTTTTTCTCTCTCTCTCTGTCTCTTTCTCTCTCCCTCTCTCCTTTCCTCTTTCCCTCCCTATTCTCTTTCTGTAACAGTAAGAGCTAAATTGTCATGGGAACATTAGTGACAAGCTTAGGAACCCATCTGGTAGCTAAGGAGTACTCAGAGGATTGCAAAGTGGTGGATCGTCACAGCGCCCCCATGTGGACAGAACAAAACACCTTTCACTACCAATGGGGGCTGCTGA
Organism: Typhlomys cinereus; assembly: GCA_023101885.1. Lineage (NCBI taxonomy): Eukaryota > Metazoa > Chordata > Mammalia > Rodentia > Platacanthomyidae > Typhlomys > Typhlomys cinereus. The sequence goes on from JALPQD010000599.1 coordinate 1,035,687, forward strand.
GATGTCTTGCTAGTTATGGGTTTCCTAGGATCCGAGAGAGCGACTGGACGGTTCCTGTCTGCTCTTCTCCCCAGACCAGACTAAGGGGTCTCAATGGCTTTGGAAGCCAAAGGTGTCTGGTGAGGTCAATGAGCTGGTCACTACTTGGCCCCTTCCACTGATCCAACCCCATGACCTGGCTTGGATGAGAGTCTAGGCAGCTACACCCGCATAGGAGCTCATCCTAGAACCTCAGTCTTGAGTCTGATGCCCGAGGCCAAGCTTTGGGGTGTAGATGTAGATGACAGGGTTTCTGGTATGTATGGGGTGGTGGGAGAGTCTTATGTACCATCTTTATAAACAGAAAAAAATCCTCTCTCTCACCTCCAAGGAATGAGAGGTCATTTATTCTGAAGCCACTTACCATGGCCTGGGAACACAGATTCATGTTGCCCCAAACTCCACATGTTCTGCTGTGATAAAAGTTTTTTGAGGTTTTATACTTACAGAACGAAGGAAACCATATGTTGAAATGCTTTTCAAATACATTGGTAGAAACATCAGGTAGGTAGGTTAAATCAAAGAGGGGAGATCTCTGTTACAAACTATAAATGCTATCTAATGACATTTCTCTGTGCGTGTGTGTGTTGTATAGCTGTGTCTCCAAATGTCCATGTATATCAGAGGGTTCTGTGTGTGTCTGTGGAGGCCCAAGGGTGACTTTGGGAATCGTCCTGGATTACTCTACCTCCTTTTTTGCCTAGCGCTGGGGTTTCCCAGGTTTCACTCTCCAGAATGAGACGTTTAGGCTACTGCTACTTTTATGTGAGATCTGAGATCCAAACTCAGGTCCTTCTGCTTATGAGGCAGAGGCTTTAATCCCCGAAGGCCATCTCTTCAGCTCTGATCTGAGGACATTCTTTGCCTTTTGGTTGATGGAAACCAGAAATCTAGTTGGACATTCTCATGTGTACTCCAATAGGCACCAGGATGATAGGTCGCACACAGAGGTGGGTAACAGATGACTAATAAGGGGGCTGAAGATTGCCCAAGATAGCCTGACTCTAGACCAGGAACATTCCAACCTCTCCACATCTTGGAGACTCTTATCAGTTCATCAACATGGCAGGAGCAGCAGCTACTGTCCAGGAACTTCCGCTCACATCCTTATCATAGACTCGAGTCTGACGCTAGCAAGCAGAAGGGCAGGGGAGGCTTCTGCCTAGAGTGCCACAAGAGAAGAGCACTATCCCCAAAATTCCAGCATTCCTGAACCTCAGTCTGCTTGTTCCCCCTTGAGATGATGGGAACAGCAGCCACAGTGGTCACCTAGCAAAGATGTGTCTGTGCACATCCTCCCTGTGCTGTCACTTGATTAGTTCTCAGAGAAGGGGTCTTCCTCATGATAGTAGTAGGCTCGGTGTCCCAATGTGAAAGACCACTACCAAAGTTAAAATTCTCTGGACAGGCCTGGAGAGGTAGCTCAGAGATTAACCCTTTACCTCCGAGCAGAAGAACCTGGATTCAGATCCTGGATCTCAGATTCCATATAAAAACGTTGGGCAGAAATGGGGCTGCACTTCCACCCCTGAAGGGTTGAACCTGGGAATCCCAGAGCAAAGTAGTAAGGAGGTAGAGGAATCCAGGATGATTCCTGAAGTCACTCTTGGGTCTGCATGAAAACACACACACACACACACACACACACACACACACACACACGAAAATAAAAGATCTCTGGGTAAGGCAGCTTCTTCCTGCACAGAAAAGGACTCTGCAATCAAAGACTAGAATGCAAAGCACATTGGACCCAAATGGCCGTGACCTTTGATGCCTAAGAGAGGGGGAAACTTGGTTGTTCCCTGTTGGTGGGGGCCAAACTGAGCATCCTAAACCTCACGGCTGACTGGAGGGAAAGGACATGCAAATGAGCAAAGACAGGATATGGGGAAAGGAAGGTGGTCATCATGGAATTTATATGGACATTCCAGGACATAAGTTATGTTTGCATTGTGTAAACCTGTGGACTGGGATTCTGCAAGAGCCTAGGGACTGAGGGCTACAGAACAGGTATATTTGGCTAAGGTCTGTGTAGCTACAAGGAATCAGTATGTTGGAAGCAGATTATGTAACTTCAGTCTTGTAACAAAGACATACAGGAGATACTTTTTCTTTTAAATAGGAAAGGCTGCATTTCTTACACTAAGTAGCCTCTGCTGGCCTTGAACTTGTGACCCCCTGCCTGGGCCTCCCACTTACTGAGATGTCAGGCACATGCCACCCCACACCCAGTTTTGGCCCTTCTTTTTGAAGATTTATTTTCCAAAGCTAGAACCACAAGGGTGATGGTGGGCAGCTCCAAAACAGCTAAGGGATGAACTTTCTGGGGGACTTCTAGAAATTAGTTGGGAGATTTGGAGATGGGTCAGAGGTCTTGCAGCTGTAGGTAAAAATAGTTCAAGAGACTGTCTTCTTATGAGCTGGGGAGATGGCTTTGGTGGTTAAGGGCTTGCCTTACAAGCATGAGGACCTGAGTTCAAGCCCCAGAACCCACATTAATAATAATAATAATAATAATAATAATAATAATAATAATTACGGGTGGGGCTAGTATGTATTTATAATTCCAGTTGTGGGAGGTGGTGGGTGGAAAGAGGCAGGTTTTTTGGGGGGGATGTCACTAGTCATTTGACTAAGCTAAATGGGCAAGTCCAGGCCAGTGAGGAACATTATCTTAAGGGAACAAAAAAGTTAAAAGGTGAATGGATAGTGCCCAAAGATATGACACCTGAGGCTGTCCTCTGGCCTCCACATGGCATGTATACACACACACACACACACACACACACACACACACACACACACACATACAGTGTCCTTGCTAGGCACACTGGAGTCACAGTGGGTCTCCGACAGTCTTCACTGGACTAATTGAGGACTCTCTTATGAGCTGGTGCGTGCACAGGGCTGTCTCCTGCATCCCAATCACGGCAGGAACCTGCGTGGAATGACAAATTGGGCTTCAGAGGCAGCTTTGGTCTCTCTGCCTCGGAGAGAGCCTCCACTGGGAGACACTCGCCTGCTTCCTCTGCTACCTGCGGGCAGCTGCTGCTTCCCAGCCCGAAGCCAGGAGCCAGGAGCCAGGCTGCCCTGGATTCCTATGGCCTGGAAGAGTCCCGGTGCTAGAGCCCAGCAAAGAGCACTAGAACTCCAAGGGGAGCCTAGGACATCCTCGCTGCTGGAGGACTCTTTCCAGGGAGGGTCATTTGGTACCCAACATTCCCCTCTCCACACACCTGGCCCCAAGTGGAATGGGGGTGGGCACAAGAGCCCAGGAGTGGGAAAGGCAGAGCGGCCCCCAGGCAGCCCTTTTCCTTGTGGAGAGCAACGGGCAACCTCCGGTCCCTTCACTCAATTCTAGTGCATTGTCTCGCAGCCACAAGTGGCTTGTGGCACTCCAAAGAACCATTTGAATTTTAAAAAGGGACCCCAGCGAGGAAGCACTTAACCCAAAGGAATGAATATTTAATATTGGCATTTCCATTCTGTGGGGGAAAGAGGGCTGGGAGGAGGGCCTTCCCAAAGGTCCCAGGTCACCTAGTCTCTGCCCTCTGTGCTCAGCCCCAGGTCAGCTTTGTGGGGAGCGGGGGCTCCGGAGGCTGCTGGGGGTGAAGACGGCCCCCCTCTCTACAGCAGGTGCTTTGGCTAGCCCCAGTTCTCAAGAGGAGTGTGTGACTTAAGAGCCACATCAAGGCAGGCTAGAGAAACAGGGAAAATGTGAGGGAAAGGGAAGGAAATGACCCCTTTGCCTCAGACTGTGTTGGAAACCCCTCACCAGCTGGGAGGCAGAAATTGAAGGTTGCCAACATAGAGACATTCTCTCTTTCATATATACATTTTAAAATTTCTATTTATGTACTTGTTTATGTAGTGTGTGTGTGTTTATGCACGTATGTGCGCATGTGTGTGTGTGTTTATGTGCGCGCGTGCGCGAGTGTGTATAGAGGTCAGTCACACTGTAAGGTTAGAGGACAATTTTTCTGCCCTGTTTGAGGCAGAGCCTCCTGTTTCTGGCACCATGCTGCATGCCCTAGGCTAGCTGAGCTCTTGTTTCTGGTGATTCTTCTGTCTCCGCCTCCCTTTCCCTGGAGGAATGCTGGGATTACAGATGTGTGCCACAGAGTATGGTTTTCCACGTGGATCAAACTCAGGCTGTCACCCTTGGGTTTACAGTGGACCCTCTGAGCATATAGATGTTTATATTAAAATCACAATGACCCAGGTTTCAGGCTGGGGTGATGTCTCGACAGTTAAAGTGGCTTGCTGTGCAGGCAGAAGGATCTGATTTCAGACCTTCCGATCCCATGCAAAATGTTGGGTGGACATGGCAGCCCTTCTGTAATTCCAACCCCAGAAGGCAGACTGTGGGAATCCCCAGAGAAAGCTGGCCAGCCGCACTAGCCCTAATGATGCTTTGGGTTTAATTGGAGACCCGGGTTCACAACAATAAGTGACGGAGTGATTGGGGATGATCCACGCTATCACCCTTGGACTTCCACAGGCATGCTCACTTGTGTGTATGCACACCTACATACATATGTGTGCTCCACACACATGCAAACATCCATGCACACATGTATTCACATATACACACATGAAAACAGAAAAACCAAGCAGAAAACTAATATATCCAGGTTGAGAGTATGAGGAGGCCACGTTCTGTTTCCAAACTTTTTTTCTGGGAATCTTGGAAACAATTCTGTTCCTAACTTTGCTAAAGCATCCTGCCTTCCCTCAGGCTTGTGATTGAGACTTTTACGCTGTCAAGGACCACCCTGTCAGGTTTTCTCAGGATCCCATCCTTTGGTGCAATTCAGTTTCCTTAGTGTACCTGAAGACAGGTACAGTGTACATCTTTTTTTTTTTTTTGAGAAACCCACACCCATTGCCTCTCCTCCTGTGTGTGGGGTGTGTGTGTGTGTGTGTGTGTGTGTGTGTGTGTGTGTGTGTTTCAGAATGAGAACACTTGAGTGTGTGTGGCAATGAATGTCCAAAGGTGACATCAGGAATCATCCTTAATTGCTCTATCTTCTTATTGCTTTGATCTGGAGTTTCCTAGACTCTACCTTCCAAGTCTGAAATTGAAGGTCACTGCTACTTCTACCTGGCATTTTTACATGAGATTGGGGGATCTGAATTCAGGTCCTGTTGCTTGCAAGGCAAAGACTTTAACCTCGGAGCAACCTCTCTAGCCTAAAATCTCTTTGGATTACCTCCACCTCTGTGCCATGCTGGTTTACCTTGAAATTCTTTTTCTTGTTGAAGCCAGAAATCTTGGGCTTTACCGAGGGTGTCTCTGAAAAGAAGTCCCCAGGCTGCTGCCCACCACAGCAGGAGCTGTTTCTGTCCCTCTCTGGTCACCTTTCTGCTGCTATGGTCACCTGGCTGCCTGGATGGGACATTGGGGGCTAAACTCTCTTCAGAGTTCCCACACTGTGGTATCTCTTCACGGCATCAGCATCTCTTCTGTGGTTCTTTAACTGTCCTCAGCCTGTCAGTGGGGCTCAGGGATGTGGTTCTTTCTTGGAGACCCCACTCTGCAGAACGGCATCCCACCCAGTGACAGTCTTTGATGTCACAGAGAGGATCCTCTCTCTGTCTGTCTTTCCTCCTTGCTGACTTCACACTGGGGAGGGTGACAATTTTGCTTTCAAAGGGCTGTGCTGGCCATGAGATGGCTCAGGGATTAAAGCCTTTGCTTCGAAAGAAAGCAAAGGACCTGAGTTCTAATCCCCTGATCCTTCATTAAAAAATGTCAGACAAAAATGGTGGTGGCCTGCAATTCTGGCACTGGAAAGCAGAGCCTGGGAAACCCCAGGGCAAAGCAATAAGGAGGTAGAACAATCCAGGATGATCCCTGATGTCACCTCTGGACCTCCACAGCTACACTCAAGTGTCCTTTTTAACACACACACACACACACACACACACACCCTGTGGTCCCAATGTTGCTTGTTTCTGTCTCCCATCTCCCAAACTGGCAGGGAACTGACAGTTAAGCCCAAGATTCAAAGCGGGGAGTAACAGAGTAAGTTAGCAGTGGATCAGGATGTCATGGAGACTGGAAGGGATTGAGTGGTCCCACACCATCCCTCACATGGAGCCTCCACACCTCTCCAAAGATGATAGCTTGGGTCTCACCAGACCCATCCTCCATTGGGCATTTCCTGGGGGACACCACAGTGTGGGGTGCATGCTTGGCTGTGTGCATGGCTGATTCGGATACTTTGATCAATGGAGAAGAGATACAGAGCAGGGTGTTTTGAATCCCTCATGGGAAATTGTCTACCTGGGGCTGGTGCTTCTGAGGGGCCAGGGAGTGGGTGGACCCAGGGATTAGTAGGCAAATGAGAGTCAACTGTGTCTGTCACTACCTTACAGGTGTGTCGTGCCTGCAGTAGTGATGGCTGTGGCTGCTCTGACAATATGTCCCCTGTAGGCTCATGTGTTTGCACACTTGGTCCCCAGCTGGTGGCATTTGACAAATGGCAACTAATGACTCTTCTAGTCCTCATCTCTTTTCCACTGTAACTCTTTTTCTTAGCCAATTCTGTCATAAAACCTAAAGAACCTTCTCTAGCCACCATCTGATCTATCTATCTATCTATCTATCTATCTATCTATCTATCTATCTATCTATCTATCTCTTTTTATCTGTCCTTCTATCTTTCTATCTATCTTTGTATCTATCTATCTATATCTATATCTTTCTCTCTATCTTTCTGTCTTTCTATCTCTCTCTCTCTTTTTATCTATCTATCTATCAAATCATCTGTTTTTTGGGAAAAGGTCTCATGCATCCAGGCTGACCTCCAACTTGCTTTGTAGCTTAGGATGACCTTGAACCTCTGATCTTCTTGCCTCTGCCGCCCAAGTGGTGGGTTGATGACGTGCCCCACCACACCTGACTTGGTTTCTGCAGCGCTGGGTAGGAAATCCAGGGCTTTCCCATGTGCACTACCCACTGAGCATCATCTTCATTTCCCCCCTCCCCCATATTTCCGTATTTCTCCTTTGAAGAAGGACCTGTGATTTATTTAGCAGTCCCCTTCCAAGGGACATGCAGAGTATTGACACTGTGTCTGCAGTAAACAACGCCGGAGGACGGCTTTGTGTCCTCAAGGTTTCATCCTGTGCCTCCTGGTTGGTTCTGATTGTGAATCAGCTGCCCTGTTCCATGGAAATTTCCTCTCTTCCACCTCAATCTGTGGAGTACCTCCTACACACCCCTCAGGGCATCTCTGAACTCAGCAGGATACCCCTGGGCATCTCTACCCCCTGCTAGAAATTGCCCAGCTCCAGACTTTTCGCCCCCACTTTCTTTGAACCTCTTGTTTCCTGTCCTTTATCCTTTTGCACTGCAAACTTGTGAACAAGACTGTTCCTCTGTCGACAGAGGCCATAGATGTGCTGACCATTGCTGTTCACATAGTAGGAACTTCAGTTCTCTCTCTCTCTCTTCCTCTCATTAATAAATGCAGCATCGTCTCCGCCCTCAGGGACCTGCGGGTCCAACAGAGGAAAGTCATGCTCAAAGATAATTATCATTACAATGCAAAGCAGAAACCACTAAACGCCACCCGAGGTGCCCATGAGCTTTTCTACTTGAAGCTTCTCAGCCTTCACTGCAAATGAGTCACTGGGGAAACCAAACATGACTATACCTGGGTGCTCTCCTGGGAGAGTCCCACTGCTTTGATCTCACACAGAAGGCCCAGCAGCTGGCAACTGGGATTTCCATGTGAGACCTCAGGTGGCCGGGTGAGACACCCTGCAATCTCCTGGCTCCTGGCTCTGGAGGAATCTGGCTAAAGACAAAATTTGCTTCACCAGGTGTGGGTGGAGGATTCTATAATTTGTTTTGTTTTAATTCTTTTATCGGCATTGAGGTGCAATGTGAACAATATAGCATTTTGGTTATTTTTTTGCATAAGCATGTGTGTGTGCATGCAAGTGTGCATGTGAGTACACACACATGCATGTTGCAGCTTGCCTTCATGTTGCTGGTAAATTCACTTCCAAACAACTTCAGGGAACAAGAGGTTTTATTTTTGCCTGTAATTCATATAGTTATATCAAACACACACACACACACACACACAATTGGTCACAGTTCATAGTCCTACTTGCCAGGAGAGTTCACACCAACATCAAAATCTGGGGGGCACTGGGCAGACCATATACACAGGAGTTGCTGAGAAGGGGGCAAACCTTCTTACTTGCCAGACTGTGAACCTGCTGAAGTATGCCAAACTGCTGAATGAGGTCTCCATCCATCTTACCCACCTGCCCAGGGAATGATCCCGCCCACTCTGGTCTGGGTTTTCCCTCATCAACTAGACAAATCTCCTGCAGGCTTGCTCAGGATTTATCTTTTTTTTTAAATATTTTTTATTATTTATTATTTATTCAATTGTGCATGTATGTGTGTGTCTGCATGTACGTATATGTATGTGCGTGTGTAGAACCACGGACGAATTCGGGAACCACCATGGATGCCTCCACCTCTTCCTTATTTACTTTGCCCCTGGATTCACAGGCTCCGCCCTACCAGGACCAGAAATGCAGGCCGCCCCCGCTTCCGCCGGGCGTCTATACGTGGGGTCTAAGATCCGAACTCAGGACCTTCTGCCTGCAAGGCAGAGGCTTAACCCCTGAGCCACCTCTCCAGCCCCAGGACTTAATCTTAAGTACTAATTCTTCACAGATGTGCCTGGAACTCGGCCTTCAGTTGTAGACATCTGCATCTAACTTACCCAATGTTCATGTCTGCAGGTGTGCATGCAAGCAGAGGCCTGAAATTGGTGACTCAAATGTCATCTTTGAATGTTCTACACTTTGATTATTAAGGTAGGGTCTCGCCAATGAAGCCAGAGCCCATCGATCAGCTAGGCTAGCCATCCATCCAGTTGAGCGCTGTGATGACAATTGTGCGCACCCATGCTTGCTTGTGCAGTGCTGGGCATAGAAACCAGAGCTCCCTGCCAACTGAGCCACCCCCCAAGCCTGGGGTCTGCATTGGCAGCTGTGTTCAGGAGCCATTCCCGTCTTGGAAACCAGCTGTCTCCTTCCACCATGTGGGTTTCTGGGAATCAAACTCAGGTCACCAGATTTGGGCGCAGGTGCCTGTTTTCTCCACACCCCACTAAGCCATCTCCTCAGCCTGTGACTGTGTATTTGGGTCTCAGTTCCCTGGGCTGAACGCCACGCAAGATGAGTTGGAATCTCTGGGTTTGGAAACTTGAACATCAGTATTTTTTTATGTAAAGCTTCCAGGGAATCCCAATATAACTGAAGTGTTCTGCGGCAGATGAGTGAGCACAGGGTGGAAAGGAAGGTTTCAGAAGGATTGAAGTTAATGGATCCAAGAAACCAGCCTGTACAGGCAGACTGAAAATCTTCTGGGGTGACACGTGATAACACAGAAGACAGACTTAAACCTGCAGATGCCAGGCCAAGGCAGGTGTGAGGCTGATGACTTATGAGACATCACAACTCTCTTGCCCTGGGTCTGGGAGCTGCACACCTCTTCTAGCTCGCTGGCCATTTCTACTCTCAGAAATAGCCCTTTTCTTTTCCTTTTTAAAAACATCTAATTTTTTTTCTATTTCTTTTTTGTGTGTATGTATATGTAGTGTATTCATATGTGTCCGTGTGGGTGTGTGTACTTGTGCATGTATGTAAACATGTGCATAGAGGCCAGAAGTGGATGCTGGGTGTCTTTCTCAATCATCTCCTTATTTTTTGAGACAGGGTCTGTCACTGAACCTGGAGTTCATCGATTTGCTGAGGCTGGTTGGCCAGCGAGCTCCAGGCTTCTACCATTCTTCCAGAGTTGGGGTCACAGATCTGTACCTGGGGATCTGAACTCAGGTCCCTATGCCTGTGCAGCAGGCATTTTATTGACTGAACCATTTACCAAGTCCTGCCTTTCTCTTTCCTGAGCTAGCCATATGTCCCTGGTCCAATTCTTTTTCCTGACACACCAGAACCTGGATATCATAGCAGCTCCACTGAAATGTGACCCATGCCAACCACAAAGGACTGATTCCTTGGACCAGATGGACCTTGGCAAAGGGGCCATTTTGAAGGAAGAAGAGTGCCAGGCTTCTGTTGTTCTTTTGGTCTTATCACAGTGGTGGTGTGATGGCTGTGGCGGAAGGAGATTCCGGGATAGGTGTGGCTCAATCAGGAGCCATCCCAATACCTTTAACCGATGCAGTCATTCGTTCACTCCTTCATTCATCTACTCATTCATCCACATGAGCATCTGTTAAGGGCTCGTGGGACGGCTCCGTGCATAAAGGCACTTGAGGGCAAGTCTGGCGACCTGAGTTTGAATCCTGAAGCCCATATGGTAGAAGGAGAGCTCTGACTTCTGAAAGTTGTCCTCTGACTTTCACATGTATGCCGTGGCACACGTGTACCTATTCTCTCTCTCTTTCTCTCTCTCTCTCTCTCTCTGGGGAGAGGCACTGGCTGAGACAGGCTTGAGCCATCCTCTTCTAGAGTTCCTGGGGTAGCAGTGAGCTCAGACAACAGCAGTGCTGGCGATTACCAGAGAGCATGATTCACGGCGGTGACAGTCCAGACGATGTGCTCGCCGACCACAGGACGGAGAGGAGGCGACCTTCCTTCTCCTTCACAAGGCGGAAGGTGACTGCGCAGGTACAGGTACATACAATGACTTTCAGGCCCGCTGTGCCAAGTCATGGGAGGGTTGAAGGGATGTCAGCCATGGACGGGCACAGGGTGTGCGGTGGAACGGAGGGCTCCACCTGACCCAGGCGGGCACATCGCAGAACCTCAGCCCGCCTCTCCCTTGCCCCCTGCCAGCAATGCTCTTCCAGATTGCGCTGGGTCTTCGTCGGGAGTCATCATGACTCCCCAGGACCCCAGACGCCCACACAGGCACTTACTGCAGTGTGGCTTCAGTGGAGTTGGTTTTATGTCGACTTCCATCTGTCACAGCCCTTGAGGTGATGCGGTTCTTCTGAGGGGCTCCATAGAGCGATCTACCCCTTCCCCTGGAGAAAAAGCAGAGAGACTCGCGAGCCAACCAGCCTGCCAGCAGAATGGGGCTCCCAACCACTTAGACTCAGAACCTAGAAAACATCTTGAGACCACAGCTGAGTCTTCTTCACATACGGGTGGGCAGGTCAGTTCCTCCCCAGTTCTTCGTATTTCAAAACCCCTGACATCTCTGGTGGCTATGAGGCCTGCCCAGGATGTCACTAGTGCTGGGAAATGGGGGGCAAGGAAAAGATGGAGCTCAAAACAACTCGACTGTTTTGTTTGTTTGTTTCTGCATATGTGTTCGTGTGTATATGTGTATACCAGAGGGCACTTGATTGTGTGTGCCTGTGCAGGCCCAAGGGTGATATTGGGAGTCATCCTCGATTGCTCGACCTCCTTATTCCTGCTCTGGAGTTTCCCTGGCTCTGTTTTCCAGGGCCAGAAGTGCAACCTGTCTCCATTTCCACTCAGCATTTTCATGTGGGATGTGGGAATCTGAACTCAGATCCTTTTGCTTTCCAGGCTTTAACCCCTGAGCCATCTCTCCAGCCCTTGCCTGCTTGGTTTTTGCTGTTCCCAATATGCGCCAATTCGATGAGACTATAGCATGCAGACATTTCTTATTTATCCTTCACAGTTGCCTTCTGGAGCCAGCACTCTGCGTCCTACACTCTTCTGACTGGAGCAAACTCTGTGACCATTGGGCATGGATGGACATTTTTGAGACATAGTCTGAAACACTTACTTCTTAGTAGAGCACTTTTTAAAAAAAATTAAAACTTGTTTATTGAGTGTGATTTGTCTTCCTGCCTCTGGAAGGGAGAGACAGGAGAATCTCTGGGCTTGCTGGCCAGTCAGTCTAATTGTCTTGGATGAGCTTTAGGCCACTGAGAGACCCTGTCTTAAAAAGCAAGATGGATGACACACAGGAAACACCACTGGAGGCTGACCTCACATACAAGTGTGTATATGCATGTACACACACACACACACACACACACACACACACACACTCACTCACACAGCGTTTGTAGTGCGGCCAATAAGCTAGCGAGCCAATTGCTTAGAAGAGACATGATGTTCCCCTCTACAGAGTACAGAAATCGTCTCTTGATAACAAGTATGAGATAAGGAGTGCCCATGGTCTTGAACCACCAACCAGCTGTGAGGAATTCTGCCATCGCCAAGGACCAGGGAACTCGGGGAACATTTATACGTGCTCGGCTCATAGTGAGCCAAGTGCTTTTGCACACAGTGCCATGTGCAGATCTCGCAAAGATTCTGAAAGGAGCTGGGGAGACGCCTCAGGGGTTAGGACTCTGCCTCAAAAGCAGAAGGATCTGAGTTCACATCCTAGATCCCATGTGAAAATGCTGGGTGGAAATGACAGCAGCCTGCACTTACTTCTGAGCCTGCAAGGCTGAGCCTGGGAAACCCAAGCACAAAGCAATAAGGAGGTAGAGCCATCCAGGATGATTCCTGATGTCTCCTTTGGGCCTCCACAGGCACACACAGCACACTTCCCCGCCCCCAGATGTATGGATAAAGATCCTGAGAGCTAGGCATTACTCAATCTCTGACTTTGTACATGGGAAACCAGGGCTGAGAGATGCTAAGTAGCTTATGTGGGATCATGTGGCTGGTAAGTGGGAGAGCGAGGGATTATTTTTTCTCTCTCTAGTGTCTGGGTTTCTTCCCTAATGAGGTGACACCATGACATAGTGCAGTCTTTAGACATGAGGATGCCTTTTACCGTGAACTCAGGGAGCTTTACTGTGAAATCAGACAGGCCCAGCCTGGGAAATGTGCTGCTTTGCCTCGAGGGAAGGTAGAAAAGTCATTGGTCTTAGATGTTTGTCTGTATCCTGCACCTCTGGACTACATTCCCATGTGGTCTGGGTTTCCATCCCTGTCTTAGTTACTTATTCTGAGGCTGTGATAAATTACTTGATAAAAGCAAGTTAGAGGGGCCGGAGAGATGGCTCAGGGGTTAAGACTCTGTCCAAAAGCAGAAGGTCCTAAGTTCTGATCCAAGATCCACGTAAGAAATGCCAGACGGACTGCAATTCAGGTCCTGGTGAGTGGAGCCTGGGAAATCCCAGAGTGAAGCAAGAAGGAGGTAGAAGCAATCAAGGATGATTCCTGAAGCCACCGTTAGTCCTCCACAGGGACACACAGTACTCTCGGATACACACACACACACACACACACACACACACACACACACACACACACACACACACACACAATATAAAAATGTTTTTAAAAGCAAGTTAAAGGAAGAAGGGTTTATTCTGGTTCACAGTTGGAGGGCACAGTCCATCATGATCATGGAGGGAAGGCATGGCAGTAGGAGCATGAGGCAGCTGGTCACGTGACATCCACAGTCAGGAAGCAAAGAGAGATGGATGCTGGTGCTCAGCTCTCTTTCTCCTGTTGATTCCGTCCAGGACCCCAGCCAGGGGATGGTGCTGCCCACACTCAGGGTGGGTCCTCCCACCTCAGTAGCCCAGTCTAGAAAGTCCCTCACAGGCGCACTCAGAGGCTAATGTCATCTAGACGATCCCTGCCAGGAAGCATGTATCCTAGATGATTCTAGAGCCTGTCAAGTTGTGAGTCAATATCAGGCATCACAATCCCCCTCCAGCAGGCTCCCGCTCCACAGAAGTCTCACTCAGCGATGCTTAACTCAATAAAGCCTTCATCCTTCACTCCTCATTCATAGCTCGTTCTTCAGGGACTCTATTCCAATTTGGAAATGTTCTGTGAATTGCATGCTCATTACTTATAAGCAACAACACCTCCATTACCAGGAAGACAAGTCAAGGTAAAGCTTTTTTTTTTTTTTTTAACAGACTACTTTCTCTAGATAAAGAGAGCAGTAAAGTGATCTTGCCACCCAGAAAACTGACTGTTTTTTTGTATTCAAAGTGTAGAAAAAAAAAAAGTGTAGAGAGTCCCGAGGCCTAGAAGGCCCGAGTCCTGGGAGGCAGCCTTCACTAATTCCTCAATCCTGTAGTGCCTCTCCGGTGCAGAGCAGAGGACTCTATGAATCGTCTACCCAGAGAAAGAGGCCTTTTGTATCTTAATCATCCAGACTCTTCTCTGAGCTACACTCTTTTGCTGAGCTACACTAAAGTCCTCAATAGCATGCTTATCTCAGACCTGTTTCTTCTTCTCATTCAAAAGTCCATATCCCAGACTTACACTGCCAGAAAGAGCTTTAGCCATGTAAGTGGTAGATCTTGGTTTTGTCCTACATCCCCATAAAATCAAGTTTAAAACATAGCAAATTATTTAAAGTAACTAGTTTGGGAGCATTGGGCAAAGACAAACACAGGACCGGTTCTTTAAAAATAAATAAACTGGGTTGGGGAGATGGCTCAGAGGTTAAAGTCATTGCTTCACAAGCAGAAAGATCTGAGTTCAGATCCTTAGATCTCACGTAAAAATGCCAGGAGGATATGGCAGTGGCCTGCAGTTCTGGCCTTGGAAGGTGGAGCTTGGGAAACTCCACAGCAAAGTAATAAGGAAGTAGAGCAATCCAGGATGATTCCCGATATCACACTTGGGGCTCCCTTCCTCCCCCCCACATGCACACAAATAAAAATAAAAAATAAAAAAAAACAAATTACTCCATTATTTATTTATCTTGCGTGCACACGTGGAGGTCAGAGGACAAGTTGCAGGAGTCTGTTCTCTTCTTCTAACACGTGGGTTCTGGGGATGGAACTCAGGTGATCCATCTGGCTTGGTGGTTAGCAGCTTCTGCCCAGTGAAGCATCCTACTGTCCTTCGGACCAATTCTTGAGATAAGAAGACTGTGGAGGGCTGGCTAAATAGCTCAGGGCTTAAACCTCTGCGTCACAAACAGAAGGTCCTGAGTTTGGATCCTGGATCCCTCATGAAAATGCCAGGCAGAAATGGCAGCAGCCTGGACTTCCCACCCTGGAAGGTGGAGCCTAGGAAACTCCAGAGAAAGCAAATAGGCAGTAGAAGCAATCCAGGCTGATTCCTAAAGACACCTACACAGGCATACACAGTGCCCTCTGACACACACACACACACACACACACACACACACACACACACACACACACACACGACTATGAAAAACTTACCAGGGTTTACCTTGATTCTCCTGGGATCACTTTTCTGAATTTGGCACAGAGTGGAGGAGTCCACACACGAGAAAAAAAAAGAATGAAAGAGGAGGAGACAGAGATGAATTTTTAAGATCACAAAAGTGCCCCAAATTTTCCATGCACTGCATGGGAAGGGAGGAAGCTACCCAGGAGGGGGTGAGGAGAGCTCTTCCTGGGCTT
This sequence comes from Typhlomys cinereus, assembly GCA_023101885.1. NCBI lineage: Eukaryota > Metazoa > Chordata > Mammalia > Rodentia > Platacanthomyidae > Typhlomys > Typhlomys cinereus. The sequence goes on from JALPQD010000599.1 coordinate 1,051,067, forward strand.
TGCCTTCTGCTCCTGGCTGAGGCTGGTGGGTAAGGGTGGCTGAGCATGGGGGAGGAGTGGCTAGAAAGCAGCTAGTGAAAGACTGAAGGGATGATGCTGATATTGGATGTCACATAGTTCTGGGAAATCACAAAACTCCCTTCTAACTGTGATGGGGACACCTCACTGATAACATTTCCAGCCTAAGAACCAAACCCTAAGATATTTGACAGATCAGGGCAGGGCATGCAGCTGATTGGTAGGGCACTTGTCTGTGATTTGTCTCTTTAATTTGGCTGTTGAAGATGGAGAGCTCAGTGAGGACTGGCAGGACACTAAGCCCTCCAGTAGCAATTATACTTACATTACCACCAGGTCAGAAGTACTGAGGTCAATGTCCCCAATGTTCTAGGAATAATGGGATTCCTTGGCCATTGGGATATGTGTGCTACACACATGAATGAAGTCATTCCAGGTAGTTCTTGTCTGTTCAAATCACCTATGTTTGCCTATTTTCTATTGTCTTAGTCTGTTTTCTGTTACTGAAACAAAATACTTGAGGCCAGATACTATATCTAGAAATAAGGATTATTTAACTCACAGTTTTGGAGGCTCAAGACCTAAGATCAGAGGACTCCCACAGCTCGGCCTATGGTGAGTGCTTTCTGGCTGAGTCTTAACCTGGTGGAGGGCATTGTATTGGAGGAGGGAGAGAAAGGGAGAAGAGAAAAGAGGAGATAGATAGATAGATAGATAGATAGATAGATAGATAGATAGATAGATAGATAGATAGAGGAGAAAGGAGATGAGGTAGGAGAGAAGAGAAGAGAGAGGAGAAAAAAAGGAGGAAGGATTGAGGAGACAGAGAGAGAGAGGAGGGAGGAAGGGAGCTGTCATAGTTAAGGATAGGCGTCAACTTGACAGTTGAGGGTTTGAGCTCTGGGTACATTTGTGGAGAATTAGTGGTTGAGTTAAGCCCAGAGTAAACCTGCAGGAGATTGTCTAGCTGATGGGGAGAGCCCAGCCTGTGGTGGCTGGGATTAGGCCCTGGAATAAAAGACAGAGAGCTGGTTGAAAGAGTCGGCATCCTTTTGTATACTTGGCCAGACATGCTGGTCTGGCAAGTAAGGATTGTTCCTCTCTTAGCTGTTATGTAGAGATGGTGTGGCCAGTTCCTTCAGCCCTGGTGTTGGTGTGTGTTTTCCCATCAAGCTGGAATAGACTGTAACTGAACTATCAGTAAGAAAATAAACCCCTTGGTGCCTTAAGCCATTTTATGGTGATTTATCATCAGCAACCATGCATGCGGACTGCAACAGGAGCACAAGCCGGCATGTGCTGAGACAGGAAACCAAAGAGATGCAAAGGCCAGGTTTCCTCTTTGCATAACTCTCACTCACTAGGGAACTAACCAGAGTGCTGAACACTAGTCCCTTCACAGGACCTGGCTTCTAATGACCTCGCTTTCTTCCCCATTGTCCCACCTCCAGGAGATTCTAGCTCCCCAACACCACCACACTGGAGCCAGGGTTCTGATATATGGACCTTCGAGGGGCACATTAAAACAAAACAAAAAGCAAAAGCGTTTTTCTCTCTTGCTGCCCGAGGTAGCAGCCAGCATCCCGCCACACCATGCACGTGCACAGAAGCAGCTGGAGATGTCCCAGGGCAGAGTCAAGAGCCTGTCTCCGTGTTTCCCAAGCCCTGAACTCGTTCATTGATATAAATCAGTGAGCATGTGGGACTGCCAGGCCACGTCCATTTATTTGAATTTACAAGGGGCAGAGCGAAGGGTGGTGTGGAAAGACTGCTGGCCAGCTGGTGGTGGCTGAGAGAGGCCTGCAAGTGTGTGACCCTTGAGCTCCCCATCCATCAGGGGACTCACTTTCACCCCGTGTCTGATGGCGCTGGGAATGCTGTTCTCAGAAGGCCCTGCAGCCAGATGGCTGCCCTTGGCCTCCATGGGCAGGAGGGGGCCATGCAGAAGCAGCAGCTGGAGGGTGCACACGGGTTACAGCAGTGTGTCGATGTGCTCCAGGGCTAAGTGAGGGTGGAGATTGCGTTCTCAGACTGTGTGCCCGGAGCTCTGGGCTTCTGCAGAGGAGACTTGGGGCATGTAGAAAGTGGGGTGGGAAGCAGATGGCCCCCTTCCTTCTTGACTTTGACCTGATCAACTTCTTGAGTATCTGTTTCACAGAGTGGACTTAATGTAAGATTTCATCTATTGGGAGAGGAAAGAAAATACAGGGGCTGCTAAAATAGTTCAGCGGGAAGGGCTGCTGCTCACATACTTGGAGACTTAAGTTTGAGTCCTGGAAGACCACATGTTGGAAAGAGAGGCCGGATTTTTTAGAAAATCTGACCTCCACCTGTATGCCACAATCTCTCTCTCTCTCTCTCTCTCTCTCCCCCTCTCTCTCTTCTTCCCTCCCTCTCTCTTTCTCTCAAAATAGCTGAATTTAATTCTTTAAAAAAGAAAGAAAGAGTGTCTGGAGAGATGGCTCAGAGGTTAAACCTCTGTCTCATAAGTAGAAGGTTCAGAGTTCAAATTCTAGATCTCACATAAAAAAGTCAGGAAGAAATGTTGGCAGTCTGCACTTCTAGAGCCTGGGAAACTCCAAAGCAAAACAAAGAGGAGGTGGAGCCATCTGAGGTAGTCCCCAGAGCCACCCTTGGGTTTCTACAGGCACATACAGTGCCCTCTGATAACACACACACACACACACACACACACACACACACACACACACACACACACATGCATGGAAAGAAAGAAAGAAAGAAAGAAAGAAAAAGAAAGAAAGAAAGAAAGAAAGAAATGCAAGCATGAGAACCCGAGTTTGCGCCCAGCACCCACATAAAAAGCCAGGCATGCTGTAACCTCAGCTCTGACAAGGTGGAGATAGAAGGGTCCTGGGGCTCGGTGGTCGGTAGAAGTAGCCTACTTGTTAAATACCAGGCCAGTCTGAAAAGAAAACAGGAGAGGAGAGGAGAGGAAAAGAAAGGAGAGGAGAAGAGAAGGGAGGGAGGAAAGGGAGGGGAGGGGAGGGGAGGGGAGGACAGAGGTAGATGTGCCTGAGGAAGGTCCCCAAGATTGCCTTCTGACCTCCATGTGCAGCCACACACATGTGCACACACACGTACATGCATATAGATATGCACACACACATTGACTACAGAATCACCAGAGATGCTGTTCAGATGTGTCTCTGGCTATGGGACTCCAGGTGCAGTGAGTTGGGAAACAGAAGCTGGCTCTGGGGAGGGATCCACAGGAGAGGGTCTGGGGCTGAATGGCTTTCAAGGGCACAGCTCTCTCAATCCCCTCAAAACATCTCCTTTTCCCCAACAGGCATCTCCCATTGCAAAAGCCCTGAAGGTCGGAACTGGGGATTGGGCACAGTCTAGAAATGGTTCTTGAGAATGAGGACTCCCACCTTGTTTTCAAGAAGAGGCCCAAGGTAAGGTGGGTCCATCCTGAGCATCTCTGAGAAATAAGCCCCCTCTGTCCGAATCCCCCTCGCTCAGATGGAGTCCTGATCCCCAGGATCCCCAGGAGGGCTGCCGGCAACACCTGCCACCTCACTCCCTGCCATTTTCCAACTCCGGAGCAATCAGTCTGCTACTTAACAGTTAAGGGGTGAAGCACTCCAGCGGTGCCTCCAATCTGTCTTTGTTAACAGGAGCCGGAGATGGGCGTGGAGTCCCCTTGTGCCATCCCCTGCTGGTGCTGCACCTGGGGTCTGCAGAGCAATCACTCAGACCCATGCAATCACTCTGCCAGGCCTGGGGGCACATTCTTACCGGGCACTGAGGTCAGCTCTGCAGAACCATGTGGGAATGTCCACCGTGGGAGGAACCTCTAGGGAAGGGGGGGTTTCTGTGACTGGAAGCAGGACTGGAAGGAGGACTGTTGCCCGACCTCTGTGTGCATTCCTGGAGATGCACATGTGGGGGAGTATGGGGACAGACTGCGACCTGGTCCTCCAAGCCCCCAGTCTAGTCAACCAGGGGCTGGCAAGTACAAAGGTAAATTCCAGCAATGTTGTAAGTCATGCGATAGAGGCTACGCAGAGAAGCTGACCCAGCCAGGTGAGATCAGAAAAGGTTTCTGAGGTTCCCCCATGTGGGATTAGCCACATGGAAGGCAGAAGGGGGCACTGGGCTGGAGAAAAGATACTGAGCTAAAGAAGAAGCTTGTGAAAAGGCCCAGGGGTGAACTGGAGGAGGGGAGTGCAAGTGACTGGTTGGTAGTGAAGGATCATTTGCTTATCAACATATCTATCCACTATCATCATTAGATATAATAGTGTAAACGTGAGCTTTTGGGGCACCTCTATGAAGAATTAACGGGTAAGGCAAGTCCTGAGCCAGCCTTCTGGAGAGTATCAATTGATGTGGGGAGACCCAGCCCATGGTGGGCGGGATCGTTTCCCAGACAGGTAGATAAGACAGAGGGAACTCGTTCAGTTCTTTGGCATTTTTCAGCATAATTTTGGCAATCCTTTAATCTGGCAAGTGAGATTTGCCCTCTCTCAGCAGCTCTGTGGATATGGTTGTGGCCAGTTCCCTTGTCTTCGGGTGTTGGTCTTACAAAGGTGAACTAGAACTATAACTGAGGACTGTAAGAAAGAATAAAACCCCCTTGTGCCCTTAAGTTCTTTGGTGGTGAATTTATCAGCAAAATTCACCCAAATTGCAGCCCTTAGTTTCTCTGCATCCATTCAATTCCTTCCTATTATTCATCATCCACCTCTCCTGTCACCCATCTACCCACCCCAACCTATGCCCACCTACCCAATCCATCCCTTCATCCATCTATCCATTCACCCACCAGTCTACCCATCTGTTCATCTATCCACACACCCATGCATGCGTCCATTTGTCCATGTACCCATTCACTCACAGGTCTACTCATTCACACCTCCATCTTCCCATCTATGCATCCATCTGCTCACCTTCCCATCACCTACCTATTCCACCCTCTTTTTAACCTATTATTCATTCATGTAACCAACCATCCATCCATCTATCCATTCATCTGCCCATCCAAATATCTGCCCACTCACTCATCCATGCATTTTCCATCCATCTACCCACTCACCCACCCATCCATCTAACTACCTGTCCATCCATCCATCCATCCATCCATCCATCCATCCATCCATCCATCCATCCATCCATCCATCCACTCCCCTATCCATTTACCCATCCATCCCCATCCTTTTTCAATAATCTTAAAAAATACCACAAGGTCTGACTGTATAGCTAAGGTTATCCCAGTACTCACTATGTGGATCATGTTGACCTTAAACTCACAGCAATCCTCCTGCCTCGGTCTCTGAAGCACTGGAACGACCACACCCAGCTTAGAAGCATCAATATCATATCGTAACGTGGATCTTTTCCCAAAGGACCACCCCAACTCAAGTATCCCAACTGATATTACCCTGGCGTTAGGTCTCTGCTCCTGACCTAAGTACTAAGATCTTCTGGCATTTCTAGCAGGTATATCACCTAAAGAGAGGTGACAGAAATCATAATCACTGCAGCTTGTGTAAGTGGTACTAAATCTCACTTGTCTTTGGTGGGTGGTTCCTGGATTCTGAGCATGACCCCAGGAACCTCAGGGGAAGGCTGCCTTTGAGACCAGTCTCAACAGGTCAGGCCCGTGGCTGTGGTTTGGAGCTTGAATGTTTCCCAAAGGTCCAAGTCTTGAAAACTTAGTCCTCTGACCCTGTTGTTGCTGGGAAGAAGTGAGACCTTTAAGAGGTGGGGCACAGTGGGAGAGTTCAGGTCATGGGGGATACATCCCTAAAGAGGACGTACCATGATTGCACAGCTGGTTCTGTATGGCAGGTGTCTGTCAATAATGTTCACGCCCACTGTCACAGTCTGCCTGCATGTTGCCTATCGCTTCACAATCAATTTATTGGAATAAGAGCTGTATTCTGGCTTGTGATTGTTTGGTAACAATTCTTAATCCAGTTTGACAGGAGAACTCAGGCCTACACCAGGAGCTAAGGGAACTGGTTACACCATATCCACAGAACGGTTGAGAGAGAGACAAGACTTCTTGCCAGACAGCATGACTGTCCAAGTAAGCCAACGAGCGCCACCTCACTGGACCAGCTGAAGACATACACGGCAATGGGCCCAGGCAATTCAGTGGCCTTGTCAGCTCGGTTCAGGAGCTGAACAACTTTACCGAGCTGGCTTCCCCCATCTTATTCGCCTGCCCAGGGGATAATCCCACCCGCCATGACTAGGTTTTCCCCATCAATCAGACAATCTCTCGCAGGCTTGCCAGGGTTTAACTCAACTACTAATTCTTCACAGCTATTCCCAGAACTCAAGTCTTCAATTTCCAAGTAGCTAATTAGAGTTACCTATCACATGACACAAGAAAGCTGGTCTCTAGACCCTTCGGAAGTGACTTAATGCACCTACCGTGGGGGCCAGAAAACTTCACCATGTAGTTCACATGTGTAGCAGAGGTTAGACCCACTGCAGCTTGGAGACCTGTTGTGGCTGTCTTGCTGCTCACACGCGCACACATGCACACACTTATGCACCCACATGTGTGAGCAGATGCAGGGGTGCTCCAACACACGCGCCACTTGTCGAAATTGCTGCTGCTCCCTCCATTTCTTTCCTCTTTCTTTCCTTCCACACTTCAGAAACTCTCCTTTGTTGTGCCGTCTGTCCTGCCTCACGGAAGGGAGCGAGGCTGGAGTGTCTCTTAGGGCAAAGGTGCATCTCTGGTAACCCTGGAGGAGGTTCCGAAGGAGCGCCTGTGCCCTGGGTACCGCCACCCCCTCTACGGACAGACAGCTCAAATGCGGGCACCTCCCACCGCTGCCAGCCCGCAAGGTGTCTTCATCTCCCACCTCATCAACACGCAAACACTTTGGGCGCTTGAATAAGAAGCAATTTGTGGCTTTGTAAAAAGTCAATGCAATTCAATTTAGGGCTCTTAAGGAGCGAGCCCGCCAGTCACTTTTATTGTTTCCTTGTCTCACCTGCTCCGGGAGGAGGAGACTGCAGATCTAGTCTTCTGTTTGTGAAGTGGGACAAAGTCTCCCCCCAACAGTGACCTTCAGAACACAGAGCAAAACTTATAAATGAAGCTGTCGCCAAGAAACCTCATTTTTGCCTCAGCCTACAGCTTTCTGCCTTAATATGTATTTGATTTCTCTCTCTCTCCCTCTCAAAGGAAGATGATCAAGCTAGCCATCTCCCCCATCCTATAACCAAAAAATGCTTTAATTTCTTCTTTTTATTTTCGGTTTTTTAACCAACAGAGCAATGCTATTGACATTCCATCTCTCTTCTAGAGTTCCCACTCTTGAAAGGCTCCCCTATTTTCTGTAATCCATTAAGATCCCTTTGGGGGTCATGGATGTACTTTATTTCTTTCAGGTGTCTCCGTTCTGAGATTTTCTTTTCTTCCTTTCCCCTCTTTTTTGGCACAGAATGAGTTGCTCTCTCTACTTCCCCTTATTTCTTCCTCTACTGATTTTATTTAGAAAATTGGCCAATTTAGTCCCTCCTTGAGAGACAGATCTAAGTGCAAGTAAGAATGATCATGTTAAAAGATGATCGGCTGGGGAGATGGCTCAGGGGTTAAAGCCGTTCCTTCACAAGCAAAAGGACTTGAGTTCGGATCTCTAGATCCCATGTAAAAACACCAGGTATCTAGATAAGGGGGTAACCTATAATTCCGGCCCTGGGAAACAGTCTGAGAAACCTCAGAGCAAAGCAATAAAGAGGTAGAACAATCCAAGATGATGATTCCCAATGTCATCCTTGAGCCTCCACAAACACACACATCCAAGTGTCCTTTAGTGTACACACCACACACACACACACACACACACACACACACACACACACACACACACACCACGATGATAAACTACTGTGCACCTAGGCTATCCATAGACTTTTGAATTAATCAATTCCTTGCCAACAATCCCACGAGGCAGGCGCTCTCATAATCATTGTCTTGAGACATGAGAGGTCATACAACCTTCCCAACTTTCCCAAGGTCAAGGGTCTTAGCTTCATGACTTTGGTGTTGGGGTAAATACCTGATCACCAACATTTAGGGGAGCACTGCAGTTATTCTTCTTGGTAGTGGATGAGCACAGGACCCAACAGCTAGGGGGGAGGGGCACAGAGCTTATTCCTTCTTACGGTTCTCCACTGAGTTCATCTGCAAGGCAGGAGAGCTCACACCATCAGCAAGAGCAGAGGGACCTGGTCACACTCTCTCCACAGGAAGAACTGAGAAAGGGATGGACTTCCTTGCTTGCCACAAGCCTGTGTGCCAAGCCTCTGAGCCAGCTCTCTCCATCTCAACCACCTGCCCAGGGAACGGTTCCACCCACCCCGGATAGGGTCTCCTCACATCAATCAGGTGATCTCCCACAGTCTTGCTCAGGGGTCGTTTTAACTAGTAATCTTTCACAGATGTGCCCAAAGGCTCAGTCCTCGGTTGTCAAGTTGACACTTGTATCCAACTAGCACAGAGAATGAGAGGCTTTTATTCCACTTTACAATTTCAGGTTACAACAGTCCGCCTGAGCAGGAGAGCTACATGTAGCCTGGAAAGCCACATTATATCCGAGAGCAAAAGGAGCAAGGATCAATGCTGCATGCTTGCCACAATGGCTAAGTCTGCTGTTCCAGGATTGGCTCGATACACTACGAACTAGATCATCCCACATCCGTTATGGGGCCACGATAGTCTCTACAGGCTTGCTCCAGAGGCCTGCGTTAACTAGATCAGTGCCCAGAGGCTCACCTTCCCTGTGTCAAGTTGACAGCTGAGACTAACTGTCCACACAGAGCTAGAAGGAAATGACTGTCTGAGTTGAAAGGGAGATATGATGACATTTCGGGGCCCATGGAGACCCATGAACGTCTTCTGTGACAGTTCACGGAGCCTCAGTTGTGAGAGTGTCCCAGGCAGTCCCGGTTCCTAGGGAGGCTCTCCTTGAATGACTGGCACCTTTGAAGCTGTGTCTCTACTGAAAGGTCAAAACTTGGATGGCTGTATGTCATCCTACTCGCGGCCTCTTTTCATCTCTCCATCACCTCTAGGGAAAGCCTGTCAGTGCTCCCACTCCCAACAATCCCAGGCCACTTCTGCCTGGCAAACACTTGTCTTCCAGCAAGCCAAGGGCCACTCAGTTATTCCCATGCGCATAGGTACGACACCTGGGACTCCATCAGACTGTGGCCTTGCACCTCTCCACCCTAGATTCATCCCCCAGGGACACATTTCCTCCAGTAAGGATCCACCTCCTAAAGCTTTCTCGACTTTCCCAAACAGCGCCCCTTGCTAGGGACCAAGTGTTTACACATGAGTTCGTGGTGGGCAATTCACATTCAGACTACACTGCCAGGTCTCTGACATCAGCCTCCAGGATGTTGTTGGTCAACTTTACAACGACTCCTTATTGCTCTGAGACTATAGTTACCATCATGTAATTATACCCCCGAATGCACCCACATCCCAAGTGCATGTGTCAGATAGATACGTGTTAAATGGGCCTGTTTGCATGTGCACGCATGAGTGAATGCGTGTACCTGCTTTCCTCATGGTAATGGGGTCAGGCGTTTTTGTGGGGACAGAGCCCGAGGCAAGCCCCCCTCTCACATGCCCTTAGCCAAGGCTGTCATTTTGCAAACTTTCTCCTCTCCAGCTGGAAAATGGGAAGTCCCTGGACAGATCACCCCCCCCAAATCTTCACTCCTTGGCTCCCACTGTCCTACTTCCCCAGCAACTCCTGGCGACTCCCTCGAAATGTCTGATGCCATAAAGATGGTGGGGACCACCCAGGTCTCTCTCTTCTCATTCTCTCTGCTCTCTCTGACACCCTTGCCTCTCCTCTTCCTGCCAGCAGGCTGTCATGGCGGCTCTCTCCTTGTCCTCTCTGACTTCAAGCTCTCTCTTCAGTTCTAATGCTCTCCACCTTAAGGTTAAACTGTGGCTCCCTTGGCCGCCAGGCTGTCAGCTCTAATAAAACTTGCATTTCTTAAGTCTTCTTCCCGCCAGTTTCTCTTCATTCATGGACCTTCAAGTGGCGCCCAACATGGTCAGACTTGCTCCCATTCCTTTCCCAGTCGACCTAACAATCTCCATCTAACCTCACCCCTCACTGTGATGGCATTTGGTCTCTCTTTACAGTTCCCCACGTGACTGACCACTGTGGTCCCTGTTCTATCTTCAGAAACCATTCTGCCTTTCCCTGCTTGTCCTCCCCACATGCCCCCAAGCAAGGAGATGCCCTTCCGGAGTCACCTAAGAAAATAAGTGTCTCTCAGGCTCCTCCAGAACCTGGAGTCCAGGGTATGACTTAGGGGGCAGGGAGCAGTTGGAAAAGGGATCCGAGAGGAAGCAGAAGGCAGGAGCTGAGCAGGGGATCAAGAAAGAGGAATGTGAAGGGGATCAGTGGAGGTCCAGTGGCCTCAGAACTGTACCAAGAACAACCTCCCCCCAACTGTCTATCTAGCAATAGAGCCTGGGCATTCATGACTCACTCTCTGCTTGGTAGATTTGCTAACGGAGGAACTGTATCCCTGGTCCTTCTGGAATGCACTTGCTTGTAACCCATGGAAGTGAGAAAAGGGAGCAAGAACTTATTCCTCTTCCTCCTCCTCTCCTTCATGTGTGGATGTATCAAGAGAGCACGTGAGCGTGTGTGCCTGTGGAGGCCCAAGGGTGACATCGGATTCATTCTGGATTGCTCTACCTCTTTATTGCTTTGCTCCGAGGTTTCCCAGGCTCTGCTTTCCAGGGCTGAAATTATAGGGGAGTTGCCATATCTGCATGGGATCTGGAGATCTGACTCAGGTCCTTTTCCTTTTGAGGCAAGGGCTTTAAGCCCTGAGCCTTCCTCCAGCCAGAGAGTTTCTTGTACAAATGACAGCTTGTCATTGACTTGGATTACCTGAGACAGGACCTACCGGGGCTTACAAAAATCACAGAGAAGCTTTGCGAAGATGACTCAGGACACCAAAGCCATGTGCTATAAAGGCTCAGCTGGTTTTGTAGCACTTCATATTTAATTCATCAAGCATTTATTGAGTGCCACTGCATCCCCATGTTGCGTAGCTATGTCTTCTAATGAGACATTCCCTCTTGGAGGAAGGAGGGAGACTCGTAAGACCCAGAAAGTAAAGCATGCATACAAGACCCAGGAAGTAGACAAAACTTACAAGTCTCAGGAAGCTCCTGAAAGTTCACGATCCCCAAGGTTATAGAAACATAACAACTGGGGGGAGAGGAGACTCTCCAATGAACCCAGCTGTCTGCAAGTTTCCCAAGCAGCTCCTAGGTGGCACTTCTGTGATTCATCACACCGCTTGGGGTGGGCTTTTGGTGTCCCTTGTGTTCCCATCCTCCTGTATATAACTCCAGTAACTCGCTGGTTCACTAAACTAGACTTAAAGGGAACCATGCCTTTGCTCTGTTGTCATTCCCTCCCTGAGGAAAAATAAGCATTTGTTCATGTCTTCCTTTCCCTCACATCAGGCACTAAGACCCCCCCACCCCCAAAGCTCCAAAGTTTCTTGGTTCCTTCCCTTTTCCTGGAAGGATGCTCCATGGAAATGAGAAAAACCTCTGGATATCCAGGAATTTCCCCCAAACGCACCTGTCAACTGATGGATTAATTTGTCATTGAATGTTTTCCCCGAACTAAACCTTCACGGCTTCGTTAGCAAAAGTCAGTTCTCCTCTTGGGAGGATTCACGTTCTAACTTGTGGTGTATCCACTACACTCCCCGGATGATAAAGTTCTTAATATATCCAAGTGATGATGGGGTGGGGAGAGGTAGTTGCTGGCAGGATGATTTAGATTTAAGTCCAGAATCAGGTCTTACATCTGGCTTGGAGCTTTACAAAATCGAAATCATCTTTAGCAGAATTTTTAAAGGTATGCTAACATTTGAACGTCAAACATCCGACGCGGCAATGACTCATCTGGCCCAGGTGAGGGTGACAGAGGGAGCAGGGGCCTTAATATGCATGCGGCCGCCACCTAAAGGTTAAATGCATCTGCTGAGCTAATTGTACTTTTATCGACCCACCGCGTTGGCATCTGAATAGCACCAGGGAAATGAAATTCTTGAGCCCAGCCTTTCTGCCACCGGCCTTCCTCTTCCTCTCTGGACAAATGAGACGTTTGGCGAAGGAGCTGGTCTCTTGGGGTTTGCTGTCCCGCTAAATTATTTTCTGTTCCTCATTAATTCTTGTCTTCCGCTGGCCCGCGCCTCCCTTAGCCAGCGAAGGAGCATAAGCTGTCAGAACCTCCTGCTCTGCGGAGCTCCCCTCCCTGCCAGCCCTGGGCTCCTGGGACGCAGTCATCGAGGCTTAATTACGCGCCTCTGGAGCTGCTTACTAATTGTTTCACCTGCGCTTCTCCTGCTGCAGCTATCGTAGATAATACGTTTTGCTGTAAAAGACGTGTTAAGTGGGCAGGAGATAGCTCAAGAGTTAAAACCTTTGCCTCGCAAGCAAAAGGACCTGATCCCCAGATCCCATGTGAAAAATGCTGGGCGGATATAGTGGTGGCCTGTAGTTCCAACCTCGGAAGTCAGAGCCTAGGAAACTCCAAAGCAGAGCAATAAGGAGGTAGAACAATCCAGGGTGAGCCCTGGTTATCATCCTTGGGCTTCCACAGGTTCATGTACACACTCAAGTATACTCTTATACACATGCCTGCAAAAGTATGACCATACATACTCACGTGCACACATCCCATGCATACAAACATACATACATACATACATGGAAAAGATATGCAAGTGATTATAAGAGTTTATGAATGGGTTCTGTAAGAACTGCTTGCTGAGTAGCAAGGGAGTGTGAGATGGCTTGGCAGAGTGTGTGCAAACCTGAGGACCCCAGTTTGATCCCCAGATTAAGGAAGAAGAGAACCATCTTCAGAAAACTTGTCTTCTGATACCCTGGCTCGCGTCCTTCTGCTCTTTCTCACTCCTGCCAGTTTCTCTTTTGTTGCTGACATAAATATAGGGCCCAAACAACTTAAGGGAAACAAGAGGTTTATTCCAGCTTGATTCTTGATTACACTTCAGCGTGGCAGGAGAGCTGCTATCAGCACCAGGAGCAGAGGGAACTAGCCGTGCTATCCACAGCGAGAGTCAAGAGAAGGGCATACTTTCTCTTCATCCTATCCACCTGCCTAGGGAATGGCCCCACTCACTGTGAGCTGGGTCTCCCCACATCAGTCAGATAATCTTCCACGGGTTTGCTCGGGGCTTTGCTTATCTGAGCAGTGCTTCATATATGCGCCCAAGAGCTCAGTCTTCAGTTCTCACCTTGTCATTTGCAACTAACTGGTACACTCTCTCTTTTTTCACACAAACAAACAAACAAACAAACAAACAAACAAACAAACAAACTCACAAACAAGTACTCACAGAAAAAGACTAGCAAAGGGGTCTGGGGATGTGGCTCAATTGGTAGAGTACTTTGCCTAGCTTGCATGAAGCCCTGAGTTTAATTCCCAGCACTGCATAAACCCAAAGTGGTGGCTCATGCTTATAATCCCAGCATTTGAAAGGTGAAGACAGAAGGACCAGAAGTTCAAGTTTATCCTCAGCTACTAAAAATTTGATGCCAGTCTAGGCTCCATGAGACCCTGTCTCAGGAAAGCAAAACAAAACAAATGAAAAACTAGATATGTACACTGACAAGGTAAATTCTAAATGGGAGCCCAGATAGAGAATTGTCAGAATTGCCTCTGACAGCGGCCAAACACTTTGTAATGACAGAAGACTAGGGCTGATAGTCCATTGACCCCTAAGTCCATCTTCAGGGTCATGGCATGAGATGCAAGTTTGCACAGAGGGCCAGAGGTCTACCCAACTCAGCAGTCCTGGTCAAGCTGTGGCCCCGCCCATCCCTGACCCATCACTGTCCAGGCTCCAGTCTCTCCAGCAAGGTGGGCTGAGAAGCTGTCAGTGCTGTGTGGAATCTCTTCCTGGAGACAAGCTCCTCCTCTGGCTGGTACCAGGCTCAGCCTGTTCCTTCCCCAGCGTGGGATTCAGTTACTTGGGGTCTATGATTCAACAGTTTGATAGTTGAAGGGGGAGCACAGGCGTCTCTTTAGGATCTCTTCATTCTGATACACAGGTGAACTCCATTTATAAATATGCCTGTTAGCAGAGACTGCTATAATATTTATGATGGGCCAGATAACAGAAAACATTTGGATTCATTGTGTGTCGTGGTTGATATAAATACATGACTGCATAGTTTAAGGGATAAAGGCTTATTTATGCTTATGGGTTCTAGGTTCTGATACACTATAATGGCAAGAGAGTTCATATCGATATCAGGGGCCAAGAGAACTAGCCACACCATGTCCACACCAGGAGAAGTTGAGAGATGGGTATACTTCTAGCTTGCTAGTCTGCTAAAAAACTGAACTGGTCTCTCCATCTTATCCACTTGCCTAGACACTATGGACTGGATCTTCCCACATCACTTAGGTAATCTCCCACAGGCTTGCTTGGGGTTTTCCCTAACTAAATAATTCTTTATAGATATACCTGCAGGTTCAATTTTCATTGGTCAAGTTAACCTATGACTAATCTCAGATTCTTCAAGGGAACTCCTTGCCTGTGTCTCCTTGCCCACTGTGTTGACCACTTTATCTTGCCTCTTTTCCTCTTCCTTCCTGGACTCGCCATATACGTAGAGCCTCTCCCTGGAGCTGATCTGTCACTGAGAAGAAAGGTGAGACTTCTGGGAAACTAGTCAGCCACATGCAACTATGAAGCCAAGAACATACTCTGAACACAGTCCCCGAATCCCTTCTAGTTCCTTCTGACTCTGGTTTGTTTGTCTTCAACTGGCAGTGAGCTCCCAGGAGACAGGAATGTGGCCTACTGGTTTTTGAATCTTAGCAAATATAAATATGGGATGCCCAATGATATTTTACTGTAAAAATTAATGTATTTTATGGAATATATCTGAAAATATTCATATCTATATATTTATAAAACAAATTTGTTTGTGGCACATTTATACTTATTTCTTCTGTGAAATACGAACACGTCTGTGTGTCAGTTACAGTTCTTGTTACCATGACAAAACACCTGACAAAGGTAATTTAAGGAAGAAGGAAGGGTTTGTTGTGATTCACAGTTGGAGGGCACAGCGATCATGGTGGGAAAGGCATGGCAGCAGGAACATGAAGTAGCTGGTCACATGGCATCACAGTCAGGAAGCAGAGAGAGATGAATGTCGGTGCTCAGCTCGCTTTCTCCTTTTGATTCAGTCCAGGACCCCAGCCCATGGGATGGTGCTGCCCACATTCAAGATGGGTTTTCCTACGTCATTGAATCCAATCTAAAAACTTCCACACAGACATGTCCCAGAGGTGTGTCTCCTAAGTGGTTCCAAATGTGGTCAGCTTAATAATGAAGATTACCCATGAAGACTTCGCCACTAACGCAGCTAGATTCTCACAACTGTGATTCAGTCACAGTCAAGTGGAGATTCTGTTGAAAAATGTCTGTCTGTACAGCAATTGGCCAGATAGAGATTTTTCCCCGTCAAACATAAAGAAATAGCACTATGGTGATGGGTGTGATGTTTTTAAAGGAAAAATTGGCACCATTAAGTGTGCACATGTGTGCGTGTATGCTGATGTGTGTATATGTACACACATGTGTGTGCACGTATGAGTGTACACTCATATACACGTGCACATGCATGTGTGCAGATACATGCATGTACATATGCACATGTATGTGTGCATACGTGTGTGACTATTTATGTTTATGTGTATGTGTGCATACTTACATATGTGTTTTTCTATATACATATATGTGTGTGCATATGTGTATGAATGGGTGTGCATGTATGTACCTGTATATATGCACATATATACTTATGTGCATTTGTGTGTCGTGTATGTCATACATGTGTATATGTGTGCACATGCATATGTGAGCATGTACATGCATGTGTTTGCATATACGTGCATTATATATGTGTGTGCTTTGTATTTGCATGCATGAACATGTACGTGCATATGTGTATGCATGTATGTGTATTCATGTGTCTGTGTGTGTGCTTCCAGCTCTGTCTACTACATGTACCTAGAAATAATATGCATCAAGTCCCAGGGAGGTATGTGCACACTCTGTATCTTGATTTCTAGTCATCATTCCCTCTGGAAGGTTACCTGGGGAAGGGCTGGGAAGCACAGGAGCATCTCAGAGTATCTTCTTTTTTGGCTTAGAAAACCAAGAGAGAGCTTGAAGATGAATCAGGTCATCTGCAAAGGACATAGGATGCAGCTGGAAGAGGCTCCAATGCACAGATCTGTGGCAATTTGAGCATCAAAGAGGATAATGTTAATGATGGTTATTAACACATTAAAAAATTAATGAGTTTATAGTGATGAGAAAGGAGAGAGGGGGCAGGAGGGGAGAATGGAAAGACAGGAGGGCGAGAAGCTGAGTTTTTCTGGAACATCGCCAGCTCTTAAGAATGGAGAGGGTGGGGCGGGCGAGATGGCTCAGTAGTTAAGGTATTTGTCACACAAGAGAAAGGACCATAGCTTGAATCCTCAGAACCCAAACAAGTGCCAGGCATGGGTGGTGGTCTGTCTATAGATGTATGTGGCAGCCTGGCTGCAGGTGCGAGTGGCAGCCTGGCTGCAGGTGCGAGTGGGAGCCTGGCTGCAGGTGCGAGTGGGAGCCTGGCTGCAGGTGCGAGTGGCAGCCTGGCTGCAGGTGCGAGTGGCAGCCTGGCTGCAGGTGCGAGTGGCAGCCTGGCTGCAGGTGCGAGTGGCAGCCTGGCTGCAGGTGCGAGTGGCAGCCTGCCTATAAGTGTATGTGGTAGTCTGGTTGGAATCCCCCTTTGGAAGGTGGAAATAGGAGATCTCTGCAGCAAACCGGGTCCTGAAACTTACTGAGTCAGTGCTCTAGATTCAACTGAGAAACCCTGCCTCAAAGAAGAAGACAGAAAGTGATGGAGGAAGACTCCTGACAACCTCAGGTCTCCACATGCACTCCACATGTGAACATGTATTCATGTGCTCACACATAAGAAGGGAGGGCAAGCACAGGGGGAAATGTCAACACATGTTAACCAGGCATATGATTTAGATAGCTATTATAAAGGAATCCGCATAAAGCCACTTGATGACATTCGTTTGGACTAAAATTATCACATGACTGCACAGTTCATTTATGACAATGGTCCCATGATGTCCTCAGGGGACACTCTCCAAGATTCTTAGTCAACACTTGAATTCTGAATAATACCAAACCTTCTACATAGGACATTTGTTCTTATGTACATCCATGATAAGTGTGACTTTTCAAATCAGCCACAATAAAATATAATAGAACAATTATAATGATTTGTTTTTTTAGAGAGACATGTCTCACATATCTCAGACTTACTTGTCTCAGAACTTTCTATGTAGCTGAGGATCACCTTGAACTTCTAATCTTCCCGCCTCCACTGCTGGAGTACTGGGATGGGATAAAGTGCTAGGTGAGCACTCTACCAACTGAACCACATCTCTGGCTCTTATTATATGGATATTCTCTCTCTTTCTCTCTCTCTCTCTACCTCTGTCAAAAATCTTATTGTGCCATCACATTTTTACCCAAAGTATTTTTTCCAGATCCTCATTGCCTCACACCTGAAACTGCTATCATCTCTCTTCTTGTTCTTTGGTGCCATTACTAAGCACAATAAGGGTTAGTTTATCATTCATAATGTAGTATCATCCCAAGCATGGTTACATATGTATGTGTGTGTGCATGTGTGTATACAAATATATTCATGTGCATATGTATATGTGCGCATGTGTGTTTCTCTTTGTGTGCATATGTATATGTATGCCTATATGTGTGCATGTGTGTGTGCAGATGTGCATGCATGTGTGTGCAGGGGTAATCAGGTAACTCATGTCCTATCCTGGAAGGAACAGGAATGTGTACAATTTGTGATAGCATAGCAAGCATCTTAGAATTTAGCAATTCTTTATTTCTGTTGGCATTCACTTGCCATTTCCAGGCCACGCTTGAGTGGGAATAACTGAAAGACCAGAAAGTGAGATCATGGATGAGTTGCACACCTGTTATGCAGTGCCGCCAGCCTTTCCCTAACTGTCCAACCCGACACAGCGATAGAAGGTCTCCTAGAGGTAATCGATGAGAAACTAATATCCATGTAACATTCACAGCAATGATGTGTAACTGGAATCCAGTTGTGACTATACAAAGCAAAATTTAGAATGTGAAAGCATCAGGCTAGGAAGATGGGTCAGTTAGGAAAGTGTTTGCTGTGCAAACATGAAGATCTGAGTTCAGATCCCCAGAACTGAAGCTAAGCACAGAGACATGCGCCTGTAATCTTAGTCCCGGGGAAGTGAAGACAGGTGGACTCCCATAGCTCACTGGTCAGCCAGTCTAGCCAAATCAATGAGCTCTGGGTTCAAGGAGAGACTCTGTCTTAAAAATAAGGTGGAGAGGGATTAGGAAAAATAGCTGGCCTCCACATACATGTGCACCAACCCACATTGATATATGCACACATGAGTACTTCCTTATATACACAAATTTGTTTTCAAAGCCACTGAAGACACTGGATACTCCAGAGATGGTGGAATTCTATTAGCGGATTAATTCTCTTTGATGTGAACGCCTTGTGCCGGTTCTGTAGAACATTTGTATTCTCCGCACATCTACAGATGCGCATCCAAGGATGAAGTGTCTTGGTGTCTGCAACTTAATTTCAAATGGTTCAGAGAGAGAGAGAAAGAATGAATCTAGATGAAGGATTTGAAAACGTGTAAAGCAAAAAGGGCAAGAAGGGGAGGGTGGTATGAGGGTATTTTTTAAAAAAGAAGAAGCAGAAACAGGAGAAAGTCCAGGAGCCGGGGAGAGATAGGGAAGAGTATTTGAGCATGAATCACCCAACAGTCCAGGGGAGGGAATGGTCAGACCTTCCCTCTTCCTTCTTCAGACCAGCAAAGCTCCCTGTCTTAGTCTCTCAGCCTCGCTTCACTTTCCTGGTACCAAATTTGTCTTAGTCTCATCCATTACTGTAGCAAATACTTGACCCAAACTTTTAAGGGAACAAAAGGATTTTTAGCGCAGCTTCTGATTTTCCATGACAGTCCATCATGGCGGAATAGTGGTCATTAGCGGGGGAAGGAACTGGCTTTGCCACATCCACAGGAAGAGCTAAGAGAAGGGTGAGGACCCAAGCAGGTTCTAGCCTGCCAACCTGCCAAATTCTAGCTAGTTGTTTATCTTTTCCACCTACCCAGGAAGTGGTCCCACCCATAATGATGGGCTGGGTCTTCAGACATCAATCATCTAATCAACAAGGTGTTCTCAGAGGCTAGACTTAACTAAAGAATTTTTCACAGAAGGGTCCACAGACCCATCTGTTCAAAAGTTAAGTTGATAACTGAAATCAACTGCCACATCCCCCACCTCCAAATCAAAGCTATGGGGGATATAAAAGGGACCACAGAACTGAGAACTCCCATGATAAATTCAGCCCTTCCAATCGGGGCTCAGTGTTTCTGAATATGACATTGTCCTTTAGTACCTTTATTAAAACATATCTCTCTCTTGCATAAGCACACACACTCACAGAAATACACACTGATAAACGCTTTAGCTTTCCACAGACCCCTCAATTTCTTGCCTCCCCTCCCAGCCCATCACAGATGACGGAATACCCCATCGGAGCCATGAATTCTTGCAACACCATAATTACAAAACACTTAGCGCTCTTTCTAAACGATTCCACGTTTTTATTTAAATATTTATCTTTCTCCAATTTGACTGGAAATCTATAAGTAATTAGTTATCAGCCCAGCTCCCGTGGGTGTGCAGTGGGGTAGGGTGGGGGTGACAGGCGGTTTCCTTAATTTCTAATGCAGCCGACTGGGTTTTTAAACTGGGAAATGATTCTAGTCACAGCCTCCTTCAAAGGTCTCCATGTAAAAAATAAAAAAGTTAAATGCCTTAATATCTTAGAGATTTGCAAAGATATTTGAGGATTTGCTGAGGGATTCGGGGTGGGATGAAGAAAGCGTTTTGTTAGCAATGGGCGATCTTGCTGTTCCAATTTGAAAGGAATTGCGAAATCGGAATGCACAAAGATGGTCGAGATGAGAGGCAGGCATCAGCAAGTCATCTGGGTCTCTCGGCAGCTTGTGCCTTTGAGGCCTGGGCTACGCTGGTTCAGAGGAATGTGCGTACGCGCTCCCCTCCTCTGGCAAGGGTAACCACGGCGAATCAAGGATAAAACAGCAACCAGGCAAACACTAATTAAAAGGTGTCTAAATGATCAGGAAATGCAAGTTCCCTCCCCAGCAAATGCACCCCAGTGACCTCTGATTTCAAGCTCTATGCCCCATGTTGAGACGAGGTGGTACTCACTCAGTGATCTCCTGGGTTATGTCATCACCCTGGTCGGCTAGACCCTCTTAGCCTGGCTCTGATTTCTGCCATGCGGGATACTCCAGATTCTCAGACTGTATCCTTGTTTCCTTCTCAGACAATATCCTTGGCACAGGGCAGTAAGAAATCCTAAAGGACCTAAGAGACATTTCAGTGGGTCAAGTGCGCTTGTCTTGCAAGCTCAAGGACCTGAGTTCAATTCCCCATAGCTTTGATTTGGAGGTGGGGGATGTGGCAGTTGATTTCAGTTATCAACTTAACTTTTGAACAGAAGCCAGCTTGCTTCAGATCTGAGTGATTTTCTCACAGCCAACAAACTCAAAGGAGGGGAGATAAATGGAAGATGCTGGGGGGGGGGAGAATTAATTAATCTGGGGTTTTAGGCCCCTTGGCCTGACCCATTCCTGCAGATCCAGCAGCTGCCTCACAAGGTGGATTTCACAAAAGATGAGAGATACATCCTGATGATAAGGCTAGACCATGGAATGTCAGAGCTGGAGGAAATGATTCCATTCAACATCCTGACTTCATAGATAGGGAAACTGAGGTCAAGTGGGTGTCCTAGTCCATTTCTACTGCCACACCAGAATGGCTGGATCACTTTCCTTACGAAAGCAACTTTGGGAAGGAAGGTTTACTTTGGTTCACAGTTCAAGGGTGCAGTCCATCATGGTATGGCGGGCCCGGCAGCAGAGGCATGAGGCAGCTGGTCACGTGGTATCTACAGGAAGCAGAGAGAGATGAATGCTGGTGCTCAGCTTGCTTTCTCCTTTCTTTTTTTTTTTTTTTAAATGTATGTGTATATGAGTACACACATATATACAAGTGAGTGTGTCAATGTGTTTGCATATGGGTAGGTGTACACGTGTTTGGTGTGTATACAGGGGTGCACTCGCATGTGTATGCCTGTGGTGCCTAAGGGTAATACTAGGAATCATCCTCCATCCCTCTTTTATCTTATCGTAAGAATCTAGGTTTCTAATTAAACTCAGAGCACATATTAGGGGTAGTCTGTCTAGCCAACTTGTTCTGGTAATTCCTAGGCTGTGTCTTCCAGGGCTAAAATTATAGACAGGAGACCATACTCTCCTGACATTTTTATGTGGGATCTAGGAATTCAAACTCAGGTCCCTTTGCTTAGGAGGCAAAGGCTTTAACCACTGAGCCATCTCCCTAGACTCTCATCCTTTATATTTCGTCCAGGACCGCAATTCATGGGATACCACCCACATCAGGATAGGTCTTCCTACCTCAATGAACCCAACCTAGACACTGCTCTCTGGTGTCCATACTTAGAAACAAACTCAGAACATAGTATAACTTTCCTTGAGGCAACTGCGACATCAGCCTCGTTTCTGAATTTTCTGGCACCCCTCTGATCCTTTGGTGGCTTCAGCTTATCACAATAGAACTTGAGAAAGGCCACCCCTCTGGAGCCATGTTTGGCCACATACTCATAGCTGTAAGTAATGAAGCACTTCCCAACTGGGGTCCAGGATGTGCTGTCACTTAGGTGTCATGAGATGCTCGTGTTGACCTGGTCAAGTAGATTTTCCTCTACCTATTTTTTTGGGGGGGGGGGCTGTAGGTACCAGTGTGTACATGTGCATGCACACATCTATATGTGTGTGTATGTAGAATACACTATATGTGCCTGTGGAAGCCTAAGAGTGACATCAGGAAATATCCTGGATTGCTGTATCTCCTTGTTGCCTTGCTCTGGGATTTCCCAGGCTCTGCTTCCCAGGGTGGGAAATGTAGGCCGCCACCAATTCCATCTGGCATTTTTACATGGGACTTAGGATCTGAACTCAGGACCTTCTTCCTGTAAGGCAAAGAATTGACCCCTGAGCCATCTCTCCAGTCCCTCCTCTATCTATTTTACAGATGTGGAAACAGATGGTGGAGAGAGAGAATTGAGAAATCTGAGGGCCATAGGTAGCCAGCGACAGAAGCTAAGTCTGCTTGCCCTGAAGGCCCTTCCCCTTGGAAGCCTCTTGGGGACAATGGATACACTGGTCAGACACAGGGACGCCCGGGAAGCGTGGAGACAGTGTGGTTGGGGCTCTCCGTGGAATTCTGCTGCCCGCCTGTGGGAACCGTGTTCTAGTCTCTTCCATGCGCTAGTCTGCTGCTGGCTTTTCTCGCTGACCTGACATCTGTGCCATTAATTTCATATGACAGGTAGGAAAGAGGGGTCTCTCTTGCTGTGGTCTCCCCAAAGCTGTCTGGACAGCGAATATCGATTTTGGGAGCCGAGGAGGGCGGTCTTTCATAAGTGGGTCCAAGTCAAGCCCCAGCTTGAATGGCATCCCCTGCTGAGGGATGGAACCTTGCCCTTCTGGTCCCTCGCAGATGTGAGGGGAGGTGGGGCTCCCCGTAGACTGTCAGGGAAAGGTTAGGCGCTCTGCTCAGCATCCTCGATGAACGCTGCGCAGAGGGTGTCTAGGAAAAGAGCAGTCGTTTCTGATTAATAGTCACAAGTCCTCCCTCCACGGGGTACTTAATCATCCCAGGCCTGTACCTTGCTTTCAGAGCATAGGCACCCCGCTCACTCCAGTGGGGATCCCAGTGGGACTGAGCTGTGAGCTTTGGGCCCTGATGTCCACTCTCTTCCCTGGGATGGACCATGGTGTCTCATCCATTGCCCTCGTGGTACGGCCTCCCAGGGTGCTCGAGGGTCCTTCAGGATGGGAGCAAAGGGGTTGCCTGAGTCACGGCTTCTGACCTGGGAATTGAGGGTTAAACAAGCAAGAGGAGGCTCAGTGTGTTTTTGGTAAAAATTCCCAGTGAATTAGTGAACTTCAGTCCCTTTTCCAAAGGAAAAGGAGAAGGCCGATTCATAGTAAGGAGAGCTCTGGTGGCCACAGGGCATCTCATGGACTAAGCGGAAGGAGCGAAAACAGACAGACATGGCCACCAGGAAGTGATTCTGCTCCTGAGAAGTTCAGGTAGCGATGCTCCTCCCACTGCTCCCACCTCCCTGCAGCTCAGCTACTAGGTAGCCATGTCCTACAGAGAGAGGGAGGAGGCAGGAAGGAGGAGGGAGAAGGGAAAGGGAAGGAGGAAAGATGGAACAGAGAGGTTCCTAAGACTCAGAAAGTAAGTAAAACACACAAGGCCCAGGCAGCAAATAAAACTTTGAAGTCTCAAGACGTTCCTGAAACTGACAAGATTCATAAGCCCCTCCTCAAGGTTATAGAAGCAGCAGCAACTACTGGGGAGAGAACGCTGCCCATCAGTGGAGCTGCCTCCAGGTCCTGCAGGGAGTGCCAGGGAGTCAGACTTTGTGGGTTCTCACTCAGGCTAGGTGGGCTTTCAGTGCCTGGAGTCACCCGTGCCTCTGTCATAACTCCTCACCATGCTCCTATGGTGACTCCTCACCATGCTCCTATGGTGACCCCTCACCATGCTCCTGTAGTGACTCCTCACCATGCTCCTGTAGTGACCCCTCACCATGTTCCTGTAGTGACCCCTGACCATGCTCCTGTAGTGACCCTCACCATGCTCCTGTAGTGATCCCCTCACCAAGCTCCTGTAGTGACCCCTCACCATGTTCCTGTAGTAACCTCTCACCATGTTCCTGTAGTGACCCCTCACCATGCTCCTGTAGTGACCCCTCACCATGTTCCTGTAGTGACCCCTCACCATGCTCCTGTAGTGACCCCTCACTATGCTCCTGCAGTGACCCCTTACCATGCTCCTGGAGTAACAGCAGAGAACTCACTGGTTTGCTAACAGCCAGGACGATCTCATGGCCTGGGTCTGCCACTGTGTCCTGTCCCAGATGGACAGATAGATGTTTCTCACATCTCCATGTCCAGACCACCTGATGGCCCAAGGACTTCCCAGGCAGAGGAAATCATGGGACTGTCTCCATGAGCCAGGAGGCTGAGCCCACCAGGCAGAGCCAACTGTCAGATGGCAACTCTAAGAGATGCTGCTGTCAGCCTGGCCAGCAAGGACCAGAAAGTCCTAGCGAAGAAAGACAGTCACGTGAGCAAGCATGGTGCACGCCTGTCATCTCAGCCTTTGGAAGGCAGACACAGGAAGGTGCTGTGAGCTTGAGCAGCTTTGGTTGCAGAGTGACACCCTCAAAAGTACAACAAAATCAAACAAAGCATCTTCAACAGTTTTCCATCTTGGCTGAGATTTACAGAGCTTTCTTCCATCAAGGCAGGCTGGGATGCTTGATTTTAGAGCAATGACCACCCTCTAAGGAACGAAACTCCGGGTGACCACTGTGCTGCAGAGAGCCCCACCCACCCTGGTGACAGTCCTTGTCTGATCTCCTTACATCCATCTGCTTTGCGAATGAGTTGACTGGGGGTGCAGCCCAACCTTCAGATGACAGCTGCTTCCATCCACCCCTGACTTCATAAAACCACTTGAGACCCTAAGAGCCAAATGCAGCCCTTGCCCAAATCTGGACCCGCAAAGGAGCAATACTGAACAAAAAATACAGACAGGAAAAAAACACCTTTATGTGCTAACATTTTCTCGTGATTCTGAATTCTTGTACTTGATTTCTAACTGTCTTAGATTCTGGAAGTGCCAGAGGCAATCTGAGACCCACAGCCACCTCCACTTGCTCTGGAACCTGCACTTTGGGTCTGTCTCCAGGCTGGGGTGTTGCCCCTAACCTGTAGTTACTCCAATGCTCTGCTCCTCAGACAGACACACTACTCTGGGGTCCCATGTCCCCCCAGCCCCCACCCCCTGCCCCCAGCTCTGTGTTGGGTTCCTGTTACAAAAAGACTGAGGAAAAACTCCATAAGATTTGAGAACACCCCCCACCCCCTCACACACACACCCATCAAACCAGCCACCTGCTGGCCACCTGGGATCTCATTTGGTGTCTGAAGCTGCCCAGCTCAGATGGGCAAGGAGCAGGGTTGGTTGAAGCAGATAGACCTGAGGGGTGAGGGCCTGGCTGGAGCCATGCCTTGAGCTCTCCATAGTGAGGGGAAAGGAAGGAGGAGCCCCATTAAGTGGCAATGACATCAAGTAAACTCATTCAGAAACCAGCCAAGCAAGTTAAGTCCTGGGCTTCCCTGTGGGGGGCAGTTTTTGGTGCCCTGCAGGGGGCCACAAATGGGCTTTTAAGCCTCTGGGGGGATTGTAGCCTTCTGGAAGAACAGATCCACTTGAAGAGAGATTGACAGGCCCCAGAGAACATCTGCCACATCCCCTCCCCAGGACAGCAGGGAGAGGCAATCTAGAGCCACGGGCAGGAGGGTAAGTTAGGCTCTGGTGCTGTGTGGCTCTCCACCTGGTCACAGCCTCTAGGGGTTGGGGAGGCTCCTAGAGAAGCCCAAGTGGTCTGGGGTCAATCCTCCAAGGGGGCCATGCCAATTACAATAACTCAGTCTGTCCTTGGGTGACATTCTTCTCATTTTTGTCACAGAAACTGGAGGAGGGGAGAAAGGATGGAGAGGAGGAAAAAGACCACCCAGGCCTGTCCAACCATTGCGCACTATGCCACGATGCCATTATCCTCGAAGTTCATGCTGGACAGTCACACAACCCAATTATGCCTAAGCAAGTCTCAGGGTATTTTAAGGAATGTTAGACTGCATTAAGAGCTATCCTTGGGCACCTGCAGTTTGTGGGCTGCAGGTTGGAATTTTTCATTGTAATGGACAATTATTGGGCTAGTTAGTTATGGGTGTCAGCTTGACAATTGAGGGCTGAGCTCTGGGCATGCTGTGAAGAACTGGTAGTTAAGGCAAGTCCCGAGCAAATTCTGGGGGGCGATTATCTAGTTACTGGAGGAGGACCCAGCCCATGGTGGGCGGGACCATTCATTGGGCAGGTAGATGAGATGCAGGTTGCTGGTTCAGACTCGCAGTCTGGCAGGTGAGGAAGCATGCCCCTCTCTCAGCATCTGGTAGATGTGGTGGGTGTAGACCCCTCAGCTCCTGTGCTGGGGGGAGCTCTCCTACCAAGCTGGACTGTGGACTGTAACCAGAGTCTTAAACAGAAATGAACCACTCCTAAGTTCTTTTTTTTTTTAATTTTTAAAATATTTTTTATTATATATTATTTGTTCAATTGTGTGTGTATGTATGTGTGTGTGTAGAACCACAGACGAATTCGGGAACCACCATGGATGCCTCCACCTCCTCCTTGTTTACTCTGCCCTGGGATTCACAGGCTCCGCCCTACCAGGACCAGAAAGGCAGGCTGCCCTTGCCTCCACCCGGAGTCTATACGTGGGGTCTAGGATCCGAATTCTGGACCTTCCGCCTGTAAGGCAGAGGCTTAACTCCTGAGCCACCTCTCCAGCCCCTCACTCCTAAGTTCTTTGAATCCTGTATTCATTCAACATCACAAAGAATAACTGGAACAATTCTGAAGAATAAAACAATTTAAAAAATCTTAGGAAGTCTGATGCTGAAAGGCAAGCAGAGAGAGCTGCCCAGGGGGCGGGAGGAGATGAGGGCGGAGATATGATCTCAACCCTGACCCCAAAGCAACTCCTTTCCCTCTGAGACGCCCAGACTGTTAAGACTGATGTTCAAGAAGTATAGTTGCTTTTCTTCCGGGTTTCTAGCATGGTGAGAGGAGTTTTATCGTCAGGCTGACAAGAGAGCAAGATGTGGACAGAAAGGCATCAAGAAAAGCCTATGAGAAGCTGGAGATGACTCAAGGGTTAAGACTCTGCCTCATGGGGCTGGAGAGGTGGCTCAGGGGTTAAGCCTCTGCCTTGCAGGCGGAGGGCCCTGAGTTCGGATCCTAGACCCCATGTATAGATGCCGGGAGTAAACAAGGAGGAGGTGGAGGCGGTCCATGGGGGTTCCCGAATTTGCCGTGGTTCTATACACACACACACACACACACACACACACACACACACACACAATTGAATAAATAATTTAAAAAAAACCTCTGCCTCACAAGCAGAAGGACCTGAGCTTGGATCCGGATCCCACGTAAAATCACTGGGTGGAAATGGCAGCAGACTGCACTTCTGGAACGTAGAGCCTGGGAAATCCCAGAGCACTGTTAAAAGGAAGCAGAGCAATTCTGAATGATTCCCAAAGTCACCCATGGACCTCCACAGGCATGCACTGTGTCTTTTGACACACACACACACACACACACACACACACACACACACACACAGGCACATGCAAAAAAGAGAGAGATACTCATGAAAGAGCCAGTTGTTAGAAAGACCACTACGCTGTGCCACAGGACCATGTAAGTGGCAGGAAAGACCATCTCTCCAAATGCAGCAGAAGGCAGGTGCCACGCCAAGGGTCTTGTCTCCATCTCATATCTCTGTTGCTGATATGAATACATTGACCCAAACCATTTTTGAGGAACAAGGGGGTGTTTATTTCAGCTTATGATTCTTATTGTATTGTCCGTTGTAATTGTGGGCCCTTTTCCTGCGGAGATGCCAAACAATGTTTGTTCATCCTAGAAAGGAAATAGATGACAGACCACAGTAACAATTATGCCAAATTTCAACTTGATGAATCAATAAGCTTATTGGGGTTACTAACAAGAGCCTGAGTGACCCCAAAGCAGCCACACTGGAAAGTCTCGTCCCCAGCATGACTGATGGTTTCCTCACCTTCCCCAGCAGTATACCCAGCGCCCCTCTCAAACCTCAAGGCCCAGAGGCCACATGCATTTAGGGCGGAATCACACCCTAAAAGCTGGGAGGCGCCCTACATGAGGTCGCGGAAATTTCCTACTGTTGAATGCCAACAGTCAACAGGCGTGACCTGCATAGTCTCGGACAAAGGTGGCAGCCACTTGCCCCGGGGAAACCTCCATTCAACAGTTACGATGGCAGAATTTGCACCCACATCAGGAACCGAGGGAATTCACTTCACCCTCTCCACAAGAAGAGCTGAGACAGGGACATACTTATCCACCTGCTCAGGGATGGTGTTGCCCACCCCTGGGATGGGTTCTCCTACATAATTAGATGATCTAGAGAATTCTTTTTTGGTGTGCCTAAAGGCTCAGCTCTCAGTTTGTCAAGTTGATGCCTGTATCTCATGGTTTGGAGTCATGAGAACGTCCCCCTTTCCCAGATCTCTGGCTGGCTTCCTGGGAATGTCCTTTTTCTTGATAGACTGTCATTTCTATCCATGTGTCCTACTCTGATTCTTTGTTCTAGAGAGAATTTGGAAATCTCAGTGGGTATCCCCTGGATTCCAATCCATGCTTGCAATGTTGGGGTTCAAATCTCTGCTCTTGGGGTTACTTACTAGTTTAGGACAAGTAACTAGTTGGAGCCTCCATTGTCTCGTCTATGAAGTGGAGGTAATACCACCCCTTCCTAGCATGTTTGGGGGGTCAGCATCTCTCTGTGGAAGAATCTAACCCCTGGTGCCCCACACATTCACCCACACATTTGTCCTTCTTTGCAATGCATGAGACAGGGCCACTGACCTCACAAGATTCACAGGCAGGAGATGGGCAGGCCTCATACAAAGGATTCAAAGAGTCTAAAGATGGGGATCCAGACTCTCCATCACCCTTGGGATCTAATGGTATCCAAGACCTCCATGAACGATCATCCGGCAATGCAGAAGTCACCAATCCACACACCTGTATGCGTGCACATACATATCTATACACATGTGCCATGCACACATATATACACTGTATACACACTATACACACATACCACATGCATGCATATATACAATGTACACATGTATATGTACACAGTATATACACACATGTGGATGCACACTATACACAAATACCACATACATACACATAACACACATATACACATATTTATGCATATACATACCACACATACACACACAGATATATATACACATCATATATACACACATCACACACATATATAAACATGCACACCTCACACACACATATATAGACATACACATACCATGCATGCACTATACATATATATGCCACATACACATGTACACACGCATACACATGTATAACACATTCACACCCTCCTGCCTACCCCCATCCACACACACATACACACCCATACAAACCACACACACAGAGAAAGGGATGCCTCACACCACAACAAATTCACAGCAGTCATGATGTAAAGCAGGTCCTGGGTCTAGCCTTTAACTCTGCTTTGTGAGGCATGTCCATTCCGTTGGGGATTTGAGGCCATGTTTTCCATTGACCAGTCACTTCCTTTTCTTACTCAACATTTTGCAAAGATGATCCTGGTCTACCGCAGTGGCTCTGTTAAGTGGCTGTGTAGCAGCGATTATGACTGCAGGCCGTGAAATGAAGCCGTGTGTTATAATGCATTCAGTCATCCTTAACTGATAACAGGCTACTCTTTTTTTCTTGCAATCAGCAACAGCTCTTCTTCAATGGACCAGGTCTTTCACCCTTAATTTACTTAATGCTTTAATTGGGTGTGCTTTCATGGTTATGAGATAAATTCCAAAAAAGGAGGTCACTCTTAATTGTAGCAGCATAAATTAATAAATGTTTTCAAAATGACTAGATGAGCAAGTGAGAGGTATCCTCCGCCTTTTAATGTTGACCCACCTGATAGGTATAAAACAGGTTCTCATTATTGCTTTATTATTGATTTGCATGTCCCTGACTGTCAGAATTTAGTTACGTTTCATGATCATTGGTGACTCGAATCTGTTCTTCTGTGGATTTTCCCAATTTGTTTTTAAAGTAGTTTATTTATTTATTGGAAGAAAGAAGAGAAAGAAGGAAGAAAAAGAGGATGAGGAGTGCACACTACAGGAGGAAGAGAAGGAAGAGGAGAATACATGCATGGCAGGGCACATGGGTAGACTCAGAGGATAACTTTCTAAGTCGGTTCTCTCCTACTCTGTGGGCTTCTGGGGATTGAATTCAGGGTTCCTGTTTGCAAGCAGGAACCTTTCTTTACCCACTGAGCCATCTTGCTGGCGCTGATTTTCCCCATAGCTACACTCATTTTTCTATTAGTTATCTGATTTTTATCAAATTGTACAATCTTTCATGCATTGCAAATGTGATTCTGTCTCTGCGTCCCGTGCTACAAATCTGTTGGGTTGTACACGGACGAGTTCCATACTGTACCTGGCCATCTAAGTTAGATTTCTGGAAGACCACATGGTAGAAGGAAAGAACAAACTTCAAAAAGTTGTCCTCTGATCTCCATGTACCCCCCTCTCTCTTTCTCTCTCTCTCTCTCTCCCCTCTTGCTCTTGCTCTCTCTCTCTCTCTGCCTCCCAATGGCTGGGGTGACCTGAACCAGCTTCCTGCTTCTGTCTACAGTCATGCCTTCTGAATTCTCTTCCCACCTTAATAGACTATCTCCCCTCTGGAACCGTAAGCCCCATAAATTCCCCTTTGTCTCATAAGTGGTGTCTGAGTGCTGTCTCATAGCAAAGTAATGGCAAGAATTGGGGCTCCCTGGAAGGATGCTGAACTGGCAAGGACCTGGAGCTGGTCTTCAATGGAAGAGGAGAGCAGGGTTTGGAAGATGAAGAACTTACGCTGCTGGAATGAGCAGCCTCCACCGAGCAGGACTTTGGGAAATGGTCTTGGCGCTTTGATATCAGCCTCAACCGCAGGAGGGACTGGGTGGCGACATCTCTCCTCGCCTAGGTTTGATGCTGTGTGCACTGGGAAGGAAGTACAGCTTTGTGTAAGCCCAGGCAACTCCAACGAGACTTCATAACCAGATGCTGTCTACTTGCAAGCCTCTCAGGGGGAGCAGGTCCTTGCTCCTGTGAGGGAATTCAGGGGGGCACTTTATAATGTCCACTGCAGCTGGGCTGTGAGCCTCCTCCATCCCCGATCAGTTCTGCTTCTCATGGCTATGACAAAGCACCTGATGCAGCGACCTCCACCAGGAAAGTTTTACTGTGGCTCACAGCTCTGGAGCACGGTCCATTGTGGTGGAGAAGGGAGGAGCTTGAGGCAGCTGGTCACGTGACAGCCACAGTCAGGAAGCAGCGAGGGATGGTGCTCAGTCGCTTTCTCCTGTTGATTCAGTCCAGAACCCCAGCCCATGGGATAGTGCCTCCTACATTTAGGATGGGTCTCCCTTCTTCAGGTAAAGTTTTCTGGGGCTAATGATATGGCTCAGCAGTGAAGGCTCCCCGCTTACAAAACTGGCGACCTGAATTTGATTCCCAGAATCCCACATGGTAGAAGAAAAGCACTGACTTCTGAAAGTTGTCCTCCGACCTCCACCCGTGCTCCATGGTATGCATGTGTGTGCTTTCTCTTTCTCCCCCAGCCCCAACCCACACACATAAATAATAATAATGGCAATAAAGTTTTCTGAAAACATACCCCGAACCACATTCTGAAGACAGAGGTGCATTTCCATGACGATTAGCTCTTATCAAGTTGACCATAGGGATTGACTGCCTCCCACCTTAGGATTCTGGCCTGCTGATGGGATGTCAGGAGAAATAGCACTTCTGACATTGTGAACAGGGAGCTAGAAGGGGACTCAGTAAGCAGCGGATTTGCCCGAAAAGCATGAAGACTTGAGTTTGATCCCTAGAACCCACATGACAAATACTGAGGGGCTGGAGAGGTGGCTTAGGGGTAAAGACTCTACCTCACAAGCAAAAGGTCCTAGTTCAGATCCCAAGTCCCATGTTTTGTTTTGTTTTTTTTGTTTTGTTTTGTTTTGTTTTGTTAAAAAAAAAAAAAGCCAGGTCAAAAAGACAGAGAGGCCTGCACTTCCGGAGTCTAGGAAATCCCAGAGCGAAGCAAGAGGTAGAAGCAATCCAGGATGATTCCCGAAGCCACCTTAGTCTTCCACAGGGACATACAATGCCCTTTTTCTCTCTTTCTCTCTCTCTTTCACACACACACCCACACACACACCCCACACCACATATACAACACACACACACGCACACAGCACACACGCACACTAAATAAAGTGGAAAAAATTTTAAAATACTGGGGATGGAACCCAACACAAGGAAGTCTCTCTCTCTCTCTCTGTCTCTCTCTCCTTCTTCTCTCTTATCCCCCCAAGCATATGAAGGCAGGGGAGAGATGGAGGCTTGCCCTTGCCGAGGACACTTCTGCAGGAAAGCTCCGCCCACACTCTGCATCCTTCCTTGCTCACAGGGTGCCTGGAGGGGAAAGTGGCATATGAACTTAAGTTCCCAGAAAAAAAGCCACACTTCTATAAAAGATTCTGCTACAGGGCGATCAATCGACTGATTAGTAAACCTTCTATTATTGTGGGGAGTTGGAATATTGCAGATGCAAAGCCAGTTTATCCCTTGTGAGTCATTCTATGCATGATATGAGCGCCTGTGACTATCAGGTAAAGCCTTAGGGGACATGTTAACACACCACTAGCTTCCACTAACCCTAGGTCAAAGAATGTCACTAGTAACACTGGAGATCTCTTCACTTTGGTATATCTGCCTGCAGATGTTTTTTTCAACAGATTTGAAAACAATGCCTTGACTAATGACCTAGTTTTGTTCTGTTTCTATTCAAAATTTGTGAAACTGCCACCACATTGAAACACAGTTTTTGTGACCACCTGAATCTCTTATCCCAGGCCGTGGTCATTCACATTTAGCTTTAGAACAAACTATCTTTTCTTTATTTTTTAATTCCATTTTCATGTGTGCACATGTATGTGTACATGCATTTATGTATATGCTTCTATGTGTATGAGTGAATGCATGTGTATATGTTTGCATGTTATGGGTACATTCATGAGTGGGCGTTAGTGCACATGAGTATCGCACTTGTGGAGGCCCAAGATTGATATTGGGAATTATCCTGAATCACTCTTGTACTTTATTCTTTTGAGACTGGGTCTCAAATCAAACCCAGGGCTTATCTTAGAATACATCTGGCTGCATACCTTGCTCTGAGGCTGGAATTTTGGCCACCATGCCTGCCTGACATTTTATGTAGGATCCAGGAATCGAACTTTGGTCCTTTTGTTTACACAGCAACACTTTAACCACAGAGCCATCCCCCTCAGCTCCCAAAACAAACCATCTCTCATGCCCTCTAAGGAAGCAGCTGTGTTTTCTCACCAACACCTTGATCAGGATATCCAAGGAACACCTCACTTATGTTGCCCATGGACCTCAGCAACCATTTGACTTTGGAGTCAAATTGATCAGATCCATTCATGGAGGGGATGGGAGTTATAGATCATTCATCTCCTGAGCATCCCTTCATTTACACCGTTCCCTTGTCCATTAAAAATGTATTTATTGCTGTGACAGAATGCCTGAGTCTGGCAAATATATGAAAAAAATAGGTTTAATGTAACTCATGGCTTAAGGGAAGTTCTGGATTAGCTGTTTCTTATATCATGGCAAAGAGTAGAAATGCACAAGTGTGTGAGAAACACCGGCCCACGTGGCCTCACGCCACAATCACTTTTTCACAGGGTAATTGATCTTCTTCCCCCACCATCCAAATGGGGAGAACTCACTCCCAGAAGGAAATTACTAATTCTTCTATTGGGGGCGGGAAGAGAGGAAGCAGGTGGGCCTGGAATTTGTCATGCAGCTGGGGATGACCTTGAACTTCTGATCCTCCTGCCGCCATCTCCTGAGCCTGGGATCTCAGTCTTTCACGGCCATCCCTGTTTCATGCAGTTCCAGCGCTGAGAGCCAAGGTTTCTTGCATGCTGTGCAAGCGCTCCACCCACTGAGCTGCACCCCAGCTCCACTAATTCTCTTGAAAACCTGATGGCATCCTAAAAGTCCCACCTCTCAGCCCCGCCACAGTGATGGTCAAAGGCCAATAGGAGCTTCCGTGGAGATACCATAGCTACCGTGTGAGATATTTTGTTAGTGAAATAGGCGAAATCGACCTTGAACTGAGGTAGCACTAGGCTTCTGGCAGAAAACAACAGACAGACAGACAGACAAAATAGACAGACTCCTTTGGGAGCAAGGCAGGAGTTTGATGAATGCTACACAGGCTCCTTAACTGTATGAGTCCCAGCCCAGGATCAGGGTCCTGATGGGAACACAGGAGGAATCAAGGAGCCAGCTCATGCAGCCCAAGTGCATCCCTTTGCGCGATGCAACAGCCTTGTGTGTTTATACAAAGCCTTGGTCTTAACTCTTGAGACTGTTGAGAGAGATGTTTGTTCAGCCTGAGGCTCTGGTTTCTGATCTCCATGATTTGAATCCTTCGAAATCCAAACATATCCATGAGGCTGAAACACCTGAGGGTCTATATTCAGAGGAGGGTCTGTATCCATGCGAAAGTGGTTATAGATGGTTAATGATGTGAATCAACCTGACTGGCATCTAGAATCACCTAGGAGACAAGGCTCTGGACGTGCCTATGAGGGACTGATTATCTTGACTAGGCTAATTGAAGTGGGAAGAATCACCTTTGAATGTTGCTGGAGAAGCGAGCTGAGCACCAGCATTCTTCTCTCTGCTTCCTGACTGGGGGTGTCACGTGACCAGCTGCCTCATGCTCCTGCCGCTATGCCTTCCCCACCATAATGAACTGACTGAGCCACAATCAACCATTCCTGCCTGAAGCTGCTCTTGTCAGCATATATTTATCACAGAAACAGGAAGAGATTGTCTTTGAAAATAACTTTACTTATGTCTGGAAATAGACATATGCATTGAAATATACCTGATACGGCAGAGTGAAGGGCTCATGACTACATGGAGCTCCATGCCTCTCCCTCTTGTCCTCTCCTTTCTCTTTTCTTTTCGTCCCTTTTTTCTCCCCCTTTCTCTCCCTTTCTCCTCCCCTTTCTCTGCCAGCTGGCCATCCAGACTGCACAATCACCACCGAGCTTAAGAGAACTGCAGAGAAGATGGGAAGGTATGCTGTGGATGTCCAGGGAATCAAACCTGAGAACCTGATTCCCGAGATCGGAAGAAGGCACAAGGGCAGGCACAAAGTCAAGGACAAATGCTGCATGCTCACAGGCGGTTGGAGCAGTGATAGGTGAAGCCACAGGACAGAATGTGCTGAGGTTTGGAGGCAAGTCAGGCACAAGAGAAAATTAATCCCCTTTTTCATTTCCTTTGGAAAAATACAAATCTGGATTACTTCAAGGGTTGCTGGGCTCTCTGCCACCCAGCGTCACCCAGCCTAATGAGACACGTTGGGCACGTGGCAGGTACACTGTGGTCAGAGTAGAGACAGAGGGGTCTCCATAGCCTTTCAATCCTATTCTCTAGGAGGATTTTAGAAGACAGTGACTGGCCCCACGGCCACCAGACAGGTAGGTGGCAGGGAGGATCTGTGGGTGAACTCTCTTCCCATGGGGTGCAGCCACTAGGAGCAATGTCATTTCGGTTGTGGGCTCCGCAGATCATCTTTCAAGTATGAGAAGAACTCCCTCATCTGGCCTCAGAGAAACACCTGTGTGCTGTCTCTGGGGACTCGAGAAGAAAGACCAAAAAAGCGGATGCAGATGACAAGCTGCCCAGTCCTAAGGTTGGGCTCTGGAGAAGCAAATGAAGTCTGTTTGCAAGTGGAAGTCAAAAGCTGCTGCGCTGAGAGGTGTCTCCTGGGAAAAACTCCAAATTCAGTTGTGAAAAAGCCCATGTGTAAAAGTACCAAGAGCGGGTCTGCGAAGGAGCGTCCTGCCGCCCTCTGTCACTTCCTGGATAAGGGACACATCAGTTTCCCTTGTAGGCTCCCATTCACACCCTCACGGGCAGCTCAGCTCCAACAGAGGATAGTCTGGGACCAGGGCTGTGGCTCAGTGAGTAGAGTGCTCAGCTAGCCTGCAGGAAGTCCTGGGCATAGTGGTGCATGCTAGGTACCCCAACATTCACGAAGTGGAGGCAAGAAGGTGAAAAGGCCAAGTTTGTACTTTGTTTGCATATTGAGTTGAGGATCTGCCCATTGTGGGCGGGACCATTCCCTGGACGAGCAGGTGAAGATAAGGAGCTGACTGGCATCATCAGGTCAGCATGCACCATCAGTCCTGGCCCTCTGCTCTTGCTGTGGATGCCACACAACCCGTTCTTCCGGCTCATGATACCGGGGTGACTCTCCTGCTATGATGGACTGAGACCTCCTCTTTCCCCTTCTCTCCTTCCTGAAGTACAGTGTCACCCGCATGGTCACCTGCTGCACCCTGGCCGGGAGACTGCGTGGGTACAAGCCTGACAAGCGCACTCACGCTGTCCTGATGCGGTCTGTGCAGATGAGCGGGCAGGGGGAGGGAACCTCATTGCCAGGGATGGAACTTCTGGGTCAGACAATATTGATTGGAAAGGCTGGGCTATTCCTTAACGATCTTCTGAAAGTGTAGTTCATTTGACTCCCTCCAAGAACAAGCAGGTGTTCATGCCCCCCCAACTCTGACTTCGTGAGCCAATCTGAAATGACTAATGAAGCCTCACTATTGTTTAGAGTTACCTTTCTCTAATTACGAGTCGGGTTGTGGCTGCTTTCCTCCCGACTTTCATTTGGAAGGGCTTCCTGCTCACATCTGCTCATTTGGAGTCTTTTTCTCAATGATTCTCTTGACGTCAATTAAGGAAATTGGTCTTTTGTCTGTCATCTGCATTGGAAATTCCTTCATGCTTTGTCCTGAGCGCACCCCTTTCCATTACTTAATACAGCTTTTAATTCTTGGTGCCATCAAATCTATCAGCCTTTTCCTTGGTGGCTTCAGGGTTAAGCCATTATGTAAATATTTGATGACATATTTCAGCGGTGCTTGAATAAAGCGTGAGCGGTTCAGGGTACTGCCTTCAGATTCAAATGCAATGCCGCAGGCTGGTGGTCAGGACTTGAAGTAGACAGATGGAAAGATGAGGCAGGTGACTGATGACAGGTAGGCAGAAAGACAGACAGACAATAGGTAGATATATGACTTCTTAGTGACTGATAAATGATAGATGATGGATAAGATATAAAATAGGTACATAATAAAATATAGAAGATAGATGGTAGATAGGTAATAGATCAATGGTTGATAAACAAAGGCAAGATAGAGATAATAAGTAGGTGATAAATAGTAGATAGATTAGATATATAATAGAACAATAATTGATAGGTATCAGATAGATAGTTATATAAATAGATAATAGGCATGATAGAGAGATAATAGGTAGATGATAAATAGCAGATCGATTTAGATAATAGAACAATAATTGGTAGGTATTATTAGATAGATAGATAGATGGATGGATAGATAGTTAGAAAGATAGATAGATAGATAGATAGATAGATAGATAGATAGATAGATAGATAGATAGATAATAGGTAGGTAGATGATAGGTAGATGGACTGATGGATGATAGCTAAATTAGCTAGGAAGAGAAACGATAGATGATAGGTAGGCAAGGACAGATAGTGATGACAGGTGCATAGAGAAGTAGATAGATGACAGATCAACAAAGAGCTTGGTAGCTGGTAGCAATGCAGACAGAGGACTCTCTAGGCTGATGAATGAACAAATAGATGGAGGGAAAGGGAAAAGGAGAGAAAGAGAACATAGGTTCTTTGACATCATCAGCCAATGTCCACTTTCAGAGAACACATGCATGTGTATGCATATGCACATTCATGCACTTACATACATACGCATGTGTGACAGTCAGAGGTCTTCATGGGGTGCCCTCCTCAGTCCCTCTCCTTACCTTTTGAATAGGCCTAGAGCATGCTGTTAGGCCAGGCAGGCC
Source organism: Typhlomys cinereus (assembly GCA_023101885.1). Lineage (NCBI taxonomy): Eukaryota > Metazoa > Chordata > Mammalia > Rodentia > Platacanthomyidae > Typhlomys > Typhlomys cinereus. The sequence goes on from JALPQD010000599.1 coordinate 1,089,145, forward strand.
AGGAGTCCACCTGTTTCTGCTTCTCCTCTGCTGCACCGGCACCCACCACCATGCCTGGGTTTTGAATGGATGCTGGGATCAGGTCCTCTTGGTTGGGCATCAAGCCCTTTACCGACTAAAGAGGCTCAACTGAACAGAACCCCAAGCCTCCGGCTACCTGATTACAGTGAGCGGCCTACTGCTGCTGCAGGGAGGCTGTCCTGGTCCTGGACTCCTAGAAGAGAAGTTGGGTGTGCTTGCATGTGTGTGCCTATGAAGGCCCAAGGTGAGATCAGGAATCCTCCTCCATCGCTCTTCCACCCTTTTGCTGTGAGCCTAAGTCTCTAATTAAACCTGGAGAGTGCCATGAGCGCTAGTCTGGCTAGCCTTCTAGGCTTGAATTACAGGCTGCTGCCATCTGTCAGACATTTTTATGTGGTATCTGGGGAAAGAAAAAAAAAAGAGAGAGAGAAAGAAAAAAGAAAGAGAGAGAGAGAAAGGAAGGAAGGAAGGAAGGAAGGAAGGAAAGAAAGAAAGAAGATAGGAAGGAAGGAAGGAAGAGGAAGGAAGAAGGAAGGAAGGAAGAAAGGAAGAGGAAGGAAGAAGGAAGGAAGGAAGGAAAAAGGAAGGAGAGAAGGAAGGAACGAAGAAGGGAGAGAGGGAGTGATAGAGGGAGGGAGGAGGAAGGAAGGAAGGTGCAGCTGTGGCTCAGTGATGGAGCACTTGCTGAGTCTGCACAGGTCCTGGGCTGCATCCCCAGCACCATACATAGACATCCCAGCATCATACATAGACATCCCAGCACCATACATAGATATCCCAACACCATACATAGACATCCCAGCACCATACATACACATCCCAGCATCATACATAGACATCCCAGCATCATACATACACATCCCAGCATCTCAGGAAGGATCACACATTCCAGGCTTTCCTGGGCTTCCTAGAGTGACCTTGTCTCAATATGTAAGGAATAAATAGACAGATGTAATAAATCTACAAATAAATAAATAAAAGATAGAGATATAGCTTAGTGGTTAAGCTCTTGCCTGGCATGTGCAGAGTCTGGGCTTCAATCTCCACTATGGCAAAAACACAATAAAATAAAATAAAATAAATACTAGTAAGTAAAATAAATAAAATAAAAATAAAATAAATGGAATCAGCAATATTAGTGGTACTGCCAAGACCCCATCCAGGCAAGCAAGCCTCACTGAGAGACATATTAACTGTGTCTTTCCCCCTCCCCTGACTTTCGCTGTATGTAGCCATCATGATTTTGCCAATAACGCCTTGCAAAGTGTCATCTCTTCGTAAGCTGTGTACCTTGGAATGACACGGGCGGCTTAGCTTCTTTTGGGGTTTATTGACCCGTCCGTTCCCCATTCACAAGCTGCCTGTCTGTGTTCTTTTTCTACCGATTCTAAACCGAGCTCTAATTTGTGAGTGGCTTCCAATGGCGTGGATATGAATATGCAAATCTAGGGCCCGCTCTGTCCTTCAGCTGGCTGTCTGGGATCATCAAACACTCTCCCTTGGCAGGGGTCTGAAGAGCTGCTCCTCCCCCTCCCTCAAGGGCAGAGGGGAGGGGGCCCCTTCAGTCGAAACCGACAGGACGAAAAGCTGGGGCACAGGGAGGAGCGAGGAAGATGAATATGACCTAAGTGGTTAGTGGAGAGAGGATTGATGGGGACAGTGATGTCAGCCGTGGGGCAGAAGCCATGGCAGGCGGGGGCAGCTAACTGGATGGAGAATGTGGATCATCCACTCTTTCCAGGCCACTGAAGTTTTCATCAAAAGGATCCTCCATTTTAATAAAATATTTTCTGGTTGAAGAGGTGGTTCAGCTGGTAAAGAGTTTGAGTCCTGGTGGTCCTTACAATCTAGTCTAAACTGCCCATCCTCAGTGGGACAATAAACAGGCAATAGTGAGAAGTAGAGAAAGATTCTTACAATGTGGCCACATTTGGAAAAGGGACAAAGAGATCCAGTGACCCCTCCCCCCCTTTCCCGAATCTGTCCTCAAGGTCTTGGCATGAGGTTCAGGCTTGCACAGAGGGCCAGAGGTCTGCCCATCAAGCAGTCCTGGTCAAGCTGTGGCTCCACCCATCCCTGGGCTCCAGTCTCTCCTGCAAGGTGGGCTGAGGAGCTGTCAGCACTGTGTGGAATCTCTTCCTCCTCTGGCTGGCACCAGGCTCAGCCTGTTCCTTCCCCAGCATGAGACTCCTGGGAGATCCCAGTCCCCTAAGCTCGATTATTTCAATCATCTAATAGCCAAAGAAAAAGGCAAAAGGGCCTGGCTGGGACATCTTCATTCCTGCCAGGACATTACCTGGTTTTCAGGATAGGATTGTGACCCGACCCAGGAAAACGGAAGCAGCAAGGAGGGGAAAGAGGAGATCAGCACTCAGAGATAGCATCTGACGGTGGGATTTACATCACCAGAATCCATAGCCCTCCCTTTGCCTTGCTGGAGCTCCCCCAAATTCTTCCCCCCATTCCCCCTTTCTGTGTCCAGCTACTTGCAGTCAGTCTCTCGTCACCTGCACTGAGATGAAATATCACTCGAAGCACTCTGCATCCTCACTGGTAATGGCAACGGTACCAAGGGGCTTGTTTTTAAGAACTGCACTCAAGAGCCCTTGAAGTGTAATGGGCACTCAGCAGCTCCTAATCTCTTGCATTTTCACACCACCTTGTTGTTCCTTGGGGTCCACTCTTGGACCCTGGGGCTCACTAAGATCAGGACTCAAGAGACTAAAGATGCTGAACTAGCACCTCACATGGACACAGGTGATTGTCCCAAACTCAGGCAGATGTTTAGCAGTGGACGGAGATGTGTGGGGTTGACACAGCTCTGGGAGAGAGAGAGAGAGAGAGAGAGAGAGAGAGAGAGAGAGAGAGAGAGAGGGTGAGATGTGTGTGTGCTGTGTGTGTGTATATGTATTATGTGTATGTGTGGTATGTGGTGTGATGTGTGGTGCATATGCATGTATATGATATGTGGTGTATGGTATGTGTGTCTCTGTGTGTGTGGTGTGTGGGTATTATGTGGCATGTGTATACAATCTGTGTATGTGTAATCTGTGGCGTGTGTGGAGTGTATGTGACATGATATGGTATTTGTAGCAGTTAGCCTGAATGGCCTGGCTTTTCTTTCTCTACTGCTGTCTAAATCTTTCTGCCTGTAGAATAAGATTTACACAGTGTGGTGGAGAAACCAGTTGCTTGTGATTTAAGGGAGCAAATTGATTTTTAATTTGGAAGGAAAAAAAAAAAACCCAGCCTCTTGCTTGGTCTTGAACCAAGCTTCCCATCAGACCTACAGCCAGGCCTCGAGAATTACTCTTCCAGCCCCCGGGCCTTGGTTAAAGACTCTCCACGTGCCCCATAACTCTGGAGAGCTCCAGCTGCTTCGCGAGTCCTCCCGCTGGCGAGAGGCCCTTGATCCATTCTCATTTAGCAAGCGCACCCAAGATTCACAGTTTTCTTCACTTTCAGCCTTAAATCAACCACTTTCATAAGCACTTGATGTTCTTGCACATTGGTCCCTAGAGGTTACCCAGGTCTGCCCTTCAAGACCTACGCAACTGCCCGGCCTCCTGAAGGGAGAGGACCTGCGACCCCAAACAAACAGCCCACACCCAACGGTCATGGCTTCAGTATCCACAACACCCACATCCTGGGGGTACTGGTGTGTACACACTATACGTGTATACATGTGATGTGTGTACATCAGCAGCACGTGCGTGCTATGTACACATGCATATTGTACACAGACACACACTCCATGCACAGATGTTTGTATATATACACATAAAGGCTATACATTACAAATACCAAGTATCTGGGATGGGGAGAAGACTCAGTGGGTAAAGTGCCTGCCCTGCCAGTATGGGGACCTGAGTGTGATTCCCAGAACCAAGTCTTGTTTTCTTTATGCGAGGCTTGGTGGTGTGCATCCCAGAGCTGAGGAAGCAGAGGCAAGTGGGTCTTTGGGGCTCCCTGGCCAGGCAGCTTAGTAGAACCAGCAAGCTCTAGGACATGTGGGAGGTCCTGATACAAAGCAGAGCAACACAACACAGCACAGCACAGCACAACACACACAAGTGCAGACCTGCACACTGCTACATACATACGCGTGAGTGCAACTTCTGGATGTATGTGCGATGCATAAGTAGAGGTAGAGAGACACAGCCTTTCATTTTACAGAAAGGGAATCCGAAGTTCACAAAGTGTAAGGTTGTTACTCTGAAGTGGTGCTGGGGGTTGAACCTACGGTCTCAGGCGTGGGAAGCATATGCGCTGCCTTGAAACTACGAACAGCTGCTGACATCATTTGATTAGTAGATGCCCCCAGCTGCTGAAGTGACTGAACCAATGTCAAAGTGTCCAAAGTTGATTCCAGCATAAGAGGTACATTTAACCACTGTGCCCACTAGCCCTTGTGGTGTGTTTCCCGGAGAGATACTAAAAAATATCTATGCAACAGATAGGGACTGACAGCGGGTGAAAGGAATGATTCCAACCTCAGTAAGATCACCATGCCAATCAGTTACTAGGATTACTCACAGGGGCACGGTGAGGGTCATTATAAGAGCATGGTGAGGAGTCACTACAGGAGCATGTGAGGGGTCACTACAGGAGCATGTGAGGGGTCATAAAGAGCATGTGAGGGTA